>VWZY01010408.1:115805-160481 GCA_013399075.1 Chloroceryle aenea
GGGGTGGGACAGCCCTGGCCTCTCAGAGAGGCCTCTTGCAGCCCCCCACTGCCAGCCCCTTGCTGCAGGCACCCTGAGAACACCACCACGTCTGTAGTGGTGTTACTGGGCAGTAGAATTGCCTTCTAGACTGGGATCATTGAAAAGCAAAGGTAACTACTGGCAAAAATTATACAAGGGGCTCTCTGTGTTTTATGGACTAAAAAAAGTGGTGTAGTTGACCTTGTGTTTTCAATAGGCAGTAGACAGAGCTGCAGCTTGTCAGGGACTTGAGATGACTGAAGGATTCAGCATCACCCATTGGTATGTATGGATTAATAGCTGATGTTAACCATAGTGTAGTAATGCCACCCCCTGCCCCTCTCTTGTGTCCATGGATTGGAAATTTGAGCTATTCCTGTTTAAACAGAGAGGTTTTTGGTGTCATCTAAGAAGATGGCTTTATGTGTGGAAAGTGTCACTACTGGAACCGATAGGTTGTTTGCTTTGTGTTTGGTTTTTTTTTTCCTTTTGTTAACTTTGAGCTACTTTGACAATGAGCATTGCCTTAGGAAGGACCTGCCTTGAAGGCATCCCACCTTAGAGCTTCCAAATGAGGGGGTTCTCAATCAGCCCAGCGCTTCCATGAGAGCACCACGTTCCATTTCCATTGCCCATTTCTGAGCAGTTAGGAAAAGTGTGACACAGAGAAGAATGAGTTCAGGGTTGATACCTTTATCTGTGCCACTGTCAGTTCTGCAAGTTTAGCTTTGTAGGCTGCGACCGAAGGAAGACAGTGGAGCACAATGAGCAATACATGGCAATTATGGAGAAACTACTGCAGACAGATTTGAACTGCTGTTGTTGAACAACAACAATCAGATGTTGTATCCGCTGGGGCAAGAGATTTCCATTGCCCTCTGCTGGTTTCTGTTCCTACACCAAAGTTATTGCAGCTTTTGCTGTGCCTGTTCAGCTGCTTTTGGGCATGCAGTGGCTACAGGGGTTTGGGTGGGTTTTGCAATTTCACTGTAGTTGTTTCATGGATTTGGTTTAGAAAACTTTGGGGACTGACTGGCCCTCCTAGGATTGTAATTGTTATGACTTTTTTTGTGAACGACTTAAAAAGACTGAAATAGTACTGCAGAAGAAGAAAAAACAAGCAGTGGTGGGGGAAATGGACTGAAAATCTTAGTAGCAAAATTGCAATTGCTCATTGTTAGATGAGCCTGTGATTTGCACAGAAGAGATACCTTTTCTTCCAGGCCTGTTGTGTATGTTCTTTTCTACACCTTAAATAAATTACTGCCTTGCAGTGTCCCTGTTTTCCTGTCCCACTGACATCAGTTGGTCTCAACTGGGTTTATCTCTGGTAGAGAATCCTCATGGCTGGTAAATGGCAGGAGTACCTTTGAAACCAGAGCAATTTGGTCATCCCTGCGAGGAGTACGAAGGGGTGGCAGCGGAGCAGAGATGAGAGGAAGGCTGGTTTTGCATTCAGTGACAGGCTCAGCTCAGTGTTCCTCTCTAAGGCGAAATTTGTTGGGTTCAACCTGCACACCCCAAAACCTCAGGCAAGTTACTTGTACTGCTGCAGCTGACTCTGCCAGTCCAGCCTTCAGCGATTCCCTTCCTCAGAACACAGCCGCTTTCATCTGATTCAAAATGTCTTTTTGTTGAAAGTTTCTGTCCAAAATCTCCCAAGGTTTTGAACAGCATCCTTGATCCTAATCAAATGCATTTCTTCACAGAGAGGTGAGGACAGAGGGTCAAGGGGAACTCTTCCCGTAGTCGGTTCTTAAGCGTTGTCCTTTGGAGATGTCGGATTGTAGCCAGCATTTTGAGTTCACAGCATATTTAACTTTTAGCCACTTTTTCAGAAAGACAGTAATACCACGGGGTCTCCAGATAATTAGGGTGAAGATACTGAATCCTCAAAAAAAGCTCTGTAGTGCCTTAATAGGGCAGTTCAAGTGCTTTTGTTGTGAGAGAGGAATGTGCTGTGGATATGTCAAATTCTTCATTTGACTGGAGGAAAATTCTGAGCAGACATTCCATGTTAATACTTACCTCCTCTTCTACTTGTTGCACTCTACTATAGCTTCCAGATATTGCTGGGGTTGAATTGTACGTTGGAGAAATACTGAGAATAAAGAGGTGTTGTGTGTTTAATGTGTGCTTAATGGAGAGAAAGTGATGTATGAATTTTGGCAACGTAGGTCAGCTGCAAAGCTTTTTTTCAGGAGTTTGTGAAGTGCCTCACTGTAGTTAATATCTTGGGTTTGAAATTGCATAAACCAGATTTTTAAAAGCCCCTGTCTTCACCTGTATGTCTTCCCTTGTAATCTGGAGAACAGAATTGCTGTTGGGTGCCAAGTGCCAGTAGTAAGATACGTGCTGTATGCTTAGGAAAACCTGCACACTTCTCTGAAGCTTTTTGGGGCTGGTGTATGGTGGAAGGCAGTCTTTTTTTTTTTTGTGAAGGAGCTCTGAATGGCAGAGACTGGGTCAAACATACCCCCCACTCTCGGCACCCTGATGGGACCGGTTGCCTGCTCCTGGACATGCTTCTGCCATGCTTCCCATGCTTCTTCCTATGCTGCCAAGACACACCGGGAATGATCAGCAATTCTGACAGCATCAGTCTGAATTATTCCCTGTCTTGCAACGGACACAGTTCCTGAACCACTTGAAGGTGGAGTTGGATTATTACACAATATCCCCACCCTTGCTGATCTAGAGCATGAATAATTTGTTAGTTGCTTGGGCAGGAGCAGAGCCTGTATCTTCCAGTTGTGTTTGGTTTTCCTTTGCTCCCTGTATTTACTTGAGCCCTGAATGACACTCAGGGATGCCTTCCCTGTGTGGCCAAGGTGCTGCTGGCCAGCTGGGGTTGGTTTGGGTGGGAGCATTCACACAGCAAGGCCCTAAATGGACCAGTGTCCTTGTTTCTGCTCTGGTGTGTGTCTGGCAGCATGTGATTGCTCTTGGGAGCCTGGGGATGCCTTTGCCATCAGTCGTGTCTGCTGGGGGATAGCCTGTTTGTGCTGCAGGGCATGGAGGAAAGATGGGAGAGGAGCTGGGGGTCTGCTCTTGCTACACCTGGGCTGCTCCCACCAGAGGTAAACCCGACCTTGAGCTCTAAGTCTGCCTGTCCCCTGCAGCTCACCAAGTCGGAGTCTAAAGCAGCTCTGTATTGAAGCGGTTGGGGCTCAAATAGGAGGAACAGCCCAGGTTAGCTGTGGAGTGTGTTTAGGTCATTTGGGTTGAGAAAACAGTGTCTGAAATGTAAGATGCAGTTAGTCCTGGCAGAAGATCCAAAGTGACTTGTTTAGAAGGCTATTTTTACCCACTAGTTAGAACAATGTAGCTCTGGAAATAAATCCAAGATTAAAGTTTTGTAATAGCTCCTGATTTCCTTGGTTTGCCTTGACACATTTTTTTTAAAATTATTATTTATTTTACCTTCTTAGGCTCTCTTTTCTCTTTAATATGTTCTTGACTCCTGTTGTTATTTTCACTTAAATTTTCTATTCTTTGCACCTTTTCTATTCACTTGATGCTCCTTTCAATCTTTATCGCTGCTTTTGGTTCTTTACACATCTTCCTTTTTTTTCCCCTCCTTTGGAGAAGTTGACTGCTTTGTTTTCCCTTCATATGGCTTTGTCTTCTTCGCTTCTGCTGCCATGTGCTGTTTTCCCCAGCACTAGCCTTAAGGAAAGGAAGCTTGGTGTTCATGAAGAAGCAGTAATGGTGGGAGGACGTGTGTGCAGGGGTACATGAAATAGCGCTTAATCCTTTTCCCTGAAGATACTGGAGAAGATCAGAGAGGTTGGTGAGAGGCAGCTGGGAAGTACAGAACACTCCATTGACAGCCTTGTTGAGAGGGGGAAAAAAGTGTCTTTCAGGAAATGGTGAATAACCTCTAATGTAGTGATGTAACTGGGAAAGGGAAAGAATGAGCGACAGAACACGCTGAAAACAATAGAAATTGTTGAAGCTGGGGCTGAGGTTTCCTGCATCTTTGAGGATTTTCTTTTAAGCTCGTGTTTTTGAGCTGCTTGAGACGTCTGCACTGAACTTTGAAGCTAACAGCTAAGAAATGCTGCTCTGTGTCTGTCTGGGAGTTGTGTTTCCGTGGCGCTGTGTGGTCCAGCGGGCTGTGCTGGGATGGGCAGAGACCCTCCCTGGGTGCTCTCTCCCATCTCCCAGGCAGGTACTCTTTCCCAGCAGGTAGTGAGGGGTGCCAGCCTGTGGACTGGGCAGAGCTGGCTGTTTGGAATGCAGCAGGTCTAGCCATATGTGAGAGATGTTTGCAGTGCTGATAGGCAGCTGTTAAAGTTAACTAATGCTGACTGAGCCAGGCCACCTCCCCCTCGCTTATCCTCGTATCAAACAGCAAAATATCACTCCAGTGGGGATCTAGTACTGTTAACTTGCTTCTGTGGCTCTAGGTCTATGGCATCTAATAATAGCCTGAGGTTCATAGCACGTGTAATGCTGTCATAATCTTATGGCAAAGAACTTTCATGACCTGTCCCCTTCCTATATTTGTGTTTTGAGATCAGGCATTCTCTGCTGCAGTCCTGAAGCACGTACATCTATGATTAAAGCTGTATGTACATGCAGTTAATAGTTATCTTACTTTTTTGGGTCCTTTTTAACGACTGAAAATAAATGCCTTGAGAACATCATCATTCTGCACACCTGTTTATCAAACTGACACATTTAAAAGCCCCTTCTTTAGATTAGTAATAGGATTTAATATATTGATTGATTTTTTCCAACCTCATACTCTCTGTGACCAGTGCCAAATAATGGGAATTGCCTCAGCTGACTTGTATGTAAAGATGAGTTTGATTCTCAACTTCAGTCAGCTCTGAAAACTGGAGAGCTGATGGATTTTCCAACGGTTTCTAGCTGGATTTCATTTACATTTGCTGAGAGTGGTTCTGCTCTAGAAGCTTCCTCACTGGACTTGGTTAGTACTGTTCTTGTGTTGTAATCTGCATTCGTTAGTGAAAAGCAGCTATTATATTGATTAGTTAGTGAAAAACTGCTCTGAAGCATGGCATAAACCTTACCAGGGTTTTTAGAAACAGCATTTGATCTGCTGGTAGACTATGTGGAAGCAGAAAAGTTATCTTTATGGCAGAAGAGGTTTATAGGACTAGAATATTTAGACTCTAAAATATTCCCCGACTAGATCTGTTTGCCATTAAGCTGTGTTTCAAAGCTTTCATCTTCTGGTCAGCCAGCAAAAAAAGGGGTGTTTTTTCAATATTTCTTTTTTTAAAGTACCTGAGGTCGAGCACTCGTTGTGGAAGTGAGTTTTCAAAATGTTGTACCTTGAGTAAAGAAAACACAAACAAAAGAAGGATTTATTTTAAGTTTGGGATGCCTCTTCTGCTTAGTTAAGTTGTTAGGCAACCTCTCAAATTAGAGAGAAGGTAACTTAATCAGAGAAGGTGCTCTAGGAGTAAAACTTAATGGCAATGTTTTGCATTCTAAGCTTTGGAAGTAGATTGTCTATGAGATTTTAAATTACTGCTTTTTCTGTTGTGCTTGATGTTGGTGGGAGTTTTATAATGCTGATTAAACAGGGTTTTTTTTAAAAAAGTTACTTTGCCATTTACTGAAGATGGCAAAAAATTTATTTTTAAGTTTTCTTGCAAAAAGTATTGGGGGGGGAAAGCTCTGCAGCATGTGAGAAAGTGTGATTCAGTGTTTATCAAGTTATGTTTTATTAATAGAAACAATGCTGTAAACAGATGCTTCAGTGATTACTTAAAATGAATCAAAATAGTCCTTTTATGGAGTAGGGGAAAATGGATTTAAGGTCATGAATACTGTAACTGAGGGGTTTTCCCTGGTTGGTTTTTTAAATTCAAATTATTAAGTGTGCCTACAGCACAGGTCACTGTAGCTGGATATGCATGTGCTGCTTCCAGAAAACAAGCACTAAACTCACTGCTAAAGACAAGCAGTGCTGGGAGATGAGTTTATTTGAGTTTTTAGGTTTTGGGTATTCTTTCTTTCAATTCTCTGGTGCCTGGAGTGGAAAGTGCAGGGAAGTTACCATTCTCAAGTACCCACGTGGGTTTTTCATGCTGGATTTTAACTTGAACTTGAGTGTCATTCAGAATATGGGGGAAAGCTGTGGCCATACTCTGTGTGACAATGTTGGATTGGCAGGCCATAGATTTCCCCAGCTCACATGTGGGGTTGGGGCGGGCGTGAGTGTTCCGTGGGTCGTGTGGGCAGTGGTCACAGAGCTGGGGTTTCAATCCTGCACTAGGAAAGGCTCTGAAGTTGAGAGGTGGGTCCTACGCTCCCCAGGAGTTATCCTCTCTGTGCAAGTGTCCCAAGTTGTTGTTTTCCTAACGTATATGGTCCATGGAATGTAGGCACCTAGCACCTGGAAGATGAGAGCTGTGTGACTGTAGAACTGGTGCTGCTTCTGAACAAGTCTTTCTGGACTGCTATAATGGGGGGTGTGGTTTTTTGGTGGTTGGTTGTTTTGGGGTTTTTTTCTATGTGGTGGTGTTTTGGTGTTTTTTTGTGTGGTTTGTTTGTTTGTTTTGCATGTGTTTTTTCTTTCTTTTTTCTTGTTTCCCGAAGAAAACATGGATTATAAAGTTGTGCCTCCTTCAAAGGCCTGTCATTATTTCCATTTCCCACCCTCCTTGCTCATTGTTGGCAAATTCAAATAGATATGTGACCAATGTTATAGTCTGAAGGATATTCTTTTTTCCAGAAGCTCCATTAACAGGTTTGCCACTTGGATTAATGCTCCCAGTCTGAGCAAGGGAGAGTGGGAGCTAAATTCTTCCTTGAGAGCAATAATTGCCACGGCTGCAAGAGACCTGGCATCACCCATTCTGCCCTCTGAGATGGTACTTCTTGGGGGACAGGTGGTTTTTTTGTGGTTTCTTGGTTTGGTTTTGTTTTAAACTTCTGAATGGTGGTTTGACCCCACTCAGAAATGTATGAATTTTAAATTTTGGGTGGCTTGTTGTTGTGTTAAGCCTGAGTGTTTGAGAAGTACTGTGAATCATTCCACTGTATTTTCAGCCATAAACCCCACTGCAGTGTTAATATGATAATGCATTTGAATATTTTCAGAATGGATAAGCTGGTTTATTTGAGATAAACCACAGCATTAGGAAATACAGAAAGGAATGTTCTCTGCTTCTAGTTTAATTTTTATGCCTACTGTAATGCAATCAGTTTTGTTATACAAGTAAATAAAATGGTGCCATGCTTGTAAGTCCTTAATGAAGCATTAGATTGGAAAATAACTGATTGTGTTGTGAGACAAAGATATTGCTGTCATTGTCATGAAAAGGTGAAGTGAATAATTTAGCAAATGTTAATAGCACAAGTACCTTATTGCTAAATTCACAGCAGGATGTAATGCAGTTTTTGTCAAATGCAACTGCAGCGATAATGCCATTTCATTCCTGTTGGTGTTATGATGTCTGCTTTGAGAGGGAGCTGTTAGGAGCCAGACCAGTCCTGCTCACTTCATTAGAACGTGGGTTTGATTGGGAATTTTTATGTACCTTAAAAAAAACCCCAAACAACTGGAGATTGTATGCCAGTAGCTGTTTATTTCCAGGCCGTTGTTGCCATATCATAGAAATAAATTCAGAGTACGAATGCCATATTATTAAAATAATAATTGACTCCTCAAAACAGGGAGTGGAGAAATGCTTCAGCTGATGGATGAGCTAGTGTTGTAGACAGCTGTTGGTAGTGGAAGTGAGGAGATGTGGGTGAGCATGGTTTTTAACTGATCTGAATTGCTATCTGCTTCTCTATAGCTCAGCTAGTGCTTCACAGTTTCTTGCTTGCCTTTTGCCTCCCTCCCTTTTTAGGATGGGGTGTTTTTTCTTTTCTGAAATATCTGTCAGGCTGTACCTGTGGTTCATGTAGTATTGAAAAGTTCTCCAATGTCCACAAGTACCTGCTTTCTCTCTCTCCTCCACTCCAAGTAGTGGTTACTTTCCACCTCTTTTCAGTTACCTAGCACTAGATTTTCCTTGCTGTTTTATATCTTCATATTCTAGGCTTTGTGGAATAAATTATCCAAGGTCTTGTGCTAGTAACTCAGGCACACTTTACACTACCTGTTGCAATAATACACACTTACTTGGATTTATTCTTTAGTGCTAGATTTTGCTTCTGAATAGTAAGGAACACTGTCATTTGTGCTCTTTATATGTGGGACTTGCTGAGGTGTGACTGCTCTGCTGGTGCAGGTAGGTGGTGATAGCATTCCTATTTTACTCTGAGTTCTTACTGGCTTCAGGAAAGGAGCTGTGAGGCAATTTTCTGACCTGGAATCTCTTTGGTGTGGGAGGAATAAGGTGTAAATCTTGGTTAACCATGACCGTGTTATCAGGATGTGCTTCATGGCATTTTCCCTCAGACTTACAGAGTCAGGTAACTTTGCCTGAATTGTGTTTGTTCTCCATATAATAAGCTAAAAAATACCAAGTTGTTCATTACCTGCTAATTTATGTATATTTGAAATTTTGAGGAAAAATATTTTAATCTTGCCATACAACATTGCTATGTTGCTATTTGCTCGAGGATCTGAAAGCTAAACTGCTTAGATAATTTTAATTGAATAAACTAGAAAATGCAAGTGTGAAAAGATAATTAGATGAAATCATTTGTTCATTTTAACATGATTTATTTTACCTGTCAGTGTGTCCTTTGAAATGCTTCAGCTGGTGGAAATACATTATTACATCTCATTCTCATTTTTGGTCTTTGAAGTAGAAACACCACTTTGCAGAAGAGCAAATCAAAACAAGTATGATGGGACTTGTGCTTTCTATTGACTGCATTTTTGTGCTTCATTTGAAGGTCATTCTGTGAGACTGCTGGGTCAGAAAAAGGATAATGGAAAACGTCTGGGGGGAGCACGACTGGATTTGCCAAAGATTAGGAAGAATCCACTGATAGAAATAATTTCCATCAATACAGGGTAAGGATCTTCCCATCTTATAAAACATTCAGTGCTGCCAAGGAATTCAGTTTATCTCTTTCTGCAGGCCTGGGGTTTTACTCCTGAGTTACACAGGAGGAGGCAGGATGGAATAGTAAAAGATTTGAAATGGCATTGCTTCTGGAAAGTGAAACCCTGCTTATTTGGGTACAAGACTTCTGCTGCTCCAGACACTCTTCCTCATAAGGTCATCTCTTTCTCAAAAGAAAAAGTCCCAAGAAAACTGAAGAAAGCATTTAGAGGTTTTCTTCCTTTGCTCTTTTGGTTTCTAAAGAGGCAGTTCTGGACTAGAGTCAGTAACTCACTGAGATGTCTAAATGTTCCTGAGATCTGCAAACACCTGAATGTCAGCCCTGATGTATTAATGGCTAAATTGGATACAGTTCTTTGCTTCTTGCCCCTCTGATATGTTTGTGACCAGTTAGCATGCTTATACTTCAGCATTTCATTGTTTCAATGAGCTGCCTTCTGCCTGTCGAGTGGCTCCGGGTGCCCATTTCTCCATGAGACCACAATCAGTTTTCTGTTCCATATTTCTGCTTTGAGGAGTTCTATTTTCATCTCTAAATCCCATAATGCTTTCCTTTCCTCAGCTCTACTTGGCCATCTCCCACGTGGGCAGTTTCCTAAAAAAAATAAATAAATAAATCCCCACACAAGTCCTTTTGAGATTTTCCCCTCTTCTCCAACTCGTGCAGTGATTTCCCAGGTGGTAGAATATAAACCACGTTGCTCCAGGCAGGTGTGATCTCACTGCCCAGAAGAAAAAAAATAGGGTAGATCTTAGCTCACTTTGTTTTGAGTGCTCACTTTGATAAGGAGATAAGATTCTTGTAAACAGATAAGACTTTAGGTGCTATCCTCTTTCTCTCTTACCTCCTTGTCTCTGAGCAATCTTGCCTTTGTAAAACAGAGTGTGCTGTTTAGGTCAGAATGCCAGGTTGAGCTTAGTGGGTTACTTTTTCTTCCTCTGACTTATGATAAACACGTGGGTGACATTTTGTCATATTGATGAATTTAGAATACCTTTTTAAACTGCATTTTCATGCATTGATTGGGTTTGAAGTCTAGATACGAGCTCTTCTGGTGGGTACTTTAAGTGATCTAAATTTATTTCCTTTACTGTCTTGTTTGTGCCCATGTGATCAAAATCCTTTTCATGATGTAAAAGAATGCTTTGCTTATTTTTAATTTGCTCGTGTCTAACTTTCAGATGGTATAGATGCTTCTATTCCATTAATATTGATCACAATCTAATATTATAATATACTTCTAGCTGTAAGTGTTGTCAAGGATGTGAAGTAATTGAGTGATGGTCTTGTCTGCATGTCTTCTGATCTGTAGTAGTGCACTGGAGATGGGAAAGTGCATTGCTGTTTCTGATAGCAGGTTATGGCTAGCCTGGCTGCAGAGGTTAGTCCAAGGATCCTGTGGGGTATGCACGCTTGGTATTAGGTGGCTGATGAGAGGAAAAACCCTTTGTCCCTCAGCCCCCAAACACTGGAGTCGGAAGGCTCACCCTTTCCATCTCCTGTAATGCAAATACCTTTGTGTGTGGGCACCTGCCAGAACTATCCTCCTGAGAATTCAGTAGGACCAGCTTATTTTTGGGAGTAATATTCAACTCTTTTCTATAAAATAGTCAGTTAATAAAAATCAGGGATTTCAGCAGAGCCTGGATAGTTGTGTTAGTATCTACAAAGTTCTGCAGTGATAGCAGTGGCTCTGAACCTAGAGCAGTGCTTTGTTCTCATCCTCAAAAACAACTTTATGCTTTGGATTGAAGGCATTTGGTTCAATCTCTTCCACTTTTATTTATGTCCTAAGCATGTATTGTACAGGTCCTCTTACTGGAGCAAGCAAGGTAGTAGAATATTTGTGCTCCAGCACGTTAAATGCTGTTTGGAGACAAGGCACAAAGTTGTTTGTGTAGCTCCTAATGTGGCTATTCCAGCTGTTATTTTGAAGTAAGAGAAATGTTTTCAAATCCATTTTGCATTACTGCTTCAATTTGGGCTAGGGAAAAATCTTTTCTCCTCATGATCTTATCTTCATTAGTCCTGTCTTCATAACCTATGTGGCCACTTAGACAGCTCTCTTTAATGGGATCAAGACTTGGCTTTCCATCTTTTAATTAAGTGGTTCTGTATCCTGAGTGCTCTGCTTTGTAGCTTAGACTATAACTCACTGACGTGTCTGTGTCGGTGGCACGGCCTGAGCTCCCTTATGTCCAAGGTGCTATGGACACTTCAGATGGGATTTTATTTGTGCTTTGCTGTGGGAAGCATGGAAGGAGGGGTGTAGTACGAGCTGAACATGAGCCCCTGCTGGAACTTACATTTGGGTGCTTGTAGGTTCACTGAAGTGCTTTCTCTACACCTTCTGAAGCTTCTGCCTCTCTCTTTCCTGTGGAGCAGGCAAGTTACTGTGCTGCTGATGTGGCTGGCTAGAGAAAAACAAGCACGTGTTACAGAGGGGATTCAGCACCAGAAGGAACACAGCCACGTGCACACCTACGTTAGACTATCTTGAGAAATAAGATCTGGTGCAACTCATGACATATTTGCAGTATGGAGTGCCAGAGCATCTTAAGGAAGATCATCCTGAGTGGGTTATCAGGCGTTGGAATGGGCTGCCCAGGGCAGTGGTGGAGTCCCCATCCCTGGAGGTGTTACAGAGATCAGTAGATGGGTTGCTAAGGGAGATGATTTAAGGTGTAGACGTGGTAGTGTTAGGTTGGTGATTGCACGAGGTGATCGAACGGGTCTTTCCAATCCAGGCATTTCTATGATTCTGGGTTACTGCATCTCAGAAAGATTTCCAGGTCTACTTTAGAGTATTAAATGCTAATTAAGGCCTAACACCTTAATTCTTGTGGAGAATTTTTGGGCTGTGCTTTGAAGTTCTGTAGTGGTGGTCATTCAGAATGGTTCTGAGCTGCTGATGGATCTGAATCTAGCAGAATAATGTGGTTCTACAGAGAGTCATAGAATGGTGGAGTTGGGAAGGACCTCTGGAGATCATTGAGTCCAACCCCGCCTGCCAGAGCAGGGTCACCCAGGGCAGCCCACACAGGAACAGAGCCAGGGGGGGCTGGAAAGTCTCTAGAGAAGGAGACTCCACAGCCTCTCTGGGCAGCCTGGGCCAGGCTCTCCCCCTCTCACAGGGAAGAAGTTTTTTCTCATGCTGAGATGGAACTTCTTGTGTTTCTCCTTGCTACCACTCATCCACACACCACTGAAAAGAGCCTGTCCCCTTCTACTTGACACCCACCCTAACATACAGGACATACAGTACTCAATTTGTTTTATAAATCAAGTAACCAAAGATTTATCAAAAAAATAATCTATAGCATTACTGTTGTCAATCCTGATTGTCCTAGGCACTCCCAGTGGCTGTCCCCATAGGGCAGTGGGTGAGGAAGTAGTGGCTTCATCTCGGAAATGAGGGGTTTACAAACAGCAAGGTGAGGAAGAGAAACGTGTGGCTCTCTTTGCTTCCTCTGATAGATGAATAATTATTGCTTTGGAAGAGTTTGATGCCAGTACTCTGGCAGATGTGTGGAGTCCAGTCAGAGCAGTATTTGTTCCTTTGCCACACTATGTATAAGGGAAATGTGGCCATAAAGAAGGTGCCAGAGGGTTATAAAGCAGTGCCCTGTGCTGATTACCTGCCCATTTATCGTGGTCCAACCTGTCCGAAGAGGGATGTAAAATGGATCACACAGAATGTCAGGGGAGGGAAAGGACATTGAACCATCCAGTCCAACCCCCCTGCCAGAGCAGGATCACCTATACCAGGTATTTAGCAAGGATATACTGGATATTTAGCAAGGCAGTATAGAAAGTGACCAGGATGCACTGAAATTTTTCTAGTTACAGAATCAGTTAAGGCTATAAAAAGAGGCCTTGAGCTCTTGCAATGGCCTGTGTTGCCTGTCCAGATCTTTGGCTAATTGCACTGGCTAAGCTAGATCCCTACCTTTTTGTGGCATTCAGCAAACATCATCTACACCCCTGGGTCCACCTTTGAAAACACTTTGTGCATTGACATCATCTCCGACTCCTTTTGAACTGGGATGAGTTTTCTGGAGGCACTATCTTGAAACCATATCAATATATCTTTGATTGCTCAGGAAGGGATGCTGTGGCTTAACTCTGAGAGCTTGGGAAGCCGTTGCCCTCTTGTGCTGAAACTACTGGGATATTTCCATAATAATCTCATCAGTTCAGCACAACCATGGCTGTTTGGCTGTCTGTGCCTACTGATGGGAACTCAAATTGATTCTCTAGTATGATGTTATCTAGATAAAGATGTAGAGAGAGATGGAAAATGAAAATCTTTCTGGTATGTGGAAAAATTGGATTGCCTACTGTTTGACAGTGATAGGCTTGTGGTTTTTTTGGCAGCTGCTTATATACTTTTGTCTATCCATCTATGCCACAGTGTTTTCAACACGTCCATCTCCTAAAATATTGCTGTCCCCATCTTGAATGAGTAGTGAGTCTGAATTACAAATCTGTTCATATTTGACAAAAATCTTTCCATGCTTACAAGGATGAATTCCATGTTTTTAATGTGCTCGATTTGGTTTGTTCATAAATAACACAAATTTTTCTGTAGTTTTGCAGTTCAAGGTACTCACGTAAGGGACACTGCAGTTGAAAGAAAATTTTGACTTCAGAATACAAGACCAACGCATGTTTTGATTTGCATTCAATATTGTGCTTGAAGAGGCAAACCAGCATTTCTTTTGATTATACTACTATATAATTATTCTATTACCACATGCTATATTTACTTGAATTCAAGATAAATGCTTAGAGCTAATTCCCCAGGAAATATGTAGCAATACCATTAACTTTAGCCCTCCTTGAGCTTGTAATACCTAAATGAACACTTATAACCCTTTAGATCAGATATCTGTGACATGCCAGAGCCTATCATGACAGTTGTCCTCGGAAAGCAGAGAAGGTAGAAAGTCTTTGAGAGGAGCCTCTGCATTAGGCACTTTTGTTTGTATTTTATTCAATACTTGCATGTACATATTTAGATTCTAGCTGTACTATACACTCAGGGTGTATTTCAACCGTGCATGTACCAGATATCAATCTGTTCTGCTTTGGCACACTTCACAAAATACTTTACATAATGACAGTGATAGATGGCACAGTTGTGTGTATCTATATGGAAGGCATTTTAATTTTAATCAGAAAATCTGAGAAGCTGGTATTCCAAAGGTTGCAGAAACCACAGGGCTGTAACAGAGGGAAAAGGAAGAACAGTTGTTTACAACAGAAAGTTTTAACAGTCTACTCTTTTGCCTAAGGTCTCTTTCCACTGTAACTTACTGTAAGTCCCATCCAAGGTCATTATTTCCTAATTAGGTATTTAAACAGCGTATTGATGACACGGGCTGAAAGATTGCTTTTTTTTTAATTATTACTAACTTCTTGCAATTATAACAATTCACATTTGAAGAGTAGAATCTAAAATTATTTCTAGCAGTCTGGTACAAAATCTCTGGGTGCTACATGGCAACAATGTCACTGTCAGCGTGGAAAAAATGTGGTGTTTATTGTACGTTGGTGTGGTTCACATTCTCACTTTACCAACTCGGCTGTCTGTCTGTCTTGTTCTGTGTCCCCATTGCTGAGAGGGTCCCTGCTCACCTGTGCTTCGAGGAGCAGCATTGCATTTCACTAGGTAGCTTCCTTGAGCAGCTTATATAGAAAGGTCATTTAAGAAAGTAGAAAAGAAAGGAGTTGGATTGGGGCCAGAAAGAGCTGTTACCTCCCTCCAGAGTGGCTTGATTTTGGTCTTGCCTCTAACGTCAAATGTTGCTACAGCTCATTCTGCAGGGCAGGCTTGTTGTTCTTCAGTGCCAAAAAACCCACCCCAGCCTCTAGTGTCAGTTAATGGGAATTGCTCACTGAAATCAACAGCTGCAGGCAGGAGGAGTTCCCCCTCTGGCTGTGCTGGTGGGGGTGGCTCTGGTGTCCTCTTTGTTCCACAGTAACAGTAGGCCTGGCCAACTTTGGACCGTCTGGAGTTCAGTACAATAAATTCCCTTCTGCTGTTGGGAAGGTGGGAGCTGTTAATGTTTTCAGCTTCTCTTACTGTTTGTTGCACACAGTCGTGCTGCCGTTTGTGCTGCTCTGTATTACCCAAGACTGCTTTGAGTGGTGACTATGATACAGATGTTCTGCAGTTTCTTCTGGAGTAAGTGCTGCTGTGAAAACCTGGAAGGAAGATAACCTTGAATTCAAGATGATCCCTCATTAAAAGAGATTTATACCCAAAGTTTATTAGACACCTGTCTCTATTCAGTATATAATTAGGGTATAAACTTTTCACTAAGTATTTGCCTGAAGGAAGGTATTTTTTTTCCCCCCTTATGACTGTTGTCTTTCAGCTTTGTGCATGTCTTCGTGCTTTCTGCCACCGTTACTCTCTTTACGATGCTACTCTCTCATCTTTAGAATCTTCACTGCTTGAGCTCACTTCTTTGAACTTCAATTCTATCCATGGGATTTTAAGTACATAACTTGTGAAACCCTCTAGCTACAACATCTGAATCTCTCTGATGTCAATGACAAAGTAATACTGTTCAAAATTCCCTATAGGGATTAGAGCATGATCCCCTGCCAAGAGTAATTTTAAGAGAAACAACATTTGAAAAGTTCAAAGGGTCCTTAAACGACATTTTCGCCAGTACATCAAATACCTGCAGTTGTGTCATCGCTTCTGGTGTGGCTTGAAGACGAGTATTCACTCCTCAGATTGTATTTTTCTTTGCTGTTGTTAAGTGGTGTTTGGATCCAGGACAAGCATCTTTTTAATGAGCAGCATACGTTGTGTCCTGCTCCAGGAAATGTTCAGCCAGTCCCTCACCAAGTTTACTGACGTGTGGCACCTGAGCATTATTCCGGTAACGAGCCCTTTCTTTGGCAGCATTCTGCTGTTCAGAATGGCACACAACGGCCGTCCCATACTATCTGCTGATGCTGCCAACTGTACTGGACCACACAGTTTTCATTCCCCTGGTTTTGGGAGGCTGGGTTTTGCACCTGTTTCCGCAGTGGTGCAATTTGATGATGTGTCCAAGTAAATCGGCATTTCATCCGCAGCAGCCGCTTGGCCCTTCGTCGTCCGCTGCTCACATGCAGGGAGGGTTCCAGTGCAGTCCGAGGGTCTGTGGCGCTCGAGTTCTTTGCCATAGGCAGAATTCTGTGTGACATGTTGTTCATACACGCCAGGCATTACTGGCCTTGAATTTCTGCTGCGCAGTGTTTTGTGTTCGTGCTATTTCTTGAGCTCTCGGGCTCTGAGAATTATTGTTGAAGTGCACATGAATTCTCCAACAGTTTTTCTTCTGGGTCGTGAAAGCTGCCTCTCTTGAGTGGTGAATGACTTCTGCATCGAGTTAGAAGAAAATAGTTTGTTTTGATTGTTTCCATTTTTGCACATTTGCCTCCCTTAGGTTATTTCTTCCCAGACTCACAGATGTTAACCTTTTCTGTGTACAGTGCTATATACATTTTGATGCACTTGCTTTTGCCCTTGTACATCCAATCTTCAGAAAATCTGCTATTTCACAGTTCACTTCGAAGATTCGGGAAGACTCATAAAAGTTGCCAGAAATCACTGTGCAATTAATTCTCTGAACTCCAGTACACCACAGAACTTGCAAGTCAGTGAGAAAAACAGCAGTAATCACATGCTCCAACTGCGTCATCCTATGAAAACTTTGGGCAGCTCTGGGCATATTTGTGCTCCTTCGTCACTAGGTGGCTTCCCACACTGCGTGGTGCTGTTACTCGGGGCGCTGGAGAGGAGAGGAGATCACCAGAGTTTAACAGCATCCCCAGTTTTGAAGTTAAATTGCACGGGGAAAAGGTTGTAGGGGGAAACCAAGCTTGATTTTGTTTTGTGTAACTGTGGTCTGTAGTTTCCTGCAGTTTGAGAGGATTCCTTTCAGTGCTCCACTCCTGATTATTTTGAAGATCAGCTCAGAAACCGAGGCAGCTTTGGCCTACTGGAACCTGATCGCAGGTTAGCAGGGGTGCTGTGCAGCAGCTCCCCGCCTGCCTTTTTGGCAGATGCTCCCATACAGCAGTGGCTTTGGATCACACAACAAGCTACGTATTCTAGTCTGCTTGAATGGGGAGAGATCACTTTGAAGTTGTTTGCAGTTGCATATATCCCTAGCTCTGGCAGCATTACGCTTTCTGAGGTTGGAGATAAATTCTTCCTTGTTGAGGAGAGCGTTCATTTGCGTCCCTTCTCCTAACGCCCACATATGTATTTCCTGAGGGAAATCTGGGCAGAATCCTGAGAGACATTTTATTCATTTCTCAGATTACAGTAAATACTGAGAAATAACCTCATAGGTCATGCTTATAATTGATATTGTGTTGCCTTTAGTCCCAGCTCTTCACATAGAAAAAGCCCAAAACTAGAAAAACAAGAGGAGCAATAGAGGAGCCATTGTTTTGATTAAAAAAAAAACAAACAACAAAGAAACCCCCCCAAAAAACTGTCTTGCTGAATATTAGCGTGAGAAATATCTGTGCTTTTACATACTCATAATTCTGGGAGTTTTAATGGCCTGTTTTAAAGTGTAGCACAAGATAAGTGTTTGAATCTAAGTGTCTTTACTGCTCGTTGACAGAATCAGGTAACTTTTAGTTACCTAATAATATCTCTTGCAAATGTTGTTATGATTTAAACGTGACTGAGAATGAGAACAACTTGTCAGAGAGTCTGAAGTGTCTCTTGTGCTCTTTTAAGTCAAGGTAAAATTTGTTGGTTTTTTTGGACTTGACAGGGAACTGTGTTAAGGGATGTGTAAGGAGAAGAATCAGAATTGGGAAGCATCTGGTGCTTGAACTTGTTCTTAGACTTGACCTAGAGATAGCTTTATAGGAAAAATAGCTTTCCCCAGGTAAGATGGGTGGGACCCACCTATCATCTGTACTGTCTATCAAAGTGCATGAAGGTGTCTTTTATGGTCTTCTCATTGCTTTGTGTGAATTGATGTGATGTGAAAAATCATGAGAAATGGGGCATTTTAACTGTGATCATCAGTGTGTGACATAAGGGCAAAATCACTCCAGTAAAGGTACCTTAAAGAGCCCCAACCAAATACTACCTGGAAAGCTGAATAATGATGGTGCTCGGCAGATAACCCAGCTGCCACAAAGTCCAGTGCAGCATGTCACAGTATTATTAATACTAGCTCAGGTGGTTTGCATGTGATAGTGTCTGTCTTTACAAGGCTGCTTTAGTAACGAAGAAAAAACCTGAAGCTTCACACTCTAATTTGGGTATTTACACTGAAGTACAAATAAGCTGTGAGTTTTTAGTCTATTGGCTTTCAGGGTCCTTATTTTTGAGGTAATTTGGATGATCTCTGTTACAATTGCACTGTGTATGCCTTGATCTGTGTTTATAGGGAATACATTTTGAAATTCAGATTTTTGGGGTGACTTGAAATTTATCTCATGGACAAGGGAAACATTGTGAGACTTTTCAGTAACACTGACACAATTGGAGTGTTTTTCTGCATGATTATTCTTCACTATCATTCTGGAAATGTGATATAATAAAATCAATTTCCTTATTGTAAAACCAAGATCAACTCAATTGAGCAATAGTTGTATTTGCAGTTCAGGTAATCTAAAAAAAAAAAAAAAAAAGTGAAATGCTTGGAGCAGGTTTCAGTGCTTCTCCTCCTTTTGCTTTCACTAAAAGATGCATGTTAGAAGAGTCAGTATTTTTACCATGAATAAGGAAGTTGATAAGAGGCACTTGAAGGGTCCCCTACACCTGATTGTGGAACTCGGGCAATGAAATTGTGAATTTTTGTGGACACAGAACTCTTTCTCCAGCAGGGTGGCTTAACAAAAAGCTGTTAAAATATTTGCTTGACATTTACTTCTGATTCGTGGTTTGGGCTTTTCCATTGCACCAAGACTGATCTTATCCAATAAATCAAATGTGTGTTTTGCTACATATCTGCTAGTACAAAGAAGATTGAACTCCTGAGTTTCTGGTCCCTCCAGGATCAACATATTTTCTCTGCACATTGCTGCTTCAGGAACTGAGGGTACTGGAGAGATGCCCCAAGTGCTGAGGTGTTCGTGCCCTGCGGTGCTGCAGAGCACCGGGCTGTTCTGCTTCACCCAGCGGGGAGGGGGGAGGAAAAGCCATGGCAAACAGAAGGCAATTCCTCCTGTATCGAGTGTGTACTGGTTCTGTACTGGCATGGAGAACCATGCCTGCTTTAGGTTTTTATCTAAAAGATGGATTCTTTTCAAGTAGGAGAATTCAAATGTAGAAATGAAGATTTGAGTAGAGCCTGGAGACAGTTCACCCTGACTGATGCATACTTGTATCTGGGCTTAAGTGAACAATGTTAATTTAGTGACTAGAGAAGATTTTTCACATGTTCCCTCTCTCTATACAGAGATCATTCTTTAGTTCCTTAATCTGAATTGTCACCCTTGTTTTTCTCAAGCCCAGGCTCAACTGGGTGGAAGAAAAAAGAGCTGTTAAAATAAGGTTGTGGGTTTTCTCTTTTTTTAGGTCGATATTTCGACTGTAACAAGTAGTTGTGTAATACACTTCTCAGTACGCTAGTACCTGTTGCATTCTGTTGTGGGGTGAGGCTTGTACAAGTGTTCTGTATTCCCTCCTGCTCTGATACTTAGGGATATAGTGTAAGATCCTCAGAAGGCTTCAGTCAAATAAGTGCTGAGTGCTGTGCCTAGAAAATTAAGATCAGGTATTTTTCTGTATCCTTCTGAAGCATGTTGATAGGCTGTAAAAATCCCAAAAGCAGAAGCTGCCATCAGTATCTTGTCTGCTGCTCCTGAAGTGTTTCATAAGTCTGGTGGAGCTCCTGACTCATCATTACATAAAACATCTTGACAAACATGAAAGGTCTTATGGATTGAACCCAAATTTGACAGTTACAGTCAACAGTGTAATATTAGCTCAAGTGTATCACCGTGTCAAGGCAGGTCCTTAGACCTCCAGTTAATCTCTTCTTTTCTTTTTGGCT
Organism: Chloroceryle aenea; assembly: GCA_013399075.1. NCBI lineage: Eukaryota > Metazoa > Chordata > Aves > Coraciiformes > Cerylidae > Chloroceryle > Chloroceryle aenea. The sequence goes on from VWZY01010408.1 coordinate 135,872, forward strand.
TTATTTCCATCTTAGGGACTCATTTTGTTGTCCTGTACAGCAAGAATATGAATCCAGATGAAATACCCCTGGCAGTGTGGGCTTACATGATGAGAAGTGGAACTCTGTGTGTGTGATTCCTGTTCATTTCCTTTCTTGCAGACACAACTGCAAGTCTGAAAGCTGGTGCTTTCTTGTTTGCACAGCATTGCCAAGGAGTCGAGAAGCCAGGCAGGCTGTCCTCTTGGTGGGATCGTGTCAGTGTTGCTTCAAACAGGATTGTTCCTTACAAATGGAGTTTAGTTTCTATTTTGAAGTAGCAAGGATTTTTTTTTCTGCCACTGCTTTAATCTTGGTGGTAAGAAGTGAAAATTCTGTTGTGGTTTGTTAAGTTTGTGGTGGTTGTTTTGCTGGTTGTGTGTTTTGGGTTTGTTTGGGGTTTTTGTTTTCATTTTAACCCCTTTTGGTCATGGTTAATTGCAATGATTTATTACTCTGCAGAATTGCTATCAGTTGCCCCTTTTTTATGGAGATTTTCAGTCCATACATCAGGAATGGTTGGGGACTTTGTTTGCTCTGTATCTTGAGTAAACTGAATGGAGGAAGATGCCTAAAAGGATGCTTTGTGCTATTGCTGAGAATGCAATTGACAGTTTTGCCTCTGAAACCTCATGTCACCCACTGACAGCATCGCACGTGTGCGGGTAAAGCACAAAACTTGCTGTGACATTAGCCTAGAATATGAAACACCATCCTGTGGGTCTCCTTGTCTTCTGTGCAAAATGTGCAAGCCATATTTTTAAGGCTTGTTTTTACAGAGCACACAGTAAACATGAGGAGCAATGTGCCACTGCAGCAGAGATGGCCAACAGCCTCCGGGGCTGCACTCAGCAGGGTCTCTCCAGCAGGTGAGGAGAGATGTTCCTTCCCCCTGCTCAGCAAGATGTTCCTTCCCTCTGCTCAGCACTGGTGAGACACAGCTGGAGTGCTGGGCACAGGTCCGGGCTCTCCAGTACGAGAGGCACAGAGACACGGGAGCAGGTCCAGTGAAGGGCCATGGAGGTGATTCATGGCTTGGAGCATCTGACATAATGAGGAGAGGCTGAGAACTGGGACTGTTCAGCCTGAGATTGAGCAGGCTTGGGGGGATCTTCTCCATGTGTAGAAATATCTGCTGTTGGGGCGGGAGTAAAAAGGACAGAGCCAGGGTCTGCTCAGTGGTGTCCAGGGACAGGACAAGAGGTAACAGGCACAAACTGAAAAAAAAACCAAAACAAAATGTATTTAAATGTAAGAGAAAACCCTTTTTACAGTAGAGGTGATTGAACACTGGGAAAGATTGTCCAGAGAAGGTGTTGAATCTCCATGATTCATGATACTCGGAAGCTGTCTGGGTGTGATGTTGAGCAACCTGCTGTAGTTGCTGTGGCTTGGAGTGGATGATCTTGAGAGGTCCCTTCCCACCTCAGCCCTGCTGTGATTCTCTGATCTTTCAATAAATACAAACAGCTATGGAAAGCCTCACAAGGGTTTTGGTACAAACACTATGGATGTTGGTGCCATTGCTTAATCCTGCTGGAGACCCTCGCTCCAGAGGTAAGGGTTGTGGTTTGACACTTTAAAAAGCAATGCCCTATGGGAAGGGTTCCCCAGCCCGCGCGGAACGCATCCCCATTTCCCAGCTGGAAAGCATTTCCTCTGCAATCCTGTCGGCCTCGGCAGCCTCAGGAAAAGGAACTCTATTTCCAAATTCCTTGCCTGCAAGGCAGAGTGAAATATTCCCACTGGACATGTACACCCCAAGCTTCTGTCTGTAACTTAGTGTGTTGAATTTCATCAGCTTGATTTACAAGAAGACTTCAGTGCTCTTCTTTTTTCTTTTTCTGAATTCCTCCTGCAAACATAAGCTTTATATTTTCTCCTGAAGTAACCATGTAGAATTCTATTGCTGGAGTCTGTCTTTGAGACATTGAATGAGAAGTGTTAGCTTGTTTGGTTTGGTTTGGTTTGGTTTATTGGTTGCTTTTTTGTTGGGGTTGGTTCTTTTTTTTTTACTTTAGGAATTTTGTTGATGTGTGTGGACTTAGTGAAAAGGAGCTATTTAAGCAAAGGTCAAGTACAAAATTGTCACTCATCACATGCTTATCTAGCTTATTTTTAAACTAATACACAAGTGTCTAAGTATCACATGGTCTTTCTTGCATTGCAGACTGGTGCCAGACTTGGTGTCTTTGCTGTTTTTAAGAGATAAATGTCTAGCAATTTTGGTTTTCAGTGAATATGTCTGTGAGTCATGGATATTGTATAATGTTGCTCTGCTTCAGAAGCTTAATCATTTTGCAGAAGGTAGATGGAGTCTCCACATTGTCACTTGGTATTAGACTGAAAACTGCAGCTGGGGAGTGTTTACTGAAGGGTTTGTTTAGTCATTCACATTCCTGTGTTCCAACAGTTTGTTTTAGAATGTTTGTTAAGGAGCTTAAGGAAGAACTCCTTTTACTATTGGTTTAGAGCTTAGGGTTTGGGTTTTTTTTTACAAGGTAGGTTTATTTTCATTTATATGTATATATATTTAATTTCTCCTTTAGAAGACCAGATATCAGTTACTTTTCTAAGTAGCTGGTATGGGTAAAATAGTTTACTGCTGTAGTAACTATTCAAATACATATTGAAACTTCTGTCTTTTGTCAGGATAAATTCTTTAGTAAGGTAAAATATAGTAACTTGTGACATTTTGTTTTTAATTTACCACTTAAATGAGGAATAAAGGGAAGTTTTATAGAGGAAAAATGTTTTCCCAGGTTAAACTATTCCTGTCAGTCCCAACACCTTTAGGAAAGTTCGTCTGCAGTGTTCAGCACTATTTAATAAATTAGCTTATAGTTCTGTAATTCCCAAGAATACAGTGATGTCTGTTACCAAGCAGACTAGAAACATTTCAATAACCTTTCAATTCCTGCTGCAAAGGCAGCAGTGGGGTCTCCCCCCCTTACCCTTTTTGCCTGAACAGAAGGCCTACGCTAACGCTCTGCTCCTTGGCTCGTAGCTGCAGTTGGTAGGGAGGTTTGCAAGGGAATCTTGCTGTATCTGCAGCTGATCTCAGAAGGGTTTCTGGGACATCTTCAAATCCTAACCTAGGTGTTTTTTGTGAAACAGACCATGTACTCCCCATTTAGAAATACACATATGTGAGAGTGCCAAAGTGAGAGAGGCTTGGAGAAAGTGCTGGTTAGTTCCTATTCTTGTTTGTGTAGCTTCTGTTCTCCTCTAAATGTTAATGCAAAATCATACATCTTAATAAAATCACAGTCAAGCAGAAAGAACAGAAAGTTTGTGAGAGGCTATAAAAAATGTTTTGAAAAATGGAAGTGAGCATGAAGTGATGGTACTTGCTGTGAAATATTCTTTTAGATGCTATGTTTACATTTGAAGTAGGATTTTTTGTCACGGGACTTGTGGCTGAAAACTTTTCTTTGAGCATATATTGTCCAAAAGAAGTTCTAAAAATGTTTGTTGTTGGAAGAGTGCCCTCAACCTGCCAACTGAATTTCAGCTTTTACAAACATTAAGGATATTCTTGCTCTGAAATGCTGCACAGCCTGCAGTGCTCTCTGGTACATTGTCTGAAACACAACTGGCCGAAGTAAATCTGTGTGCTTGGGAAGGAAAAATACCTCTTTGAGAGCATAAGACTTGCCCTGTCTGACAACTGTTAAAATACCAGGAGTGAGCTTTTCCAGCCCAAACTGGTTTTGTTTCTGTAGCCACATTTCCGATTTCCTGGTTGGTTGTGCTGATTACAAAGCTATTTTGGTTTTAGGATGGTCAGCTGCACAGTCTGGTCCAGTTTATGATACCTTCTGCAAGATAAAGAATAAGACTTGGTATTCTTTATGATTTAAATAAAATGAATGTAATTCATAATGCTTACAAGGCTTAGATGGGAACATGTTCTTGGCAATTTGCTAGGCACCTGATTTATGGATATTCTTTTTAAATGCTTATTATGCTTCATACAGGTGATAGTACTGCTGTACCTAGCTCCACATAGAACTCTGGTATCTGCTATCCTCCTACTCTCCTTTCTTTAGGAGTATCTGGGGTTTGTCTTGGGTCTGTGTTGAATAGTTCATGAATATTGTTGAATAGTATACACTGAATTATTTCCTTATGCAATCAATACATGGGTAAAAGTCACGGTCCCTTTTGAAATGGAATTTTGAAAAATACTATAAAATCTCCATAAATACCATGGTGCTTTTAGGCTAACAAGTCTAGGTTAGCTGAATGGCTTTAATTTCCAAAGGGAATTATGCTCTTCTGAAGAGTGAAGCATGAGGAGAGAACTGTGTCCATCGAGTCTAGTGAGAGTAGAAACAGATTGGTTTGTGCAAGCTGCCTTAGACAGGAGCACACGTCACAGCTCGTTGTCCCTCTGTGCACTGAGGGGTGTTGGTGGTTGTCCATACTGTCCATTCAGGGCTTTCCCACCCCAGCAGTTTCTTTCACACAGGATGTGGGTGTGCTTGTAGAGAAGAATTTAAGATTCTTGAGTGGATTCAAGTTAAGTAACTTTACAAGTTCAAATGTGGCCAGATGAACTCATAGTAAAACTGACAGATTTCACCTTTTTTAGTTAAGGGTTGTTGACAGTCTGGGTCATTTTGAACACTTCAGAAGAATACAGAGAAGCACAAAATATACTCAGGGAACTTTGCACTGTTACTAACTCTGTATAAAGCTTTAAGTCATGCTGATTAACGCTGCACAAATATGAAGGATGGTAGAAAATAAAATACAATTTTAAATGGCAGTTCACAACTCCATGGATGTGGAAGAATTCCCATAGAACCACTTTCTCTGTGTCCAGTGCCCCTTCCCCCAGTTCTCTTATCCTGTGGAAGAACATGATGACAGTGGGAGCCTAATTTGCACAGAACTGATTATCCCTGTTGTCATCTATAAAAATCAGACTGTTCTAATATTTTAATGTTTTTCATTTCTGTGACCTCTCGTCTGGCTGGATCTCCAGTAGCATGCTTGGAAATATTTTGTTCGTGCCTGGCTACTGCCTTTTCTGCTCCAAATAGTCTGCCATGCTTGTTTGTCTGTTAATGTTAGTCCTCGAAGTGCTGTGGTGTACTCAAGGACAGCGTGCGTCATGTTAGGATCACACTTTAAGTGTCCTTGATAACAAATGGAATGAAAATCGTGCAGTTTTGATCTTTCATTTAATGTACATTTTCCTCGTGCAGCCCAGACTTGGTCTTTCTCTGCACTGATTTCTTAACTTCTTTCATTTCTTACCCTGTAGTTGAGCCTAAGCTTGCTGTGGTGTTGGGAGCATGCTGTGCTTCTTGCGTGACTCTTACACATGTGTGCATGCTTACCTGTGTAGCCACGTAATCCTGGAGCAGAGCAAGAAAGGACTGGTGTTCTTGTTGGGTTCCAGCATCTCAGAGAGATGAGATAAGCTGTGCTGCAGCCTGCTCTCATCGCAGTTTCTTGTATTGCAATTTGTGTCCTTTACTTCCAGTCCTATGACCTTGAACTTCCAAGACAAGCCTAGTGGTGTCTTCACTGTGTGCTCTCATCAGCTGTTTGCAGACAGTGGTAAGAGATCTCCTCATCCTAACAATGAGCAAGCCAGTTCTCTCAGCCTTCCGTGCTGTGGGCCTGATCATCTTGGTGTCCTTCCTGTCGTCTTGTTTGTTACCTTATGTCAATGTCTGCCTTGTTCCAGGGAGCTCAGAACTGGTCACAGCACTACAGACACCGCCTCACAAGCGCCAAACAGAGGGCAATAATAATCATGGTCTGTTGAGAGTCCAGTCCAGCTGCACAGTACAGTGCATTTGACTTTCTTTTATAAAGGGTGTCCCCTAGCACATAAACTGCTTCCCCCTGCTCCAGCTTGGATTTGCTGCAGATGGCTGACGTCCCTTCACCGATGTCGTTAAGAAAGTCAGGAAATAACAGCGGCCCCAGCAGCAGTGCCTGAGGAACACCAAGGTGAACATTGCACTGCTGACTGCAACCCAGCAGGCCAGCCAGTTTTTAACCCACCTTGTTGGTCACTTAGTCTGCATCTCAGCAATTTGACTTGAAGGGTTCTGTGAGGCACTGAACCAAAATGCTGCCTAAAATCAGGGTATAGAGCATTCTCAGCCTTCCCCCTCCCCCAGGCTCCACTCATGTCTTTTTCTGCAGACAGCTCAGCCTCTCAAGGTCAATGTCATTTTAACCCTTGTTTATAAAAGCGAACAAACATCTTGTAGTGTGATGTCATCAGCCTGATTTGTGAAATGGGCACTTCTTTGCTGTGTTGTTCTTTGCTGTGTTGGGTTTAGGTCTCTTCAACAGGCTGTGTGCAGCCAGTGCCAAGCCCCCGTCACCCCAAAGCTTGGGGCTTTTTAAGAATTCTGGTAAAACCTGTTTCACGTTCAGCCATTGCAAAGTTAATGTCGCAGCCAGATGTGGCTGTGGAAATATGACAAAAATTTCCATTTCAGTGTTGACTGAGGCCTGTAAACAACGGAATTGCTGAGCTACTTTGTGTTTTGCCTGTCCATTTCATTTTATTGTCAGTCTTGATTTTGATGACCAGAGCTGTCTCTTGTGTATTTTCCAGCCTGTCATGTCTAGAAGGCTGTTTAGATCCTGAATCCCCAAGGGATTCTGTGGCCTGGTTTTAATGCTCTGATTTGTGTGTGAACTGCTTTTAGTCAAGAGCTTTCTGATTTTAACTGACTGACCATAACTATCTGAGTTGCAATGGAGGTGACAAAAAAAGGAGAGAGAAAAAAATAAAAAGAAGAATTATTTTCACAAACTTAAGTCCAGCCAGAGCAAAAGAAGTTGTCTGTCTTGGCACTTAAAGGAAAAAAAATAGGCAGCTCATAAGTTATGGTTTCTGTCAGAGCTGGCAGCAGCTGAACTGGAAAAGTTTCAGACTCACCACAGACTTGAGTAGTTAAAGAGGAAATCAAAGCATATAAACACTGGCCAACTAGCTTGGAAGAAAATCAGACCATTCCAGTCACTGGGACATGAGGACACCACAGGAGAGTTACAGGCATCATGGTCACTGAATGCAAGACAAGAAGAAAAAGTTAAGAAAATCACAGGAAAAAAATAAACAAAATACAAGAAAAGAGATGAGGAATCCTCAGGAGGAGAGACGTTTAGACAAGTAAAGCAGATGGAGAAGTTGAGGATGGTTATTTGAGTAATGAATAGCTCCTGTTTCCTGTTTTTCTGCACTGTTACTATGCTTTCAAACTCTATAAAATATTTCTAAATACTAAAATTATAGAATAACAACAAATATTACAAATATTAATTTGTTTAATTTTTCCAATGAGTTTCCCTAATTATTCAAAAGTAACTATCTTAACTTGCATATTCTTTAAGGGATGCATGGAAGGTATGTCCGTGAAGATCATCTGACTCAGCTCTACAACTGTGTAAAGGGGATTAATTTGCTTTTGAAAATCCCCTTGGAGACTCTTAGAGGCAAACATAAGGCCCCTGGTTTAAACTTCTATTTTTAAAAGAAATCAGTCATTGGATAACTGTGTAAATCAGTCCATTAAATTGTTTGGAAAATCCCAGACAGAGTTAGGATTGGGCAATTATGTTGAAATGTGTGGTTTTCTTTCATTTGAAGTTGACAAAGTAATACCTAACAGAGAGTATGTACTTGAAGCATGTCTCTCTTCACTGCTGCACATACACTTTTATTTTTTTAGCAAGACTAACCAGGTTACCCCAAGACAGAGATGACAGTTGAGAGCAGCAGAGTAATATTAATTGTGGATAATGTTTAGCTCCTCATCCACACTGGAGCTTTTACCATCGCTGCTGCTGCCACAACCAGTGGTACCTTTTGGGGCAGAAAGCTTTGTGGAGACCCAGTCATTGGGAAGGGGTTCCTTCTAGATTATAAATGCTGAGTTTGGTGTTATTATGTCCTTATTTCCATTATTTTGCCCAGACAATTCAGATCCACTTTCCCACAGACGTTTTACAAGAACTTTTCTTTGGAAATGGGTCTGATGGCAATCTCAGAGAAATTCTAAATTAAGCCTGGTAGTTTCAGTGCTGCTGAAATACAACTTTTTTATTATTTTCCTCCCCCAGGATGTTTTGACCAGCACAAAAACAATACCTTTTATCCAAGAATCTGTGTGGTACCTGCTGTATGTTACAGAATTAACCACAGCCTAATGTTTCCTGTGAGATTTCACCACTCTAAAAGGGTCTGTCCCAGAAGCCATTCAGGAAGGAAAAACAATAGCTCTTATCACAGGCAGTGGTCCACTTTTCAACCACAGTTTCTGTGGGAGTGATTCAGGAGCTGCTACTGTTGTGAAGATGCATGGTAAATGAAGTGGGTTGCTTATCAAAAGCCACTTGACTGGCATTACCCTACTCCTTCCCCTCCCGGAGTTCTGCAGAGATGCTTCATTCCTGAAACAGAACTTTAGATGGGCTCATCATCCCCCTTTCACAATTTAAACGAAATCCTGGAATTTTGTTTAAAAAAACAAAACCAAAAACCCACAACAAAAACCAACCAGCTTTGAAAGCTGAATTCTTTTGAAGCTTCTCAAATTGTGCATTGCTGTCCCAATCAGGTTTTGCAGCAGATTGTGTCTAAGTTACACTAAGTCATCTGCCCCCAGTAGAGGTTTTTAATAAAATTGGGCTATTTACTGCTTTAAATGCTAAGGCATTTGTCATGTCACTGCTCTCTGAAACTTTATAAATTAAAGTAAGAATCCTGTTCTCAGAGGTCATTTTCCAGTCACTGCAGTTCATTAGGAGGGATCTGAGAATAGTAGTTGCTTATGCCTATTGAAATAGGGATGTTGGGGTGTTCTGCCACTGCATCTCTGGGACTAGTGGTGAGCAGACTTCTAAGAGGGGTTCTTTTCTATCTAAAGGTGCCTGTTGTAGCTCTTTGTGCCACCTTCATTACTGTTACTGGACCGAGACCAGGAGTCATCGTCATCCAGATAAATACTGTTGCTTTTTATGAAGTGTTGATAGAATTGATTACTTGTAGTTACAATGGCATTTTCTGCAACCACAGAACCTAGTGTACCTACCTGGGCTATGTCAGCTGAGTCACTCAAGATTGATGACTCATGATCTGTCCACGAAGTTGTAGTCTGTGTAGCCAATGCTTATAAAATAATTTATGTCTCTCAATCACAGAGGTTTAGTTGGAATTGCAGAGAAAGAAATCATTGCAGTCTCTGGTATTTAGCAATGCACCCTTTTGGGTCAGAGTGGGGAAGGGAGATCTATGCAGCTTAGCAGTGGGATGTTTTACCTTGTATCCATTTAGAATGCCTGAATGCATTCATGCCAACGATTGCAGAAGTTCATATTGATTAATTAATCAAGAAGTTCTTTAGACAAGCATTAAAAGGTGCCACTGATACGCTTGGTTTTGCTGATATTAAATCATTGGCTTTGAAGCCAGTAAGTTGTACGTATGATGATGTAACTCCATAGCTGTGACCTTTGAATCACCCGCACTTGACTGTAGGAATTCAGTTTCACAAAATGCAAATATTTAAAGTGCAAAATTAAATTGTATTCTAGCTTATCAGACTGACTGAACTGCCTTCTCTCCAAATTCCTTTTCCTTAGTGAGACATTACCAAATGAAGCACTGGCTTCAGAGGTCTTCAGAAGAATAAACTTATGATGTATTTTGTTCCCATTTTGATGAGCATGGAAGGGGTTGCAGAATTTAAAAAATAGCATCCTATAGTTGCATCCTACTCTGAGAAAACCGTGTGAGGTCCCATGCACTGCACAGCGTTCCTTGAAAGATCATTCTGTTTTCTTCTAAAACTTTGTGGAGAAGCTTTTTCTTTTGAAGCTGGCATTGTACTTTCAGAGCAGCTTCTGGTTACAAAGCTAATTTCAGAGAAGTCCTGTTTTTATCACACAGAAAACGTTGTAACACTGAGTGCATCTTGTGCAGCACAGCCCCTGTGGCTGGTGTCCCAGCTCAGCCTGAACAAGCTGGGATATTAGAAACAGTATTTCTGTAATAAGGTTTTCTTCTTAGACTAATTAGACTTGAGGTACTGTTTAAAAAAAATATTTTAAGTCCTTTAAAATCTTTTTAAAGTGAAGACAACCTCCCATGCCCCAGATTTTTACAGGAAAGTGTCTTGAAAAGCTTTATTGTAACCTGTGCAAACTTCAAGCAAAAGAAGAGTTTCCCAAAAGCATGTCAGGCATAATAGGCATGGTTTGGTTGTTTTTTTTTTCCTTGTAAACTACCTTTATTTTCCTCCTGATCTACTGCAGTTAAGTTTGATGTAACTTAAAAATTTTGGAAGTACAAAGAAGGATTTATAGAGGTGAAATACTAAGAGATGTTCATGGCATTTAACTCTGTAGTATGGTATTTAACTGTAAATACGGTTAAATGCTGTTGTTAGGTTTACAAAACTTGGAGTCCCAAAGAGAAAAATACTTGTAGAGTTTTATGAGCGCCTGTTTAGTAACTTGTGAGTAGCATCTGTCTCCTTTTCATCTGCTGGGAGTACATATTTCTGGAATTGCTTTTGCTCAATCGAGCAGTTTTCTCTTTACACCCTCTACGGAGCGTTTTTATCAAAGTTACATTTGATAGAAACTCTAAGAGTGCCTTACAAAAGCCTGAATCTGTTCTGCAGACTGTCTTTTGAACCAAACAAATCATGCTCCCCTTTCAGGAAAACCAGTTTACGAATAGAGAATAATCTTGGGCTGGGATTACTGAGGCCTTCTAAGAAAGCCTGATGGTAGGTGACGAGATGATGCGGGTGACTGTGACAAGCAATCTTTCTATATTTGTCCTGATGTGATGTTCCAGTGACATTAGGGGCACTGCACTGCTGGGGTTTTTTTAAGAGAGCAAACTTCATAAAATCTTGAATTTGTGTAACTAGTGAGATCTCTTAAGGGCACATATTAGTGTTTAGATTGAATTGTGATTGATGATATTTTACTTTTTCTGCACATGTCTAATTTGGGAGCAGACCACTTTAGGACTGGGTTTTGGTTAGGTTGTTTGGGTTTTTTTTTAGTTTTTATTGCCAGCTCATTAGGTTGATAGTGAGCAAGAATTTACTAGATTATTCAGGAAATTAAGGGGGCAATACCACCCTCCTTCCCCAGAATTAATGGCCTGCAGAGCAGCAGGGATCTTCTGTCATGTGACAGTTTTGCAGTTATTTGGCTCTCCCATCTTGCTCACAGATGTCTGGTCTTGGTCAGTGACAGAAAATGTGACTAGCACACTAATGGCACATTGCAGTCTGTAATGGATGCTGTCTGATCCTTGAATGGAACATGTGTTGTATTTTTCATATCTGAGGGTAGAATCCTGTCTTCACCAAACTTATCAGCACAAGTCCCTTAAGAGGAATTAGGATTTTGCTCCTCATGCCTGTACTCTCATTCTCATCTGCTGCTGCAATCCACTGATTAGTCCCACTGAAGGGAAGTCTTTATTTGTCTGCTGTGTCATAAGTGTTCTTACTCATAATTAGGTCCATCTGTAAGGGGGAGTCTTTCATGTGAAGTGTGTGTTTTATGAGGAATATTATGGGGTTGAAAATGAAGAGTCTGCTTAATGTAATGCACAACATGAGCATACACTAGCTGAACAATGTGAAGACCACTGTTTCCTACGTCTGCAACAAAATTTCAGGCACTTGATCAAAATGCTGATGACGTTCTGTTTGGTAACACGTTCAAAAAGTTTTTACTTAGCCACATGGTAGTAATTTATATGTGGATAATATTTTACCTTGCTGTGAAATAGTTCTGTGTATTGGGCACATAGCTGATTAAAGGTTAATAATGCAAAGTACCTTAATCAATAGAGTATGTTGGAAAACCAGCACTGGGTGGCTTATCCAAAACACGTCGGTAACTGCAAACACAGTGACCATTAGTATTTTTTACTATCAATGTCTATAATTTTTCTTTGCAAAATAGCTTTGACCTGTATTAATACAAATTAACATTTACAAAACAACTTCAGATGCTTGAAGGAGGCTTCCAGTTTAACACAAAGGAAATACTCTTTTGCAACTCCTAGTATGTTGGCTTTTTAGTCCCATATATTTGAGCTTTTGCTGTGATAAAGGTTAGTTTTCAGTTGGCTTTTTAGTCCCATATGTAGCTGTGATGAAGGCTGGGTTTTGAAGAGTACTATATTTACCTCATGGGCTGGTTTTAGATGATCCCCTTGCAGGTGAATGACTCTTACTAAGAGGCACTGCTCAGATTCTCAGAGTTCCCAACAGCCTTTTTCCTGTCTGTGGTCTGAGGATGTGGCAGCATGGACTTATGAATAATTTGTTACGCTGGAAACTTGTAGCAGGGGCTGGTTTACAAGGGGAAAAACAGTTACAGATGCGTTGTTATACTTATGGTTTGGTTTAAAATCATTCTTTCAAGAGCAGATAATTCTGAAATCTGTGAAAGGTGGTTAGTTGAGAATTTTAACAAGTACATGAAATTTGCATCCTTTTATTGGTCAGCTCTAGCCCAAAGTATTATTTTAACTTTCCCAAGTTGTAATTGACAAATATGGTACACATGGGATTTAAAAGTTTTGTCGTTTTTTTGGTTTTCTTTCTAGAATTGATAATTTTTTATGTTAGAGGGAAATATGTTCTTTTGTGGTTTTGTTATATAATCTCTTTAAGTACCAAAAAAACCCTCCCAACCTAAATTACTTGGACAGAATTTTTATCGTATAGTAAGAATAAACGAATTCACGCAGAAAAACTTGTGGAAAAAAAAAATCCTGACTTTCAGCTCCTACCCCAAAATCAATCAACAGTACAATATTAGTGTAAACTACACCTTTGTGCATTGCTTGTGAAAGAGCAGACTAGTCCATTATGGGACTGATTTTGCATCTCCTTGAAATGTAAGCAAAATTAAAAACAACAACAACAAAAAAATCCACCTGCAGAACAAAAACCAGCCCTCACATTATAATCTGTGGCCTCCTGTGAGCTGCCTTTGTAAAGTGCAGCCATTTACCTGCAGTCTTTTGTCATCTCTGTTTTCTTTTAGCACTTCGCAGCCCTGTGTGTGGGGTGGGAGCTGCGGGGGCCTCTGAAGGGAGAGGCCGGGCCTGTAACACGTTGGTCCCTGCTGGTTCCAGTTGGTTCAATGTTGGTCCCTTTGTGTTCCCAGTACCTACACTTCTAACTGAGGTTTTGCGTTGGCTGGCAGTTAATGTTCCCTGAGTTGGGCCTGGTTTGCCCACAGCAGTTGGAACGCAGTGTCCCCACCTCACGAGACCCATGAGCTGCCATGTTCCCCTTCTCCCTGCTCGCTGCCCCTGTCCCCCTGAGGGGCCGAAAGTCTGGCTGGAGCCCTCCTGGCACTCCCTGGCATGTTTACTGTTGCTCTTTAGAATGTGACAAGGTGTGTCACCCAACTGGCAGGCTTTCTGTGGAGCCGCAGGGAGCTCAGTGCGGGCTGTAGAGGGACGGAGTGTGCCAGTGGGAGGGCTGGATGGGGCCTGCTTAGGAGCAAAGTGCTGGGTTGAATGGCGGGTTGTGCTTTAAAAACAAACAAGCAAAATAGAAAGGAATATAAAAAAGAAGAAAGAGGGAAATGTACTCTGCAACCCTGGAAGAATGGAAGGACTTGGAAAGAGTCATGGATGGGAAGCAGAGAGAGCAATGAGCGGGCTGTGAGGAGAAGCCATTTGTGGCGTATGTTAGATGGCCCCTGACCTAGCAGAAAACTTTATTTGGTTCAATACATTACACAGAAAAAAAGTATAAACTAATTACCTGCTTATACTCCCTTTATTTCTTTCTCCTTTGGCCACACTGTAGATGTTTTGAGAAAGATGAGATACAAAAACACCCTATTTCACATCTGGGGAATAAGCTTTTTTTTTGAGTGGGAATCACTCCGTTGGAGCAGGTTGTAAAGGTTCAGAATTAGATCTTTCTCTTTGTTGGTGGAGAAGATCTCGGGGGCAGGAGGGCACTCTGTGCTTCCTTGTCCATTGCTTGTGCAAATGAGGTATAACGAATGTGCGAGGGGAGTCGTTGTGGAGGGAAACCTGTAGAGCCTGCAAAGCAGTAATTTCTTAATCTTGTAGCTGGAGAGTTCATCAAACCCTCCCTGGTCCTGTCTTTACATTTGAAAGTTCTGTAGTGATACACGCGCAGTTTGTGATAGCATTTTCTGGCACCCAGATGCTTTATTGTTATATTGTAGCTGTGGGGTTTTTATTGGGAAAATTGACAGAATTTAAGAAGTTTTAGTAACCATGAACAGGAGAGGTATTTATCATTGTTTTGTGGTTCGTTTTGTTTGGTTTTTTTGTGTCTTTTAGAGGTTTAACTGCTTTAGCCTATAAAAAGCTGTGGGTCAATATGAGCTTTAAAAAGGGGGGAAGAGGAAAAAAAGTGCAGCAGACTCCTGTTAACATTCTGCTCATTACATTCATGGCACTACACAGATCCAAAGGCTAATCCAGGAAAAAAGATACAATGAGTGGTTGCTTGGTTTGATCTTTCAATCTTTTTACATAGAATTAGTCTGCTTTACCTGACTAAGTTGTCAGGTAAATTAAAAGCATTCCCATTACTCCTTCAGTTCTCATGGGAGTTTTTCATTAACTTGCCACTCTTTTGGGCCAAGTTGTTTTTCTAGTTGGTGATTCTGTCTGTTCTTTATTTTGTTTATACAAGTCAAATGAAAGAAGGGAAAATTAAGTCCAATGTGTTTTCAAGAATACACACTGGTTTTTAAAATCTGCTTTTAGTTTTTTTGTTTTTTCCTCTCTTTTCTTGTTTGGGTTGGACTTTTTTATGTAATACCAGGATTGAAAGTCTGGAAATCCATCTCCAGTAATAAATAGTTATGAACCCTATTATAGCTTTCTGAAAATATGTAAATTTCCACTCTTTAATTTTGTATATAATTTCCACTGATCTTTTTCCAACCTTTTATATAGGTGTGACAGTTACTTTAAGAAAGTAGGAGGACAAAACACTTCATGAGCTATGTTACTGATTTCTAAATCAGAATGGTACTATTTTCTGATCATAGATATAAAAGCTCTTTTGTTCAGATGTACTTAAATACAGCTGTGCATATAAAGGCTTTTTTTTGTTTTGCCTAGAAAATTATTATTTTTTTTTTTCTAAACAGGTGTCTTAATGCCTGTACCTACTGCAAGACTAAGCACGCCAGAGGAGATCTAGCAAGTTATCCAATTGAAGAACTAGTGGACAGAGCCAAACAGTCGTTCCAAGGTAAGGAGTTTTATCCCTACAGTAAAAATCAGTCTCTGAAGTGTGCGAGGTCTTATTTTCACCCATAGTGATTGTGGTACACGCGGCTCTGTTAGTGCTGTTGTTCTTAGTAGCTGGAACCACGTCTGGTGGTGTCTTTGGGGTAGAAAGCTGTGCTCTTGTTACCATTGACAAAATGTAGTTCCTTGCAAGCATTTTGATGGAGAAACTAACATTCTGGTGTTGTATATTGTATCTGCCTGCTTAAAGGGGAAGATGGAAACTTTTTTTTTCATTCAACAGTAAAAGTGAATTTCACAAACCTCCTTAAGCCTCTTAGAAGCCCTGGTGTAGGGTACATTGCTTGCTCCTGGAGGAGTATCTGAGATTCCCGGGAGGTATCTGAGAGCCATGCAAAGCTTATCAGCTTTTAAGTTCAATAGGGTATTTGTGATGTTACACGGATCTGATCAAACACCAAAAGTTGTTCCTGCAGTATGCACAAGTATCAGTCTAAACCTCTTGTACGGCTGGTAGTTCTGTATCTTATTGTTTGTTCTGTATATCTGAATTTTACCCGTGTTCAAAAATACAAATTTCCAAATAATGCTGGTGTTCAGTGCCATGCAATCTCTGTGAAGGCACGGGTGGTGGGTTTTGTGTTCCTGTGCCATGCTGAAGGATTAAATATATATATGTATTAATAAAAAAAGACTGAGGTAAGTCAGGTGTAACTTCTCCTTCCATTATTGTATCAAATACTCTGAATCAAAAGTAGTGCAATAAATACAACGTGCAGGGTCACATTCTCTGCATGGACAATGGGTCCACATGTTGACTTTCACCTAGGGTTCTGAGTGTTGCAGCTGTTCCAGTATGAAATAGGTGTCCAGTGATTCCATGTGCTTTTAAATCCATCCTTATTTAGGTCAGTGATGAACTTCTGGCTATTCTTATCAATAGTGCTCGAGGAAGAGTCCTTTTCCTGATCACAGCCCCTGTTCACAAATTCCGGGTTCTACATTCTCCACACAGGGAGTTCTCAATTAAGATTGTCAATGCCTTTTTCTTTTACTTTTTTTTTTTTCCAAAAGCCAAGCTGCTCTCTTTTCTTTCACAAAGCTTATCTGTAATAGCCAATGTCACTTCGGTTTGGACAACCAGCGCTGCTGCTGCTGCGGATTGGATTGTCTGTTATGATAGACAGGAATCCTGCCATGGCTCAGATTTCTGGGGTTAGCAGCAGGAGTTTCTGAAACCTGTGTGCATATGATGAAACTGTCAGTAACTGAAGTACAAGATGTATAGATGTTGTTGTGGTGGAGGAGCAGTTTGGGAAACATTTCAGGAAGGTAGAAGTTTGCAGTAGTACAAGCTGGGTGATTTTAGAGTTGTCACTTGATGGTTTGGGTGGTTACTATGCAGTAGTTACCAGACACAAGTAAATGCCTGGTGATAGCAAGGCACGTCGGTAGAAAATGAACATGCTGCATTCTTTTCCTTTACTCCAGGTGTAACTCTGCAGTACATTTATGTTACGAGTAGTGTAAGAATACTGTTATTCTGATAAACTTTTCAGCAGCTGTCTAGTATTTAAAGGAACTTCTGAACAATTCTGCAAGGGAATATGATGAAAAGAAGATAGGGGCAATACAGTCAGGATTCTGGTCTGTCTTAAGGTTAACTATTTAAATTGTGTTATTTATTGTGTGTATGGAAAGAAAAAAACACTGAAATTTGTCTGTCCTAGTTATGTTTGCATGTCGTGAAGTCCACATTAAATTACCATAAAAATGTATTTACTTTATATAAAAACAAAGAAAACTGCAGTTCTGTTTGTCTTTGCAGACAATAAATGTGAAGTTTTTACATTTGGACTGAGAAATCAGTAATTCCATTCATCTGTTTTACTGTGACCTTTATTATAAATATTGACTCCTTCAAAATAACTTGATTTCCAATGGAAAAACTTGCCCTTCAGCTATTGTTTTGAAATTTCTTGAAGAAATGCAGTGACGTGTCTCACAGCAGGCATCTCCAGGGAGTTCTATTCTTATTTGGCCTTACACTAGTACCTTTGTTAGAGGACACAGCAAAGCAGTGAGTACTGAGTTGTAAAAGGACAGGCTTTGCCTCCAGCTTTCACATACTTAGAAGGAGACATGAAACAGTCAGATAGTTTGCAGTGTATGGAGAATTCATTCCTGCCAGCTTGCTGAGGTGGGCTGTGGGAACTTCATCAGGCCACTGAAAAGCTTGAGCAATTCAAAGTCATTGTTAAAGTTCTTGCTGAGTTACTGGTCCACAATCGCTTCAGCAATCGCTTCTGTCTGCTCTGTGGTGTTGCTGGAAGCTCTGGTGACAAATACAGAGAGGTACAGATGCGTGATGAAAAGTTTTTCCACTTTGGAATTGTTCTTGGGAGAACTGAGGTGTCTTAGAACAGCAGCAGCAAAACAGTTATGTGATGATTTTCTATAACTGCACAATCAAGCCATGCAAGAAAAGAGAGACTGATGGCATTTGTGATGTGTTCTGTTCGTGTATTCTTACAGTACACAGCTTGATAGGCCCCAAAAGTGGGATGTTTGAAATGATGAACACCCCGAAGATGGATCAGAGGAGTTGTGTTTAAAGAGGTTTTTTTTTGGTCCTTAAATTGCAGCACAGAAAAGCCCTCTAAAATTCTTTGTTCAGGTGATCACCCTTTGGAAGATTGAAGTTGACATCTCTAAACAGTATTTCTAGCAACAGAATGCTGCCAGAACAGACCTGAGTGTTGTGATCAAATGCTCCCATTTTTTCTTCAGTCATTTCTGTGCTGCAGCCTCTGGGTAGCACTTCCCCACTGCATAGTGAGGATTTCCAGGCTGCAGTTGTGCTGCAGCTCTTGGGTGCAAACCCTTGCAAGAAGTCAATGGACAAGAGCTGGACTACTAAATAATGTGGCTCATGATAATGTGATATCTGTGTGATAGCAGCTGTAAGGAGGTGCCTGACACTCTTTGACATTTATTACTTCTGAAGATTTTTGAAACTCTTATGCTTTTTATTATGTGCCCAAAATCTGTGTTGCAGGTTTCTTGTACATGCTGTGAACTTCCATGCTTATAGAAACCATCATAGAATCATAGAGATGTCTGGGTGGAAAGGGACCACTTGAGGTCATCCAGTCCAACCCCCCGCTGAGAGCAGGGACACCCTCAACTAGAGCAGGGTGCTCAGAGCTCTGTCAGCCCCACCTTGAATGGCTTCAGGGATAGGGCCTCAAGCACCTCCCTGGGCAGCTTGTTCCAGTGTCCACCACTCTCGTGATAAAAAAACTTCCTCCTTACATGCAATCTAAATCCCCTCCTTTCTAATTTAAACCCATTGCCCCTCATCCTGTCCCTCCAGGCCTCTGTAACCAGGCCCTCTCCAGTCTGTGAGCTCCCTTCAGGCACTGGAAGGTGGCTGTTGGGTCTCCCTGGAGCCTTCTCTTCTCCAGGCTGAACAACCCCAGCTCCCTCAGCCTGGGGGACCACGTTGCACTATGTGCCAAGGTCTGCTGAAATTGAGTTGGTTTGCATGCTTTGGGTCTGCCTCTCCTGTCCGACCTCCATAGCCATTTTGAAGTTCCAACTGACATCAACTTAAATAATTCACAAAATTTCTGTGACAAAATTATCTGAAGTTGAAAGTAGACTATTGAGGTTTTCTCTTTTTGTAACATTAATGTTGTGTTGGGTTTTTTTCTGTAAATTTCAACTTTTAGTTAGTCGTATCATTTCTTATGTGGACAGCCTTGTCAAATCGTATTATGTAGCAGACTTCTGGAAGACAGCTCGTAAAGTAGAAGGTATTAGAAAATACAGTGAAGTTGTCTTTGAGTAGGGAACAAATGGCTACTGTATGGTTGTTTATGCAGAGGGGTTTGCTATAGCTGATAGCACAACACTCTCTTTGTGTCATCAATCTAGCAGTACGTTGGGTTTTTTCAACATCACTATATCATGTTCAATGCTGTGTTTTAGGGACTTGCATTTGCAGTTATGAGAGAGTTCTTTCTTTTCCTTCCCAAAGCTACTTTATGTAAAACAATGTGTTTCTGCTTAGTATATGAAGCTCAGGGAGCTGCCATTGGTGAGCAGTGTTCCAAGGAGACAAAAATTAAACAGCCCTGAGCTTTGACTGCTCTGTGAAGTGGTGTCCTGGGGTGGCTTTAGCCAGATTGCAGGACTTGAAATGGATTCATGGGATTTTAGTGCCCATAAAATGATAAATAGCTGAAAATGCTACCTGGTGATTTGTAAACCCTACATACTGTGAGAGAGTTTTGGGGCAAAGTTAGTAATTTATATTGCAGTCTACTTTTGTTGGGTTATCAGACTAAGTTAAAAAGGTAAGTATTAGTTTAAAATATCATTAGCAGCTAATTCATGTATTTATAGATTACTTACTATTATTATATATTCATATATATATATGAATTAGCTGTTGTTTCCTTCTAGTTTAGCATGAAAATAATCTGCGAGGACCACTACAAGTGATGGCTTCTTCAGCAATCCATACCTGTTGCAGATGGTAGAAATTCTTCTGCTATTAAAATACACACTGTATAATTACTACTCTATTAGCTTATTTTATGTTAGCCACCAGGGAGCTCAAATGAAAGTCAAGTCCTGTTGGGAAACACTGTTCTTGTATCCTCAAGCTACGTGGAACAGTTGCTCTGGAAGAATAATAGCAGTAGCAGAATAGAATTTATTTTTATTCCATTATTTGCAGGATGGTTAACTGCATGTGTGGTGTTGAATTCTGAATAATGCTCCTGTTTAGGAAATCTTGAACCAAATGTAGCATTACCAAGCAGAGGCACTGTGGAAATGAAGATTCTGAGTCTTGACTTTCATTAGTTGTCCTTAGTAACTTGCCCTAATGTGGATTTTGAAGTGTTGAGTTTAAAGCAGATTAATGTTAAATGTTTCTCTCCTGTCAACAGCTGTTTATGCATAATGATGAGGATTGATTTGACATAATGTGACTGGCTTGCAGAGCTTTTCACATCACTGTGAGCTTTGCTAAGATCTTTGGGCTTGGTCATTCTGATGAGTTGCTGTCAAGACGTTCTGCTTTATTAACTGCTAACTTGGGGTTCCTCCTGCACACCCACCATGAAGCGCTCTCTATGTGTCCAGAGCAGCTGCCATTCATGAGAAGACAAATGCTTAAGTTAGGGAAATGTTTTTAGTTTCCCATTAGATAGCAAACTCTTCTACTACACTAGCCATGTGATGAAGAGACTTTGTGGAGAAGTCTGTTAGATATTAAAGATGATATAAAATAAAGTGCCCTGGTGTTACCCATTTTGGTATCTGGGACCTGAGTCTCCATTGTTTCTCTGAATTCAAATCTGGACAATGTGCAGGCTGATACTTGATGTTGCTTTGGTGGCTATCAATTCATTTCTGTGGAAGCACCCTGGAATTGAGCCTCTGCCGTGTGATTTGAGCACATCACTTTGTAGAAGCAGCCGAGTGTGTTCCATTTAGCTCTATAAAATGTAATGCCTGAAACTTCATTTCCAAAATGCTTTTGCCTCTGTGTTTTCTGATGTACAGAATTCAGAATTTTGTGCTGTGGAGATGATTGGTTCTGTGAGACAGGATGCTTTTATATGGAGAGCTCTTCTCTGAAACACTCTTCACCCTTAAAAAAGGCAAACACAAGCACCCTACCATTTTTCAAATCCCTTCCCACTGATTTTCTTCAGACAGCAGAATTGTCTGTATCACAGCTAAGACTGGTCCATAGCCAGCTTTGCTGTGCAGGGCCTCTCCTGATATTGCTGGTTGGCTTTGCTGGTGGGCTTGGTTTGTTTGGTTTGGGGATTTTTTGGTTCTTGTGTTTGGTTTGTTTGTTTGTTTCTTTGGGGTTTTTGTGTCTTTTTTTGTGTGGGGGGTTTTGGTTAGTTGGTTTTGTTGGGTTCTTTTTGGGGTGTGTGTGTGGTTTTTGTGGGTTGTTTTTTTTGGGGGGTGTGGGGTGGGAGGGGGATGGTAACAAAGTTTTTAAGATAAACATCTTCTGTCAGCCTTTTTATTGACTTCTAGGAAAAGCAAGCTTGACTCTAATATTGTTCCTGAAGTAAAACTTGAAGTTTCATTCCAGGGAGTTTGGGATGCTGTATTTGAAACACTTTGATAAACATCTTCCCTTTGTTCTTCTGTGCTTTTTGGCTATAGCTGAAGAGCTAGGTTTTTGTTGTTGTTTTTAAGTTTATTAAAATTCTTTCTGTATTGTCTTTTGTGTCTTAGGAATCTTTTTTTAAGTTTTTCCTGCTGACAATGCTAATGCACGGAATACTTAGGCCAAGGTAAATATTTTGGTACCAGCCTGTCATTTCTTACAGCTCTATGGGAGAGTGTAATGAGTTAGTTTTTTATGGCCCCATGTGATCTTTTCTAATGAACCCAAAAGAAAAAGGTATGATTCCATTCTGCCAGCAGTGATCAGCAGTAATGTCTTCAGGTATGTAAAGACATCTAAACACACATAACCTACATCATATAGCAAAGAGATATAAAAAAGATGTCTAGTCAGTAGTAGATGATGTAGATGTTTTAAAGCCTCATTTGAGCAGGAAATTAGAAGTTTAGTGAGCTTTCCTCCTGGTTCAGGAAGAAATTCTCTGCCATGTTTTTGGTGTTTCCTTTGTACAGTCCAGTGGATCTGTAGTTTATAGTTGTTTCTCTTCTCTTCAGCATGTCTTGTTGAATAAAAGGTTCCTTTGCATTACTTTTAGTTTGACTTGAGAAGTGCAGTGGCAATTATATCAAATGGTCGGTGTGTGGCTTTTTCCCTCATTGCTCTCTCCAGCTTCCTGAGGAGGGGAAGTGCAGAGGGAGTTGCTGATCTCTCCTTCCTGGTATCCAGCGGCAGGATGCTTGCGAATGGCTCCAAACTGTCTGACAGGGGAGCTTCAGGCTTGACATGAGGAAACTTTTCTTTACCAAGAAAGGGTGCTCAAACCTTGGGAGAAGCTTCCTAGGGAGGTGGTTGATGCCCCATGCTGGTCAGTGTTCCCCCAATTTCTGACCTATTTTCACAGAAACATACCTTCATTTATATCTTCTTTTAAAGTTTCTGTTTCAGATTTGCTTAGTAGCCCTGAAAGATGACAGTATATTTGACAAGGTTTGATGCAAGGTGATTGATTTGCTGTGAATTGCTGTACAGGGCTTTAGTGAAGAGGGAATTTCCTCCATTCATTTCACTATGAGCTTTGATCAGTGCATCGATACGTTTCGTACACAGCTCTGGTACTTTAATAAAAGGAGTAGCATCTTTTTATTTTATTTTATTTTTTAATTTAGTTTCTCTGCATATTTTTACGTTGTTTTGCATGTTTTCACTTGCTCTTCTGCAGGTAAAGTTGGTCATCTCCTCAGATGGCCAGATGTGAACTGTCTTTGATCTAAATGACCATGCAGCCATGGTTGTTCAGTTACAGTGTGTTACCCATGTGGTCGGTAGTCCCCTGCTGTCAGAGTGCTTCAAACCTGCTGCACCTGCCAGGTGACAGCCTCATGCAGCATACAGTCGGTGTGTTCAGGATCTGTTACCAAAGGCTGATCACTCTGCAGTGCCCTTGCAGTATGCTTGATGTTGTCATCAAAATATTAAACATACTGATCATCTCTGTGCCCTTTGGCCACCAAGGATTGGGGGATTCACAACATGCCACCGTTTTTCACAGAAATGTGAAGAATCAGCAGAAGGCTCAGACTGTATTGAAAATGCTGTTAATAGTTTCATTAAGGGTGTAGCTCATGGCATCTTCTAATTTTGCAGTTGCCAACAACTTTCAGTAGTATGATCTTGCTTCCATTTCCTCTGTCATACTCTGATGCTTATAGTTAAAATCCTCTAGCTGTATGTACGAGTTACACAAGGGAGAGGGTGTTACGCTAGACACGCTCAAAAAAACCCCAACTTTTCTTATTGAAAAGTCACGCCTTAGTGTGGTAGATCCTTTGCTTCAGGTCACTTCTTTTCTTGAAAATTTTGTGGTTGATTCAGACGCATTTTGTGGAGATTCAGTGGATTTTGGCTGTCAGATTTTGCAGGCGTGTTCAGTGCCTTAGTCTGACTTCATGCACTATGGGGTTTTTTACCAGTTCTGTGGTGAATAATGGCATCAGAAATGGGGAAGGGGAACCTTTTTCTTCACTGCTCCATGTGCTCATGCTGCCTTCTGCTACTGACAGAGGTTTTAGTCCAGTCAACCTATTTCATTGTCCATGTTGCAACCGTACCAGTTCCTTCGCCAAAAGCGTCACGTCTGGGCCACATTTAGGACACAAATGAATCACACCAGATTTTCCAAGTATTCAGTGTTACGTACAAAGCTGTAACTGGGCCCTTCCCTTACAAGGAAAACCTCTCGGGCTCTCTTTACTGTTTGTATAACTGGGATTCTGTGGTTGAAGTACTGTGTACCTTCAGGAAAAGAAAAAGAGAAGAAATGTTGGTGGCCCCAAAGAGCTTATCACGTTGTGATGTAAACAGTTGAAGAGCAATACAGTGAATCAAATGTGATTGCATTCAGGATGATAAGCAATTGATTGCTGTATTGACTACCAAGACGTGGTCCAGGGTCTCCTATGGGATGGCAGAGGAAAGATTGTTATTGAGGAAAGACTGGAAGGAAGACAATGCAGTAATGAGGAGCTCATTTGATGAGGAATTCTACCCCTAAATCTACAAACATTCAAGTTCCCCTAAGGATTTTCATCAGGAGTCAAAGTCTGTATGTGCTGACTTGTGTTTCTGAAAGTTGTAATTCTTCTCTATAGGGACAATTACAATAAGTTTGAGTAGCATTAAATGGATTCCTCGGATGCTTTGGAATGGTGCTCATATCCTGGTTATCTGTGCCAAAACAGATACCCCATTAATGCTGGAATATGAAAAAAAAAACATGTATTTTGTGAAAATGCAGACAACTGGAGCCTGACTCTGCACATCAGCACTCTCCATAATCTAACTTGCCAGATGTCTTGACACTAGTGCCAGAATTTCTCATAGCATGACCAGGTTACCTTTGTTTGTCTCCATGAAACCTTCCCGGTACCGGTGGTTTCTTCTGAAGCTGTCTGAGTGTGCAGGGGTTGTGGCAGCCCAGGGTGTTGGAGAGCAGAATGTCAAACAGCTCTGAATGCTTGGTTTGCATGCCTGACTGCAGACTCCTACAGACAGCAAGACTCCACTCATCTCTTAGCTTGGGCAGTTTGAAGAACCAGAGAAATCTGGTTAAGAAAGGTTGTTTGTTTTGTTGTGGTGGTTTTGGTGGTTGG
>VWZY01010408.1:160676-205325 GCA_013399075.1 Chloroceryle aenea
AAAAAAAAAAAGCAATGTTTGTTCTGTGTAATTATTTTTATTTTGTTATTCAAATATTTGCATTTGTGCTGCTTAAATCCTTGATTAAAACAAAACTGTTTAATTTTGCATGTATTTTGTTTTAAATAGAAGTTTAATAAAGAAGATCCAAGGCAGGGATGTATGCAATTAAAAATACTACTTGATCTTCAGCCTTAGGCTATAGTTTCAGCTGTACTTTAAGCAAACACTGCAACTAAAAGAAGTATTTCTTTGCCATATTCCCTGGCCCACTTTCTTTTGTGTTTTTTTTTACTCCATCCTTTCCTCAGGCCCCCAGCTTCCTTGCTGCTCCTTGCATGAAGCAGGCTGGGGAAATGAATGTTGCTCATTGCCCCCACATTTCTCCCCTCTTCTGCCTCCCCCACCCCAAAACCAACCACCCCCTCTTTTAACTTGTATTGTTTCTCCAGTCTGGTTTACTTCAGGACCACATAAACACTTGGAGTGTAGGGAATAAGCAAGTGAGGACAAGGGAGGATGGGGTGGATTCGCAGCAGGGCTGCTTTCGCTGCTTGAAAGGAAACTGGGGATGAATGATTGAGCTCCCTGCCCTAGTGGGAGCTGTCCCACTAGGAACACCACTGGAGTTCAAATGCAGGTCTCCTGTGCATGTCTGAAAAGCTCACCTGAAACAGGAAGGCATCCATCCTGTCCACGTCCTCTGTGCGACAGAAACCTCTGCGGCTCCCGGATCCAGGGCAAGGCAGGAAGGGACCCGGTGCCCGTTGTTGTGGCAGAGGTGGGAATGTACATTCCAGCTGTGGTTGCTGCCTTGCTCTTTGAGACTGTTAGCTGTTTTACCAACACAGAGCACTGTAAGGATGTGAGTTCTATCCATAGGTGCTCTCCATAGCGGGGGCTTTTTACAGCTGAGGGTGGGCACTGAGGTCGCTGCTGTGTAAGGACAAAAACCTCCCCAGTGCAGATGGGCAGGCAGTTGTGGTTTCAGTTGAACTCACCCTACTGCCAATGTATTTCCTTTGTAGTTTTACACTTTGAGCTTGTGCTTAGATTGTAAATGGTGAAGTTTTCACTCCTTTTAAAGTGGTTTTAGACAGTTCTGTGTCACTTTCACTTCTGTTGTGAATTGTAATGCCTTGAAAATTTAATTCACTGTTTAGTAGGCCTGCTGAGGAAAGGACTAAAAAGCTTGTACTATGTACACTTGGCAGGGAAATGAATTAAGCTTCTTGCTGCTCTTTACTAGAATGTGTGCTGGCCTGGTGCTTCCTCAGAAGAGCTGTTCAATCGAATGTTTGCTTAAAAATGTTTTGGCTTTTTTCAGATTGTTTATTTTGTACTAAAGCAGTGTCTGTTATATTCCTTCCATGTGTATTCAGAGGAAAGCTGGATAACGTTGCTTGTTTGTTAATTTTATTTATAAATATCTTTTTATTAAGTTTGTGTTACTTGAAATGGAGCGTAAAACATGAGGCTTAGTAATGCCACAGCCAGTAGTTGAAGTCTTTACCAGGCAGATTAAGTTGGGTTTGTGTGTATTTAGTGTTGAATTTAAAAGCAGTTCAAATTAAGGCACAGCATATCTTTTAAAATTAATCTTACTTTAAGGAAAAAAAAAATAATCTTTTATTCCAAAATAAAAGTTTGGGTTTATGTGACTTCTTAGCCACAGGGGTATTGGAATTTTTTTTCACTGTTTTTTTGCTCCCTTTTAAATATTTGTTCAGCCACAGGAACTTGTGCTTATTTGTTGGTAATACTTGTGCTGCTCAGTATTTACTGTTGGGTTTGTAAAACCTGGACCAGAAAATAGTTTCTAACCCTTACAACAGTATTATCCTGTCCAACCTTGCATAGTATGCAGTGCTTGGCTACTTTGAGCTTCCCATTGGTCCTGTGAAAATCCCACAGCAGTTCCTACTGTAAAACAGATATGGTGACAGGAATCCAAACTGAATTTAACAGAGCAGCGTGCCGTGTGGCAGCAGCCACCTACCAGGCACAGTGTGGGCAGGTCATCACTGGTATGGCCAGAGGCAGTTCAAGAGAACATGGCAATCATTTGCTCTGTTGTATTGCAGAAAATATCTACTTTTCCCCCAAGTTGCTTCAGCTAAAATGTGCATCATCTTGTTAGGCCAGCTCTCCACCACTTCCTGTAATGAGGGCTTACCTTTCACGATGGGATTTCATTTTGTGGTGTTGATGTCTCAGTTGTTAGGCTGTGCAATACCATGGTGACTCAAGTCCACATCATCTCCATATCTAATGCTACTATAAGATGGAAACTTTTAAAATCATTTTAATAGGAAGCTAAGAGCTGAGATGATCAATTCTGAGTTAACTTTCCCAAAGTCCTTCGGCAGAGCAAAGCTTTTAAATGAAAAAAGTGCAGTTTATGGAAGCAGGAGACTTCAGTCCCAAACAACTCCACTCACAGCACGGCTGGAGTGTAAACAGTCTGCAAGTAATAAAAGGAGGTTGTCTGATCCTTCATGCTGTATTCACCAAAGTCATAGTGAGAGCAAAACTCTGGGTGGTGACAAGCCCAGTGGTGACAGTGATAAAATACTGAAAGGATGCTGAATGGATCTGAGGAAAAATAAATTTACATGCCCAGTCCATGAGATGTGATTGATCTCTGTTACGGTTAGAGGTTCTCCCTTCTTTTTTTACTTTCCCTTGAGTATTTCCTACAATGTCAAGACAGAAGTCGATATAGGGTAAAGTGTTTTAAAGCTGGCTCTGGACAGAATGTTGCAGTGATTGTGATTGGCTGTGAAATACCAGCCCAGGCCTAGGCAGAAGAAAACATTACCCTGATGCTGCTCTAGCATTTCACACAGCTTTTAAGACACAGTCAGACTGGTCAGCCTACCATTTGGTTTTAAACTAAATATATTGTGTAGCTTTTAGCAGCCTTCAGGGGGAAGCTTGTTAGCTTGTGCAGACCCATTAGAGGCTCTTCTCGTTGGCAGAGACTTGGCTGCAGTTTGTTGTTTTAACCCCCCCAGTGAGCGTGAGTCTGATGTTCAAAAATTTGCTTTTGTTACGAAGGTGTTACAGGAGTGGTAGTTTAGGTATAATTTGCACCTGTACATTTTAGAGAGCTCTGTGACCTCTCTATTCTAAACCCAAAGCAAATAGGTCTTAAAATAGATGTTGTGAGACTTCTGTCCAAGTTGGTAAGTTCAGACGTTGAGAGATGGCTTTTCTACACAGTTTGGTTGTATGTGGAATAGATTAGGAGTAATCATGTCAAATGATGCAGAAAAATTGTTTCTGCTGTATCGCCCCGTGAAAATAAGAGCTGTGATTTGTACAGATCTCTGGGACTCCTGATGTGCATACCAGGGTGTCTTGATAGCTTAAATATATGTCTTCTTTTAATGCTGTGTGCATTGTGTTAAAATACTGAAAGCTGAAATTCAAATATTGCACGGAGCTGCTCGCGGAGCTGCCAGTGAAGGCTGAGGATGCTCCAGAACCTTTAAGAGATACCTGGTTTACCATGTATGGGCCATCTTTTCTGCTTTCCTTTAGGATACTTGTTCGTTGTTTGCATGTATGGGCCCAATGCCCCAAAGGAAAAGTAAAAAGTAACTCTCTTGTTCCTAGTTTATTTGTAAACCAGGTCAGATACCCTTGATTAGCTCTCAGCTGGAGCATAATTTAAAGCCTGACAGACTGAACCTAAACCACGGGCTTTTTTTCAGATCAGCCAAAGGACAGGGAGAGAAAAATAAAAGCTATTTCCAGTTCACAAGTAGTACAACAGTGCTGAATAAATCTGCAACTGTTAATGAATAGCTATTTCAAATATTTACAGGAGGCAAAAGAAAAGAAGATTGGCATCCAAGGCAGCTGTACCCAGGGAGAGCTATTAAAAGTAAACATGATAAATGATGTTCAAGTGCTCGTATAGCTGTCAAATATCAGAGGTACTCAAAAGTGGAAAGTGTTTATACTCCATGGCCATGCTGCTAGGCATTCTGGACAGGGATTTTTTTTTTCCTCAAAGTTTTCACCAAACTCACAATTAGCAGAGGAAAAGGGGAGAGTGGATCTAATGTAAAATATTCAAGAACCTTGAACTTTTTGCTACCTTAAAATAGACAAACGCTTATTTGCTTGTAAGTGAAACTCAAATTCTTTGTATATGTTCAGTAATTTTCACACTAAACTCATTTTGTTAGTCTTGCTTCCTAATAAAAAAATGTGATGAGTGTTTATACTCTAACAAAATCCCTTCTTTAGGACTATGTCAGTCCCTGCATCAGTGGATGACAGTGAGGAAGGTGTATGACTTGCACTGATGTGGTATGAAACTGGAGAAATCGTATACACACAGTAAGCTCTGAGCTTCATCTGCTGTTGCACACGTAGAACTCTTTCAGATTGTCTAGAAAGTATTTTTTATATATTGATTTTTAGTTCTGAGTTTAATGTATGTCAGTTGACTAAAACTTTTTAGCAGAAACACTATTTTTCTACTTTATTGTGAAGTTTCTTGGAAGCTGTCATGCTGATGAATTTCTCATACCCCCCCTAGTCCCCCCTCAAAAGGGGGAAATAAAAATAAAAACAACAAAACAAAATAAAAAAGATGCTTTATATGCTGGAGGTACCCCCCAAGTGCAAAGGACACGAGAATGTCACTGCATAGGATGCAGTAGTAGGAAGGGGGTGTTTGTCATGCGGGTGCTGCTTTCTTCCCTCTTGCCATTTTTTTTTTTTCCTTTCAAAAATGAATTTGAAAAAAATGATACTACAATAATCATCTAGTTTGGCTCAGAAGGATGTTCAGCCTCTGCATTTGAGGGGTAAGCAAATGTGGAGTGGATGTAACAAGTGTATTTTCCCTGGAATGCTGGAGGAGAGCCGTGTGTTCCAGTGCCATGGATTGCTGTCCTGCTCCTGTGGGTTCCCGCTGCAGTGGGTGGTGAAGTGGGTGTCAGCTCAGCTCTGAGTGGGTGATGGAGAGCAGCCTGGATGGTGGTGGTGTTACATCTTGTGTCCTGAGTTTAGGAGCAATTCTTAAAGTCCATGTTGAGGTTGCAATGGAAAGGAGGAAGAAATTTGAAAGCAGCTCTTTCCTGAACCCCTGTCCATCTTTATTATTTCTTTGAGCTTTTTCAAGACCTTCCAGGTAATCTCCAAAGGTATAATAATGGAATAATAGTGGTGCAGAAGACCCTTGGTATCCTGAGAACCTAATAAAGCTCATACTAATTTCACTCTTGCTGCTCCTGCAAAATCCATCAAGAGTGGCAGCTGCATGGACCTGAAGACACATCCACTCAGCTTCCACTGCTGGGTGGAAAGTTCTTTGCAAAGATGGGGATAGAAATTTGCTTTGAGGTTTAATCAACCTGATATCAGTGTTTGCTTATCCACGAGAGTTTGAATAAGGAGAAGTAAGCAAATGGATTTGGGTTTTTTTTAATGCTTTGTTAGAGCACAATATTAAGTTCCTTTTTGAAGATGGATAAATAAAACAGAATTTATATCTGGCATCTTAGATATAGTATGTTTGGTCCTTTAAATAATTCAAGCAGTAAAGTTGTCATAAAATAGCTTTTTTACATTTCTAGTATTCTGTGGCAAAAAATATCTTCACAGCAAATAATAAAATGAAAGTTCTGTATGGATTTTAAAGTTGCTTTCATGCTTGGTTATTATGGGCTGCAATATCCTTTACTGTAACTTAATTTTGAAAGTGTCTGATCATAGAGTAGGTATTATAATGTTAATGGCTGTGACATGGATAATTTTACAGGTTATGGGAATTTTATTTAGCCATAATAAAGTTAGGGCTGTGAAGCTTATCTTCTCTTTCTCATCCCCTTCCCCCACTGCAGCTCTTGCTTTATAAAGATTTGCACTCAATTCTTACACGTATTTGAATGTTGGGGTTTTTTTATTTACTTATTTTAATTTGCATATTGGGCCTGCACAGTCTCCTTAAGTTAATTGTTTCATCTCTCCGGCTGTTCCTAAGTAGCCATTGTGCTGATCAAGCACTTGCTTCAGTATGTCCTTGATAAAATTAATGAAAGCATCTGTAGGAGCAGCGACAGCAGCTGCACTGCCTTATGGAAGCCAACTTCTGCTTAACATTCTGATAAAAGAAATAGTTCTGTACTTGTGCTGGAAGCTAATGCTGGCTGGCTTACTTCTAGCATAAAGAGAGTTGCACCTGCCACGGCTAGACCAAGCACTGAGGCTTGCTGATTGCATGTTCTTGTTAGTGGCATTGTTATTGGTAAAAGGGGAGTGATGTCATCCTTATGAAACCCTCCTGGCACCCTACGGAGTGACAAATAATTTCCCCACTGCTGTTTATCAGCATGGGCCTTGTTTTAGAAGTGACAAGAGTGCTGAATTTCCCAGTTGAATGCGGTACAAGCGCAGAGGTGTATGAGAATGAAATGGATTGATACTTGTAATCAGTGTGCATAGTGATGGTTAAGGTGTAATGAAACATAAGTGCACATTTAGGGTAATTACATTGCTACCAGGTGGGGCCCTGGGGCTTTGCACGTCTAGAAACCATTTGAGGTGGCGGATACGCGGGAAGAAGCGCTGCAGCACCATCTGCTTTCTTCTCATTTCCTCATCTCTTCTGCTGCCCCCTAAGCCTGGACTGCTCAGGCTCTGAACAGCTCTTGGGCTGTTTGGTAGCTCCTGTCCTCCTAGTTGTGCATAGCTCCAAGTACTGGAGTGGATATGATGCAAAACAGCAGCTCTAGTGAGTAGAATCCATTAGTGCACCCTTCCAGGGCTCTCGGAGACAGACATGCGTTGCATCCTCTCCTCTTTAATCTTCACTCCAAATAGCTTGTAGTAAAATCTGCTCTGGTTATGTGTTAAGGCAATAACTAATAGTTTAAGGTTTCTGTGTGTATTGGTTATACATCTCAAACAGGCAGTTAAAACCACTAAGAATTCCTTGACAAGCAGCTGTATTTTCAGTTTACTTCAGTGGAAATCTGTAAGCCTTGAACTACTTGTGTTTCTTCGAAGTAAATGATGGGAATAAATGGTTGGTGGCTGAACACACTGCAACTAACTTTTGCTCCTTGGAATCACCGTGCAAACTGAAAAGTGAGAACTGCCTGTCGTTCATCTGTGGTAGTTACTATGGGCAATAGGAATGTATATTTTCAGTTTCCAAAGGGAATAGGAGCCTCTTGCCTCCAAGGACACTATTGACACAAGCTCACCAAGTGTCTCAAGTGTGGGAGATAACATCACACGTGCGACGTGGTTGCACATCTCATGGGGGTAGGTTAATGTGTCTTGGATGCCTTGTGCTTATCTGCACTGCTGATAGCTGATCAGTGTCTGTGCCTTTACTTGTCAGGAGCAAGCAGCAAACCCCAGTGTTTTCAAAGCAGTTTCTGGACTGATGGCTGTAGTCAGGTTGTGGGGTTAGGAAATGCTTTCTAATTTATTTAGCCTTTGTCTTCTAATGCATCTGTAATAAAAGTGTTGAAGATGTAGAAATCTTCAGTTTTTCCCTGCTGAACATAGCTCACTGTATAATTTGCACTGTTTGTTCCCTGTTAACAGAAGAACATTGCTGAATCTGACTGGGTTTTTTTATAGTGTGTGCCAGGGTCCGGCTCATACTTGATGTAACTGCAGGGAAGTCAGTGGAGTAATACACTGGATAAATTTCAGCAAAGTTTTACTAAAGCATCCAAGTTTTTCCTGAAGCCTGCCCTATTACAGCATTAAAAAAAACCCTAAAAGTGACAACTGTCTAGGTATAAAACAATTCTAGATGTCTGAGGTGGCTTCTAGTAGCTATTTAGCATAAGTTAGCAAACAAACCCAGATTTTGGAAGTTAATGCTGGTTTATGGAAGCTAATGCTGATTTACAGAGTTAAACACAAAAACCCATCATGCTGTAAACTGATTATTGCAGTCATCATGCTGTAAACTGATTATTGCAGTCAGAGAAATGATGGGAATTTTAGAAACAGAGATGTGTGCAAATCGGATGATAACCTGCGCTGCGTGTATGGAGAACATAAGACTTTAATCACTGTAAATTTGAATGAAAAACTTATTTCTGGATGGCAAAGCCATTCAATTTTATCAGCTTGACAAAAGGTAGTGCATTCTGGACATTATTAATACCTTTATGTCACTTCTGAGAACCCTTGCGGAATGAAAGCCTGAATGATCCATTTTTTCAGAGTTCATTTGGTGACAGTCTTATCAGAGGAGTGCATCAGTGTCTCCTGGTCTGGTGGATAAATTACCTCTGCAGCCTGTGACCTGAGGAGCTGTACAACTCTTGGATGTGATGCTCTTACTATGCTTGAAGTAATTCTTTTGATTATAATACTGGAGTATTCTGTTTATCCTGCTGGCCTTACTAGGGTGGAACGTTTTGAAACACTCAAGAAAAACAAATTTTTGATGGTTTGGGTTTTTTTTGTCCTACTCTCACATAGATTCGTTTGGTTCAGGTCGTGGGGTCCAAGGTGATTCTCACAATCATGTTTCTTTCTCGGACAGTGAAAAGACAGGTACCCTGTGCCTGGGAGTTAGCCTTGGGAATGGGCATTGGAGCTGGTGGCACCGTGATGGACGAGTGCGCACACACCACCGATGGGTACAACTCGGGACTCCACTCACCAGCTTAGCTTAGACACCTTGGTATGCTGTTGATAACGTGGCTTCAGGGACTGAGAACAGCAGTGGCATTTTAACTGTCCCCATAGTCTACCTTAGACTAGAAAATTCTAATGCCTGATGTGGACTTTAGTGCTCAGTCAGCTTTTCCTCCTCCTTTCTGACTGTCTCGTATTCGGTGTGAAAGGCCAAGTGCATTCTGTTTGGGAACTTCAGCTTGGAAGTAGTTTGATTTGGGGGGGTGTGTGGGGTGAGATTGCATTTTTTAATCAGCTATTAAAATGTAAAAGGCTGTGGGGTTTGTTTTGGGTTTGTTTGTTTTTTTTGTAGAAAGATTTGCTAGTGAAGTGCTTACTACTAAGCAAGAAATATCTGAAGTATTTCTGCCCTAAATCATGGGAAGTTCAGTTTTATTCTTCAGTTTTGGACGGAGTGGGGAAAAATAGCAGCACATTTGTCTTAGACAAGACCTTAGTTTGCAAGATTTTAGTGTGTGCTTTGTTTGCCTTTTAAACACAATTTCTGTGTCTACCTCTGTGCTGGTTCGACCACGACAACCTCAGTCCCCTCTGACATACTTGCCTAGATAGACACGTGTCCCTCTTGAGAAAAAGAGCTTACTTTGTTCTTGCAGGCATGAGCCTCTGGTACTGTTGCTGTTGGCCTTCTCTTTGCTTGTGATACGAGGTGGCAACTGTCAGTAGTAGTGGCCTTTCCAAGTTAAACGGAAGCAGCAGCTCTCAAGCTCCAGGGATCTCTCTTCCTCTTCTGCACCCTCCAAGATATACATGCTACGCTTTTAAGGATCAAGATGAATGAATCCTTTAATTCTATTACAGCTGATGAAAGAGCCAACAAAAACAAACAAACAAACTGAAAAGCAGAGCTTCAAAAGACAGTTGGTTCTAGGCAAGCTTCTAGTTCAAACTGTAGTGGCTTTCACTCCTATCGTTTGTATTCTTAGAACAAAACCAGCTGTTTTATTGGAGACTTCCAACATAAAGAAGTTTAAGTTACATGCAGAAAAAGAAAGGAGATTTATTTTAGTGTAGAAACTGTAGGTCATCCCTAGGGAAGCAGCCATAATAGTGCAACATTCTGCAGGAATGATGCTTTGATTGCTATAAATACTTAGTGGTGCTAGTAAAAAAGTAATAATAGATTTATTTATAGTTGTCTGATAATACATTTACATGTTTCTGTTTCCCTAATTACATGAATAGTACAGAAAAAGCTCATTAAATGATTTGACAGAAGAAGTGAAACCATTGTTGTCCAAGTTAGAGGAGAAGAGTACTCCAAAGGTGATCTTAAATTGGAAATGTAGGGCTCTCTTGAGTTTGGAGATAGACAGAAAAAACAGATGAATTGTTGTGATGTGTTTTTCTTTCTGCATAGTCCTCAGCAAAAGGTGAGAGGTTACAGTGCAGCTGCCAAGTTAGTGGGTGGCAAGGTGGCTGTGGGAGCAGAGGAGGAGTGGGCAGTGTGAAAGGCATCAGGAAGACCGAATATGCAGGATTGCTCCAGTCCTTGAACAGCACGTGAGCTTGTGCTCATGTTTGTAGTTTGGAATTCTGTACTGAGATGTTAATACTTTGTCAGGAAGGAAGAGCAGTTCTTGCTTATGTCTGCTTGGTTTTATGGAGCTTGGCAATATGAAAAGTGCTTAGTTCACAATAAAGCAGAGATATTGTAATTGTGAATTACTCTGTTTATATTGAATAGCATTTGTTGAATTTATTTCTGTCACAGGACAGGTAAAATGTCTGTGCCTGAGCAGATACAAAATTTGATCCCTTCTCCCTTTACCATCCCTTGACCATCTTCTCCCTTTATCTTTTTGAGTAAATACTTTCAAGTTCTTGTATTGGATTTCTTTATTGATATCCTTAAGTTGCCACCTGTCTTGGTGTCAAACCTGACTCATGCACTTTAGATACACAATTCAATTTTAAAATGATACCAGCAATCCATTTTAATAATAGATTGTAATCCACAGCTCTCAAATTGTAACACTTAGAGGTGCATGTTACTCTTAGCATGCCAGAATTGCTTGTGGATTAGAGTAATTTATTAATTCTGGATGTGTGCTATGTGAATATAATGTAATTAGTTGAGATGGATTGGTTAGGATATGAAGTACAGAGGATGAGAAATTTTAAACCAGAAGAGGGCAGCAATGCTATAAAAAAATAATTTTGTCTCAATTATCTTGCTTTTTCTCTTTTGCCAGTAAGTCACATGTGTGTGCTCTGCTAATTTCTTGGACAGACTTAAGATAAGTAGCATGAAAAAAGTCTGTTAATGCCATTGCAGTGGTTATTATTTCAGTTTTATGTCTTTGAACAGCTTCTTCCTGCCAAAAGGTATTAACTTGAGGTAGTACATGTAAAGGACTTGCTGACTCCCTCTTTTTTCTAAGGTGCATTTCTATTATGAAAATTGATTTTATGATGTTGTGGTGATTTCTGATTTTAGTGTCCATCCTTAGGTGATTCAGAATGAAGTCTTTCCTGGCCTGGCTGTCACAATCGTATTCGTTTTAGGGAGCTCAGTATCAAGCTGGGTACTTTTTCATTGGCACATTGTAAGCAATAAGCTACACTGGGCAAATATATTGTGCTGTATTTTAACAACTTTACTGTCATCAGAATGTGACTGCAAACCCACGAGTGTGTTGCACAAATGTACAAGACTCTATGAGCAATATTCAACACTTGGGGATAAACTTGATGGGGGACCATAGTAAAAGTGAGAGAGTCCCAAGTTATGCAGGAGTAAAATTTAGCTGACTTTTTGATGATGCATCAGTTGTAGGAAAAAAGTGGTTTCTGCTTTTTGGAGAATGTTCTAAGAGGTGGTGTAGGGGGAGAGGAATCATCTCAGTGCATTTTCCATACGTGCAGGAAACGAGGTATGTTGAGGAAGGTGATGCCCCACAGATTCTTCTTACAGAACAGAGCTAGTCCTCAGCACTCAGAAGTGCTGATACAGTTCTGTAAACGAGGGGGAAGAGGAGATAGACACACGGGTCTGCATTGCTTATTTTGGTGCCAAGGGAACACCTGAGCTGTGGCTGTTTTGACGGCGTTAGCAGTGGGTGAGTACTGACAGTTGTGGAAACGTACACCTTGTGTAAAATCACATCTGGGAAATGTAAGGTTTGAACCTTCTTTTTTCCCCAGGGTTGATTCAGCCAGGAAAGAAATGGCCACAGACTGCTCAAGGGTCCACACTGTTCTGTAGTCTGAGAGAATAAACCCAAATGTTCACATGCTACAAAACCCCCTGTAATACACAGAGGGTGTTGCTTCACCATCTGGGGAGAAATTAGCATTTCATTTGTATTAGCTGCTTCTGTTCTGGTTTTAAAAGCTGACTCACTGTCTGAACATACTAGAGGGCTTCTCCCAATATGTTAATTTTCAACTAGTCTGTGTGCTGATTGGTATCCTTCATAGCTTCCTGAGTGTGGTGCAGAGTGCAGGCTGCCGTGCCATTGTCGAACAGCACCGTAGGTCCCGGCTGCTCCCGGGTAGGCCCGCTGGAAAAAGCACTGCAGACCTAGCTGCCTGTTGTTTGGGTGCATAGAATTAATGATCTCTGCTCCTTCCTGGCTAGACGTGCCTTAGTCTTGTGTCAGTCTTGACTAAGCCATGACTAAGGGGAAATCAGAGATGGAGAAATGTTTGAAGATGTTAGGATGACGGCATTGTTGAGTACCCGAGCTGTGGTACCTGGGTCCCACTCATTCTCCTGAGTGCCTGCAGGGAATTTCTAGTGCCAGATTTCCGGTGCAGACAAGGCTGTAGAAGGTAGAAATATGTGGTAGTATGGCAGAAAAGCTCCTCCCAGCGAGCAGCACCCCCAGCTACCCACTAAAGATGAAACCATTTAATATTAACCATAATGTATGCACAGGAAGACAAACTGGGCACTAATACAAGGAACTGTTGAGTGGCTGAGGTCTCAGATATTACCACATTCCAAAGGCATGAATTCTTTTAAAAAGACATATCCCTAAGTGTGTCTTCCAGCTCTTAATTAAATCCTACAAAATCCCAGCAAGACTTAAATGTTTCTACTGTTTTCTGAAACTTGCTCTTCCACTGAAAACAGTGCTTTGATTTCTTTTCTTTTAAAAACAAAGGTGGAAGTTGGGATTCTTGCTGATAAATGAATCTGGAAAGGCAAGATAATGTTGTAGGTTTCATCTAATTCTGTGGGCTTTGCTTTTAAAGATACATTTCTTGGACTTTGTAATTGAGCAGCTTTGGCCTGAGGTGCATTAAATCTGTATCTTGCAGAGATGTTTAACCTTTTTTTGGCAAATTGAGGAAAAAAAAGAAAACAGAATTGCAAAGACCTTGGAAGTTTTTGGTTTGTGGGTTGTTTTGGTTTTGATGGTTTTGTCTGGGTTTTTTGGTTGGTTGGTTGGTTTTTTGGTTGGTTGGTTGGGTTTCTGTTTGGTGGTTTGTTGTTGGTTTGGCTTTGTTGTTTGGTGGTTTTTTTTTTATGTTTTTTTTTTTAATGAGATTGTTAACATTAAAAAAATAAAAAGGTAATATCTTCCTTGCTTCTCTTGGTTTCCTATGGAGTTAGGTTACCTACCCAAAACATGTGGGAATTGAGCACTAAGGTCCAGTCTCCACTGCCCATATAGGGAAATAATCTCCTCATTTAAACACCTAAATGAGATACTGGAAAGCAATGTGAATACATCTGTTTTCCCCAAAGTAGTCAGAAAATTCCCTAGCATAGTTTGTAGATGAAAGTATACATAACACTACCTCTGTAGCATCCTGCCAAGATGGAAATAACACCTGAGCTGATGTCATGTTTTCTTAGGCGGTAGCTGGGAGAATTTTATTTGCTAGAATCACAGAAGGGTTGAGGCTGGAAAGCACCTCTGGAGGTGCTCTGAAACCACTGCCCTGCTGCTTTTTACTTGTGGTGCAGGCTGCAAAACGTGTTCACTTTTCAGTCCTAAGAAGTACCTGGTAGGATAAACCACCCCACACTCCTGGCCAACTTACTGCTAGAAGTGTATAAATTACAGTTAATTTGATACTACCAAGTGGGAGGATTTTCTCTGTATTGTATTACAATAGGGTGTTAAGAAACGAGTATATTTTACTACTGTGTACAATTCATAAATGCAAATCAAATTTATACAAACTGATTTCTAGAACCTTTTTCTCCTTGGGTTACCGAATGCAATATCCAGATTTAGCTACAAGATTACTTTTGGATTTCTCTTCAAATACTGTATGTCTGATGGTCACAATTCTCATGTGAAATATTGCTGGACATGTTGACCANTTTTTCTTCTTCTGATGACAGAAGTGTGAGATACTAGATCAAAGGACCCTGCGTTCTGTTTCTTAAGCTGGAGAAAGTTGCTCTGTGATTCCCTTGTAGAAGAACAGAGGGCTTTGTTCCATTCCCTGCACAAGAGATAAGCTCATGGACTTTCAGGCAAACAAGAATGTTCAGAGCTATATGAGAAATCAGTTTATTAAACAAAGTACATGAAAACATGATCCCATGGAGCTGTATTAAAGCAGCACCCGTGGCCATAATGTCTGATTGGTGGTTTTTGTTTCTCCCCCCTTCCTAGGCCTGTGTATCACCTTAGTCCTGCACATTGTTGGTGTTTGGGCTTGGCCATTCATTTCCCTATTTTTTTTTCCCCATCCTGCACATCTCTGTTTGACCTGTGAAAGGGCAGAAAAAGGCTCTTGGCTGTGTACAGCAAGGGCTCTTGATGATGGCTCCCTGGAAAATGTTTGAAAGTATCATTGGCTCTAATGTAGCATCACCAGTAATACTTCATTGAGAAAGAAGTGTTTGGGCAGGCAGGGCGTTCGGGGGGNGCTGTATGTCTGATGGTCACAATTTTCATGTGAAATATTGCTGGACGTGTTGACCATCTTCTCCTATTCTCACTGGATAAATTCTCATGGATAAATCTCAGTTTATAATTTAAATCACTCTGTNAATGCCGATTAACTGGATGGCTTTGAACAGTGCCAACTCCAGCCCTCTATTGCACCTAAATTATTGTTCCTTTTGCTTGAGGACCTGTTCAGGAAATTGTGCTCTCTGTGCACTTCGGGCATGGTAGAGCCAAAATCCTTCTGTGCTTTTTGACACAGAGCCAAAGGA
Source organism: Chloroceryle aenea (assembly GCA_013399075.1). Classification (NCBI taxonomy): domain Eukaryota; kingdom Metazoa; phylum Chordata; class Aves; order Coraciiformes; family Cerylidae; genus Chloroceryle; species Chloroceryle aenea. Next base: position 175,498 of record VWZY01010408.1, read on the forward strand.
AATGAATCCACCCAAGCAGTGATTCTCCGAGTGTGTTTCGGAGGAGGAGGCACTGGGAAGCCATTGGGGGCTGGTAATTCCTATGTGCCAATGGCTACTGAAGTGTGAGGAGCTGCCCCAGCTGACATGTGGGGTGGAGGAAGCCCTCTGGTGAGAGGGGGTTGTGCCCCATCCCAAATCCAGCAGCAGGTACTAGTGAAGCCAGTGCCACCCCCTTCAGCGGGGTGTCCCGGGCCACTTGCCCGCCTGGCAAGCTAAGGGCAGGCTGGCGGGCACTCTGCCCACGGCCTCCCCGAGGGCTGTGAGGGTGGCTGGCCCCGCTCCCCCCGGCCGCTGCCGAGGTGCTGGGTGCTGCCCATGGCCTGAGCCGGAGCAGGGTGGAGGCAGCAGGTGCAGGGCTGTGTGAGCCTTTTGTCCTGCACCTGCTGCACATCAGGTGAAGTATGAACAGCTGGCGGACGTAAACTGGCATTATCCGGTAGGTGGGCCTGGCCACGGCCCAAATATGTGCTTGGTTTGTTGGGTTTTTTTCCCCTTCACGTGCAGCTTGGCTTTATTAGCTCTTTTGAACCCCAGCGCAAGCAGGCGGCGGGGGAAAGGGTGCTGGGGATGCCTTCTCAGATGGGAAACATTCCCACTAGCTCCTGCAGCAGGGCTTAAGGCAGGAGCGTGGCGTGCTGCGGGGTTGCTAGGCATTCTGCTCGCGCCCAGGTAGCTGGAAGTTGCACCACATTGAAGTTTTCAGATAAGCAGCCAGCCCGTTGTTTAACTTGGAAAACATTAACTTCTTTGTGTGGCTTGTGGAAGTGCAGCAGTAAGTTGAAGGGTAAAGAGAATAGAATAGAAAGTAATACTGGTTTATTGTTTTTATAAAGAGCTGATAGCTGTGTTATCAAAAGGGAATTACAGAGACTTTTTTTGCCGTTACCTTCCTTTATGAAACAGAAGTACATCAATGATAAACATTTACAGTGGAAAATTCAAGATACAAATATATCATTGCACTGTGTGCACTAAGCATAGGAAATACCACTGTAGGTCAGTACCGTGGCTTAGTAAATGTTTACTTTTAAAGGGCACCCTCTTTTTACAACTTTTTTTAAGACATAGTTGTGTACAAAGTGTTTATATATCAATAGTAGTGTTTAGGGAAGAGCCGAGTGAAGAGGGCGGATAAACCACAGGAGAACTCATTATACTTCAGCTTTCTGATTTTCATTTCTTTATCACCAGGACTCTGTAGGTTTTTGTGCATCATTAATACAGTAAAGGAGCTATAACTGTAATTAGCTACAGTGAGAATAAATGTAAGTCAAAACAAACTGTCTCTTCTGTGAGCGTCCTTCAACTTCTGAGAGCACTGTAGACGGAGAATTCTAAAGCAACCAGCAGAGAATTGCCCAGATTATTAAACCTGTGTGGTGCCTCTGTTATGAATATGCATGAAATCTGAGGAAGAAGATGATTCTGGGCAGAGTAAATGCTGGTGACAGATGCAAGTGAAGAACCTAGACAATTCAGAACAGTAATCTGGAAAAATCCAACAGCTATCCTGAATTTTGAAAGAGCAGCTCTGGAAATTAGGGTATGGATGTGTCAAAATGTTGTCACTGCTGAAATACAGTTGGAATTTACTGATAATTGGATTTGGTTTCACAGTATCCATTTAATAGCCTAACAGGTTGGGAAGGAGTGCTGTAGTTGCTTTCAATGTTGATAGCTTTATTTGTAGGCCTGTTGAAAATAGATCTGAATTATCGGTGTACAGTAAAAATGTTTCAGGATGTTTGAGAGATTCAAACAGATGAAAACAACAGGTCTCTTACATTGTTTCCTAGAGTAAAAATCAGTCATGAGAGAGTGAGTCAGTCCCCAGGGGACCTAGGGAAAAAAATAAAAAGGGAAGAGTAAGGAAGTTAAACTTTGCATTTGGGGGTTTGTCAGTCTAAGTAGAAAAGGAAGCAGGGAGTGGTTGAAGTTAATACTGATTTTTTATAGCATGAAGGCAGGTGCATGTCCAGCTAGGATGTACTGTCAGGTGGGGGGGAAAATGGGGGGTTTTAATGCAAAGAAGTTATGTACATGGAGGTACAGAAAATGTTGTCTGTACAAACAGTAAAATATTAAGCAGTCTTTAAGATATTGAAAAGTTGCATTTTATGAAAATCATGAAACAGTTTTTGCTTTTCTAAACAAACTAAAAAGTGATCTGCTATTCATGAGGGGTATGAGAGGAACAGTTGGAGACTGATGTGTCTCCTTGAAGTATGGTTCAGTGTGACAAGAGGCAGACTACCCCGGTCCGATCGTATCCGCCTCTCTTCCTGTGCGAGGCCACCTGGAAGTAGAGAGGGTGATTCAGTCTCCTGACCTGTCCAGCTCTTAGTGCATTGGCTGGAACTACTCCAGTTCTAGATCATTACATTGTGATTCAGCAGTTTTAGATGCTTTTAACACTAACAAGATTTGGCAACAGGTCCTCAGTGCTTTGAGAAGCCCTCAAGTTGTAGTACCCAGAAGAAAATGAAACTCTCTGTAAAGGCAGCAGTCGTGCAGTGCTATCCTGCCAATGTCTTTGTGTAAAATAATAAAATCAAATTAAAATCATGCTGTTGTGTGAAGCTAGTGAGAAAATTCACCCAGTTTAGTTGGATTTCATTTCAGATATTCTGCTTAAGGGGTATCTGTTCTACTCAGCACCTTGTGAATGATCCTGTTTTCCCTGGGCTTCCATTTGCAGTCAAAGACCTTCACATTCCATAGACTTGTTTATGAAGAAATACATTTTGGCTCTCTCTGGGTTTGTTGGTTCAGGAGGAACTGAAACAAGATGTTCTCTAACAATGGATAGTTCACACGTTCAGAGTATAGTAACAAGCAAATGTTGTCTGGCAATATAAGGAAGCAGAAACATCTGAAATGAACTATAAGGTACTGACATTTTATCACCTCTAGATATATTTAACAGCCTTACAGATTGCAAATTTAAATGAATTCTAGGCAACTCCCTGTGCCACATGAGTTGTCAAGGTTTATTGTGACCAGGATAGTAATTTGTTCATCATTGTGATCTGTTGTGTCCTGTGGCTTTAAAAAAAAATGTACATTGAAATGTGGAAGTGTAATATATTCAAGCACTTGCAGGTGCAATAAATAAATGTGATGCCAAAACCAAGTAACTTGTATATTTGAGAGGGAGGCTGTTGCTTTCAAATACAGTAGTAAGACTGATTATGGTGCCATGTGCTTACTTGAATTGTTTCTTTTCAGGCATCTGCTCCCTTACTGAAAATGTATTTTTGAACACCTGCAGAGCACAACCATTTCCCACTTCCTTCCCATATAATGGAGTTGTATTTGCTAATGGTTCAGAATCCAGCAAACCCTCAGGGAGAGGGGGAAGGCACGTTTTGTTTTTTATCACTCTGAGCTCTGCTGTGTCAAGGAGCATACTGTGATAATCTCCCCGTGCAAATGCTAAAACTCATTGTGAGGTGTTTGTTGGGGGTAGCTGCAGGGCTTAGCATCTAAAACAATCCATTTGTAGGTGCAAATTCATTTTATCTAAACTTTAAAATGTATTAAGCTACCCAAGGATCATGCACGCTGTCTAATGTAAAACACAGGGAATTGTTTGGCTATTTACTGAAGTTCCATTTTATCCATGTCCTAAAACATGAAGAAATAACTACGTCCTCTGGTAGGAAGGAAGGGAAATAATCTATGGCTGAATTCTGTAACTGCTGGAAAAATATATGGGAGATAAGCTCTTCTCATTTTATCTTGGATAGTAGCTGTATAAAGAGGTTTACTGCTCTGGTCTGTAGCCTGGTGGCAGAACACTTGCTCGTTTGGTTTATAGTGTGATGGTGTCTAAATTGCTGTGGTTCAGGATGCTGCAAAGTTAGCAGCAAGTTGTTTGTTTGGGGGTTTATTAATGGTTTGTTGATTGTTTCATTTTCTTTTTCATGTCCAGGCAGTTGCTGCTTTATTTCTGTTGCTCTCCTTGCAGCCCAGGTTTCAGAATACAGTTTCATCCTCAGCATGGATCTCAGGTGATCTTTTTCCCCCAGTGCTGGCAGGCTTTCACCAATGGCCCATTCTGTGCTACCGCTGCTGGCGGCACAGTGCAGAGCTGTTTATTCTGGGGGCATTGCTGTGCCAAGGGGGAGCTTCTTTACCAGATACATTTTCATAGTGACTGACAAATGTCGTGGCAAGCACTCGTGGTTTGATGAAACATTGTTGTTAGTATTTCTTTAGCCAAAGTGCTTAGCGTCCCTTGCTTCGAAAGGCTTAGCAACTGCACTGAAGTGTTTAGATATTGTACGGTGAGTTTCACCTAAAAATATTTAGAAAGCATTTAGATCTAAATTCAAGGCTATCCAGTATTTTTTTCTCAGATGAGAAGGTATTTATTAATGCTGTTTACTGGCAACTAATGCTTTTGGAGAAGAGAATAGAAACTCTAGAAGAAGATAAGGTTTTTAGAGCTTAATATTTGTCGTCTGTTTTCTATCAGAGAGTAGACGTTGTAATGGCGAGCAGCGTGCTGTTCTGACTCCAGAGCCAGCCTGTCTTCACACGCCTTTCACTCTTCAAACTTCTCCTGTCTCCTTTGGAGGATGTTAGAAGTCCTTGTCAGTCCCAGGTTTACCTGGTTGAAAACAAACCTGTCCATGTTCAGCTTCCCCCAAACCCGTTGATACAAACGTACAAATGTAACTTGAATAGAAACAGCACTGAAAAGCTTCAACGTGAGTATAAACCACTCGTGGCTGGTGAAGACTTCACTCCTGCATGATCCCCTTCGCCGTGTCCCTGAGGGCAGTGTAGTTATTAGAGTAAACCACAGTTCTATGATCATTACTTGGAAAATTTGTTTGCAGCCAGTATAAGACCTTACAAGAAAGGCACAGTGTATGTAACATACAGTAGGTAACACATCATCCCACGTGATAAACTTCAGAAAATTCATGCATTAGGCTTTAGTATTAAATTATTAACATTTCTGTTTGCATGAGAAGGGGGTTTTGCAGATGAACTAAGTTGTTGATACTCATAGAGCAAATTTCTTGGCTATTCCTTGTGAATTTATTAGCTTTAAATCTTTGAACAGACTAGAACTTCACTGGAGTAGAGACGGATGGAGGATTCAGACTGTCCTGCTACAGATGAATCTAAATCGAATTAGCTTGTGTCTGCCTTGGACTCACTTCTCACAAATCAGAATTACAGCTGATGAGGTAACTGATATTTCTCTGAGTCCTGGCAGAGCACATACACTTTTGATTGCATTTACATATATACTGCATAGAGAAATCAGGTTCTTTACTTTTTTTTTTGTTTCCTTTTGCATTTTGAGTAGTGCCATTTCGATAGAAGGTACGTATGGATAATTTGCAGACTCTTAGAATTGCAAATCCCAATAGCATTTACTCCCTTCCCACTTAACAGCAAAAATTTTCCAAAAAGCTTTAGATGCTGTAGCCTTTCCTACTGGTTCAAAATAATAACATCTTGATTTTGGGAAGCTAAGTACAATTTTGATAAGTGTATATATAGAGCTGGTCACAGAAGCATTATATTTTTTTATGGCAATAAACTGCTCAGGGATCTATGGCTGGTTTTTGCAGCAGTGTTTATTTTCCTATCTCTCAGATTCTGCTTAATAGGCAACAATTTCACAAGCCCACATCTTTCTTTCCTTGTTTTCGTGCAGTCTTCCAGGACTTTTTGCAGCTGTGCCTAACACATGGTAGTTGTAGGGCTGTCCAGCTTATTGGGTTTGCACTTTAAATTGCAAATTTTACAAACAGTTTCCATTCTAAAGATTCCTTTTGAGGCAGTTTGGTTTTATCTCTTTTGGGAGGAGGAGGATTTCTGCTGGAGTGTTGTGAGTCTGCTTGAGGATTCCCTGGGTCAGGAGTAGATCTCCTTCCCCTCCTCAATTCTAGGTTTTTCCTTGCATTTTGGTTGGTTGGGTTTTTTTTTAAGTGCCGGGTCCTGCACTTGGGCTGCAACAGCCCCACACAAGGCTACAGGCCCGGGGCAGTGTGGGTGGAGAGCTGGCTCCCCACGAGGGACCTGGGGGTTCTGATTGACAAGCNTACAGGTTTGCTAAGCTGTGTTAGATGTCTCTGAAATAAACATTTCTGGAATTCTGCCCTGTTTTGTATGTAAATTGTCAGACGTTGATCTCATTCAGCTCTGTGTGTCCAGTTACAAGTGAATACTTAAAGATGTGGCCTGAAAAAGCATTTAGATGCCTGTTCACGTGTAATGACTTTTTAATTTCACCCAAGATGGAAGGATTGAATACCTTTATATATCAGTCACTGTGCAGATTGACAGGCTTTAATAGTCCCACAATAAAAATCTTTTCCATATAGAAGGAAAATATTATGCTAAGATTAGTTCTTGTCAAAATGTGGCTTCGAAATACATTTAATTTTGCTGTAGCATTGGGACTTTCAACGGCCATCTATTTTAAATAGGGAAATTTGATTCTACATTGAGTCATTAACCATGCCTCAGTTTATGTACTTAACTTGGGGGTTTATTTGCTAAAGCTTGGAACAGTTATAATAAAAACGTTACGTTTGCCTTTTTTATAACAATATTCTTGTACATATCTACCTACATCCTAGTACTGGGAAAGAATTTTGGGGAAAATAAAAGAGAGTTAAGTGATAAGAGTTGTTATTGTAAGAGTTACCATACAGACTGGTTAAAAAGTGGCTTCTGTTGGGTCATTGTTCCCCTTGCAGTCTCCTCCCCGCTCACTTCAGTGCCTTCATTAAAGTACAGGTAGAGAGCCAGTGATGCTGTTCCTCACTATTTCCTAACAAACAGACCTTACAGAGACTTCCACACCGAGGTTTGCTCTCAGCTCACTCTGGGCATATAAGGATTGAGGACCATTTTTTTTTAAGAGCTGACTTCTCACTTTAAAATTCCGAAGATCATGTTTTTTGGATAAAAGCTTTGAGTGAAAGTCTTGACTTGGGTTAAAAAGTTGAAGCTCTTTGTTGAAAATGTGCATTCTGACTTCTCACATCAGTGATTTTTTTATCTTTTATTATTATTTTTGAAGTTAATTGTGCTTTCCAGTAGTGATTCCTGACATTTCAGGTGTCCAAGTGTTCTCTCTTTAAAAAACTGTGGCCGGTCTCTTACTAAAATGTAACAGTTGCATTCTTGTGCTGCTAAAAAATTACTGGGCCCTATTCTGCTTTTCAGCTTAAAAAACTCACTTCCAGGAGCAATCTGCTTGCTCTGTAGAACATCCGTTAAAAATAGACAGTGTGTGCATGTTGGGGTTTTTTCCTGAGCGAAATGGACATTTAATCCCAGAAGATGATTTTTCCTGGAAAGTAATTAATTTCTAAAGACAAACTATTACAGTAGAAGCTATTTTGAAATCTTAATTATACTGTTGATCATACCCAATTTACAGACTTCTGGACATGACAAAATGAAGCCTGTAGGTTTTTTTAGACACTGAAAATGAGATGTATAATTAGTCTATTAGTGTCATTATTAATACAGTATTTCCTTTTCCTTACCAATAAATACTAGAAGCAGAAAATTCTCCTTTCAGCTATAATTACGATCGTAACATTTGTGATCCAGCAATTTTAATGTTAATTTGTCACTCGGTGCCACTGGAAAGAAACAATTGTCATTGGAGATTATTTTCTGGACTGGAAAGTTGTGTGGCTTTGTACTTTATTATTTTTATAGGGTGGAGAAGTTTTCCTGGTCTGTGTCTGAAAGAGAGGGGGGGAAAAAAAAAAAGATCAAAGTGAAATGCTCTGACATTTTTCCTGAGAAGAGACCACCCTACAGTTTGATAGGTTTTATGTTTTTCTCTTGCTTGATGATTGATGCTTCTCTGGCACACTGATGTGTGCGTCTCGGGAGGATGAGGGTGAGGGGAGGATGGTGCTAATATTACAGAGCATCTGAAAAGACACCGTGCAGTCATTTCAACGCGGTTTATTTTGGGGGGCCATTGTTTATCGTACTGCTGTGACGCTCGGAAGGGTCTCATGTTCCACTGGGTGAATGTTTTTCATGCGTTTTTCTCATTGAGTTGAAACAACTTGTCTGGTTAGTTCCTCATCTATCATTCTAAAGTTTTTCTTTCTTTTTTTGTTTTTCTTTCCTTTTTTTTTCTTGCTGCGGCAGCGGTTTCTACTCAGTATTGCCTCTGAGGAATCATTTAACATATCTGAAGTGACTCTTCAGTGCTAGCAGCTATTTGTATGTGTTAGGAAAAGTGAATGATTTCAGGGTAATAAAGTTAAGGAAAAGGAGGTATTGGATAAAAGTTTTAGATCCATCTGTAATGGCTTACTGGCTTACACCATTAATAAGTGCAGCAGTACTAGAGAGCCTTCCGGAACAGTACCCTCTGTCCTTCAAAACTTGGACCTCATTCCTCTAAAGTTCAGAACCCATCAGCCATTGTTGGGACTACTCCGCATATAACAACGGTGATGGAAAACTCACCACTGCAAGGACAAAAACCAAACAGTCAACGGAAAGAAACATGAGAGGCAGCAAATTATCTGTTGTCAGAACAGATTTTCAGCACTGGTCGAGGTTTCGCGGTGCGTTACGGGAGCGTGCGCACCTCTGCCTTGGAGCAGCAAACACGCTGACGTCGCCTGGAAATCTGAGAGCTGCTGCTGGCTCAGCCAGTCTTTGGCGAGTTCTTTCCTCCAACATCTCCTCTTTGGCTGTAAAAGCTGCACGTTCCAGGGCAGAGCTGTGAGGTTTTTTTCTCTTATCGCGAGTGTCCAACAATTCAGTTTGATAAATCCTGGCAATGGAAATTCATGGGGAGGTGACAGTAGTAATGCTGCTATTTAATGCTCTCTAAAACACTCTGGAGTATTTCCTTAATGCCTGTGGTATGTGCATCTGAAGAGGGTTTCTGTAGTTCTGCTAATTCCCTATCTCAGAAAGCTGATGGATTTTCATGGACATGGCTGAAAGATGCAATGGCCAGGCAGAAGAGGCAGAGAAACAACAAAGATGGCTTGGGCAGGGGCAGGGGGGAAGGAGACTTGTTTTAGACAGCTTTAGTTTCCTTGTATTAGTTTAGCTTTAGGGAAAAGAGGAGGAGATGAAAATAATTGAAATTTAAGACTTTTGTTTTGCTTTAGAACAAGGCAAGAGGAATCTACTTACTACAATTACTTCTAAATAAACAGAAAAGGAAACCACCAGAGGGAGATGCAGGGTAAAAGTAAGGTCACTTTTCCATGTGAGTGGTAAAGTGAAAACATTAATTAAAAGGAGGGGGGAGGGGAGGCTGTTCGCTCAGAACTATGAAAATTATCAGAGAACCCAACAAGTTATTCAGTGGCAACTTTGCTAATAATTCCATTGTCTTTCTGAAGTTAGGCTGTTTCAGTTGTGTTTACTGATGATTATTCTCAAGTCTCTTGCAAAATTTATTTTCATAGAATGTTTTGGGTTGGAAGGGACCTTAAAGACCATCCAGTTCCAACCCCCCTGCCACGGCAGGGACACCTCCCACTAGAGCAGGTTGCTCACAGCCCCATCCAGCCTGGCCTTGAGTACTTCCAGGGACAGGGTGTCCACAACTTCCCTGGGCAGCCCATTTCAATGTCTCACCACTCTCGGAGTGAAGAATTTATTCTTTATTTCTAATCTTAATCTCCCCTGTTCCAGTTTGAAGCCATTACCCCTTGTCCTGTCACTACAAGCCCTTGTGAAAAGTCCCTCCCCAGCTTTCTTGTAGGTCCCCTTCAGATACTGAGAAGACTCAGTAAGTATCCCTGGAGTTCTCTTCAGGCTGAAGAACCCCGGTTCTCTCAGCTGGTCCTCACAGGAGGGGAGCTCCAGCTGCCTGATCACGTCCATAGCCCTTCTCTGGACCCTCTTCAACAAATCCATGTCCTTGTGTGTGGGGCTCCAGAGCTGGATAAAGTGCTCCAAGTGGGGTCTCATTGGAGCAGACCAGAGGGGCAGAATCATCTTGGCCTTGCTGTCCATGCTTCTTTTGATGCAGCCCAGGATATGCTTGGCTTTCTGGGTTGGAGCATCCCATTTTATTAGCATCAATTTCTTTTGTGGAATGTAGAATTTCATCGCACTGAGTACTGTGAATTTAGCAGTCTGGTGAAGAGCTCCACGGCTTCACAGATCAGACAAAACATTTCTGTACTGGCTATTGACCTGAAGAGCAAAGACAGGCTTTGGTTCATGAGGCAGCAAAATTTGCAGATACATTATATTCTTCAGGACAGAACTGGTTTCAGAAAATGTGCTTTCCCTTTGCTCTGAGGCAGGTAGAATACATTTTGGATGGTGAAAACACCAGAACAGGCCTTTGCATTTGATATTCTCAGTGTATGTTACTGCCTCAGTTTGCAGTGCCATTTTTCATTCTCATCAATATTGGTGGGTTTTCATCAAGAAGCATTTATTTGAGATTTTTTGACTTACTTTCTTGATTTCTTGGCTTCTTGGGAGAGAGGTGCAGCACCTTCAGCATAGCACTACACACCCGAGTCCTCCTGTCCCCAGGTTCACCACTGAATCTGGCTCCCTTTCTGACTTGGTATAAAAGAGATGATTCACACTTCATAATCTAGAGTTTCCTATTTCAAATTCTGCCAGTCAGAACAATTGCATAAGGGTGCACTCATGGTATTTATCTAGCTAGGATGGCTGTGTCCTTCTAATAATGGCTGGCTATTTTCCTCTCACTTAGCAAAATTAACTGCAGTGTAGCATTGACACATTGCTTTTACTGCACATCGTTGTCTACAGGCACCCCATTGCTAAAGCACTGCTTCTTGAGCACCCCTCCTTCAGCTGGCCCGTGCTGCTGGCTGGCTGGGTGCTAAACTTTGTGCCACCACTGTCACCCTTCATCTTCCTCAACGTGAAAGATTCCTACCAGCAAGAGAACCAACCTGTACTTCTCAGTTCAATGCAAGGCGGTCATCTGGGGGCTTTTTTGGGGGTTGTCTGATAGTTTTTGTAAATAATGTAATGGCTTCATTTTCCACCGTGATGTTTGTGTCACTTGCAAGGGAGGAAAGGTTAAGAAGTATTTAGGCAATGTAACTTTAAAAAAAAAACCAACCACCCAACACAATTGGATCATTTCTGGCACTATGAGCTGGTTTACAATCTCTTGAAAAGAAAGTAACATAGAAGTGATATTCTTTGATGTTAGAAACTGCTGTTGGTTTTGACTGTCAGTACATGAGGAGCTGTAGCTAGACGCTCACCAGCTTGCAGGAAACTCCTCCCAAAGGAACGGAGCTGGACGGTTTTCTTGGACCAGATCATTGGGTTTAGAGAAAAGCAAGACTCTTCTTTCCAGAAAGAAGACATTAAGCAGAAAAAAAACCAAAACAAACAATTCAAACAAGATAAGGTAACAAGGTAATGAAATAAGGAGCTGTATCTGTTGTAAAATTAACGAGTTTTCTGGATTTTCTTGTCAGCAATGCAAATTAAGCCCCTGCTATCTAATATTGTAATCTGTGCTTGAAAGCAGCAATTTCCTAGTTCATGGACTTCTTTAAATATTTTGAACTAATTGCAGTGAAGATGATAAAGAGCAGTTGCCCTTATAAGTAGGAACATCTCTATAGATCTTAATTTTTATAATCTGCCTGATGGGTCTGAAAAACTGGAGAACATTTTTACTCTTCAGGGTCAAGAGCAAATTCAGATGCAGTACTCTGAGCCACGCTGCAACACCAGCTTCGTAACCTTTTGGATTATGTGACTTTTGCATTCCTCCTACTCTCTCCTTGCAGTTTTTCTGCGTGTGAGATGCTCTCTCTTTATTCTCCTCCTTCCAAAGATTACCATGATTCTCTTTTCTCTCTTCTTTTTTTTTTTGGACCACCAACCCATCAGCATGTGCTTGTGATTGACACTGGGAAGGACGGACATTTCCAGTCATTCCATATTACTCTGTGTTGTATTGGAATCTGTCGCTGCTTCCAGCTGAACTGGAATTTGGAAAGGGTTTTAATTGTTATCTTGATGAACATCTTGGAACCTGCCACACATTCATCTGTGTGGCAGCAACTACTGTCTAGGGCAGCTTCGTATTGTCACGCGTGTCTGTGCATGCACGCACGTTGTGTGTACAGATGTACGTGTGAGGGACGCAGGAATCACTTCACCAGGCTGTTCAGTTGGATTTGTTTGTTTGGTTTTGTCCTTGAATCAAAAGTTATTATAAACTTTATTTAGATGACCTACTTTCCAAGACTCTGCTTTGCATACTGGCCAGAAATCATTCTGCTGTGGAAGGGAGCCTTTTCTAGAAGCAGGTGTGTGTGTCCAGACAGAGAGGGGGAAGTGTAGAGTGATTTTGTGTGACCTTCTGAGAAAATTAAATGTGCTGAGGTTTAGAAGTGTATCTAAATTTTGTAATGAATTATGGTTTCAAGGATTTACGTCTTGACAGTTGGGTGGGAAGACTTGGATTTGGCAATGCTTAACTAGCAGTTTGTTCTGTAGTCGGTTACTTGTTTATAAAACATTAATGTTTTAGTTTTAAAAAAGGGGAAAAGGAGCCTCTGCTGATACTGTAGAAAGGCAGGAATCAAAAGAGTTAAAAACTATAATAATAATTGACATCTGGTAGAACAATTTGTTATCCTAAAATTCATATGCTTTAAAATTCTTTTTTTTCTTCAATTAAAAACCAAGGTTATAAGGTTACTATAAAAATTGGGACTGTAATTAGAGCACTGTATGACTGTATCTATGTTTTTATTGCTGTTTTCACAGAACTAGGAGATGCTGGGTTTGAGTAATTTTCAAGACAATTCATGTGTTTGTGTCACGTGAAGGTCATGTTAGGGTTGGTGTCTTCGCAGAGTTAAGCCTTACCTAGGTTTACAGTTCCATTTAGAATTGAAATGCCCAGGGACTTTTTGTGTCTTCTACCAAGGGTACGATGTTTTCCACAAAAGAACCATTTCTTTACAGAAGCAAATACTTGCTGCTTACTGAGAAACCAACTCTCTCTTTAATGGATTGTCTTAGAAGTACACTCTGAGGTTATGTACCACAGGTGTAGTTCAGAGAACTAAAAAGGTGTCATTTTAGGACAAAACCCATACAAATATTTGGAATATTTGTGCTTTTACATTGAGATGTTTGAGGTGTTAGGAGGGTTAAAAGAGTGAATGTGGTAGTGTAAACATAGACTTGCCTCTTTCCCTATCTGTGTGTATACAAAGCTCTCCAGGTTCCTATCAAACAGAGCAGGCAGTGTGCATTGCCGAGCTCACTGGGAATGTTTTAGTTAGGGAATTTTGGGAATGTTTCAGTTAAGGAATTTTGGGAACTACAGCCAACTGCTTTTCCAGAAAGCCACAGCTGTTTGTAGTGCAAATTTGTGCAAAACAAAGGCCAGGCTGTGCTTGGCTGCCAGATTTGCTGGTGCAGTTGTCTCGGTGTGGGTTGGAGGCCGTAGGTCAGGCAGCCTGCAAAGCGTTTGCTGTGGTTTTAGTGGTAGATGGAGTCCAGCATCTTTCAAATCTGGGTCACTTAGTGACGCACCCTTCGAAGCCCCGGTGTGAAATCTCGAGCAGAGCTTTCTCTTCTCAGCTCTCTGACTGTGGCTCTGGGAAGAGACTGGGGAAGCCTCTCCTGGCTTGGAAGAAGCGATTCAGCAAAAAGATGCTTTGCGTGTCTTCACTGCAGCTGACAGGCAAGTGTCTGCTGGGTGCCCTGCGCACGAGACTGGGAAGATGCTCTGTGTCAAGGCTGTGGTCCAAGGCTGTGTATCTTCAGTAAGAGCATCTTGGAGTTTGCCTTTGCCTTCCTTTCTGATTCATTTCACTGAAGAGCAGAAGAAAAGCTTGTGGCTCTGCCTATGGTTTCTCTGCCATTGTTTACTGTGCATGATATAGTGTAATCCATCAGCCAACTTTAATTTCACAAGCTATTCATTGTGTTTAAACAGTGCATTTCTTAGATTAAATATTTATGGAAGTCTTTGGGAAGAATACATTAAAATGGCAGATGGAGGTCGTTTCAAGCATTTTCTTGATTGAAGGCAGGGGACCCCTGTGAATTTGAAGTCTGCTTTCAAGGAAAGTTCACAATGTCTGATTATAACCTAGACAGGCAAGAATTCCACCAATTCCCTGCACTGTGATTTCAAAAAGCAATGGCTGCCTACAATCTTCATGCTTCAGCACCTTTCATTTTGAAATCATTTGCAAGTGCACTGAAGAATGGTGAACAAAAGCATTTACAGTTGTATTGCTTATTAATAATTCAGCAGACCTGCAACTTTTGCACATTAAGATTACTTTACTCATTGATTTTTAACTACTAAAGCTAAGTGGAAAATCTGCCTTTTGATGACAGGCCAGTCGAGATGTGTGCGTCCGTTCAGTCTCACACCAGGAGCCCGGGATTTTGTTGGTCAGGTGTAAAAGGAGCTGGCCAGGAGGGGGGTGTTAGAGCAGGCAGGCAGGTGAGGTGTCCCAGGTCCTCAAAGGATGGGGCAGGTGGTGACAGTGGTTGCTGCCTGGCCTCGGCTCGCTGAGCTTACTGCTTCATCCTCTGAGGGGTTCCATGAGGATCTCTGCTGCTGTGCAAAGGCTGATGGGCAAACACATTTCATTTTTTAATACCTTTGAATTTCACTAGTTTATCAAATACAGTATCTGGTGGTTTTAATTCTTACGACTTGATGTCCAAGCAATGTTTGTATGACTTTTTAATTGGCTTTTATTGTCTTTGGTCACGAGCAGCCTCCAGTGATGACTGCAAAACCAGAACCTAGAGTTTTTTTCTTTCTAGAAGTTTGTACTCCATTCCCTTTTCCTTTACTCTCATGGAAGCATTTCCAATACCTATATACCTGAGAGAATAAGGTGATGTGGAAATAGAAATCAAAACGTAGTGGAAGAGCTGCAGTCTTTCACACACCCTCCGTATGACTAAAGGCATATTTGGCATCTTCTTTGGAGAACAACTTTACATTTAAAAAAAAAAGTAAACTGTTAAAAGGATAGAGAAATATTTAGGAAAGCATGCAGCAAGATAGCATCTGATGAATGATTTTTAATCTTTGTATTCTGTTCATTAATTCAGGAACATATGCAAATGTGATGTGAAATTGATGCTATCGGAAATAATAAGGTGGAAGATAAATTACAGAAGTACCGGCATATTGAGACATGGATAACTCCTCTAGGATATATTCATCCCATTTAAAGAATAAAACCAAACCCAAAAAGCACAAACAAACAATTTATCCAACCCCCACCCCCCCTTCCTTACTAGGAGGCATTGTTTTAATCAAGCTTCATGACAGCAGCATTTGGGAAAGTTACCTTCTAGAGGAACTTAGCTTTTGCTTTTCTTCTCTTCTAGAATAACTCTACTGGTTTCCCTGTGCAAGGCATGTTCATCTTTGTCATCTGGACTTTGACATTTGCCACTTAAACTCTCCTTATGCTTTTGCTGTTCATAAATTCTGAAAGGTTTGAGTTTGAAAGGATGACTTTTGTCAGTCGTTAGTTACTGCATGCTCTGAACCCATCGCTTGCCTGGGTTGATGACAAGAGAAAAGTTGCTGCTGCAAAAGGTCTCTCATCAGAGCAAAAAAACATAGAACCACAGCAAACATAACTGTACCCAAACTGCCTCAAAATGCCAACAAATAAATCGGCCTTTCCAGGTTTTATACACACACAGCAGATATTCTTATTACTCCTGCAACTATAAATTTGGACTCTTCTTTATTTATTTAAATAATTCAGTCATCCTCTGTCTGTGTGAATCACCCTGACAGCTGTCTGCTCTGTGCAGGATGGGTGACTTAATGGGATCTCTTGACCTTAATTAATACTGGTGTCAACGAGGGCAGGCTTGTGGCAGAGGCTGGTGCTGGCAACAGCTCTGCAGGTGGTTTATACTCCCTCAGAAGTTCTTACATTTTAAGATTTGTTTCAAATTTAGAAATCTCATACATTTCTCTGAAAAGTTATGTGTATTTACAATGTTGTGTGCTTAACAATTTTATTTATCAAACATTTTTTCAGTTATGTGAAGATAATTTTTAAATTTTTTTCTTTTTACCTAAGAACTTGAGTTTTTTTCATTTAATTTTTCTTTTAATTCAGTGACCCATTAGGCGTTTTGAAACTTCTCGAACACACAGATAAATAAAGATAGGTCTGAATGCAAACCAAAGAAATTAAGTTCCATAGAAAATTGAGGGAGAAATTCCTTATGCATGGAATTTCAACTGTAACTCCAGCATCGTTTGGCCATGTTGCTATAATATATTCACTGTAAAAACTAGAAGCTGTGTAAATAAGTGAGTGGCAGTTGCCCCAGGCAGAAATTTTTACTGATGCAATGAGATAAAAGTAATTAAGAAACATGTAGACTGATGGGTAATTAAATTCATGGGAAGCATTTTGTAACTAATTACTATGTTCTAATCACAGATTGCTTTCTATTTGTCAAGGTAAGTGTATATAATTATACAGTTCCCATTTTCTTTCATCTAAAATCATCCCAGTTGGACGAGTATTTTTTTTTTGAGCAAACCCAGGCCTCTTAGTTTTTGGCAGTTCTTTTTCCTTGGGATAAACCAAAACCGTGGTGGTCATCCTCTTGCCCAAATCCAGGTGGCAGAGCCAGCCACGCTCACCATGGACTCTGCTGTGCTTGCATCACGTCGCCCTTGGTGACATGTTGTGCTCTTGGGCTTTGCCTGTTTGTGTAGAAGCCTGGTGATGTTCTGAAGTGCTTCACTAGACTGAATCCAAACTCCAGCATTTAAGCATCTTAATTGTGTGGTTTTGTATGCCTTGGCTTTTAAAGGGCAAATAGTTTAATACCTGGAATAGAAAGATTGCCTTTTGTTAGGAGGAGTGCTATAGTTTCTCATAGTTGTAGAATGGTTTGGGGTGGAAAGGACCTTTAAAGGTCCTTTAAAAGTCCAGCCACCCTGGAGTGAGCAGGGACATCTCTGGAATTGCTATTCAGTGCACTGTCTGTTATTATAAAATGATGGTTTCATCTGGAATCAGGGAAAAGTTTGCATTTTCTCCTGCCTTGTTTACACCTTGAGAAATGATTGAAGTAGGTAACATGAAAGTATTGCTCCTTCATGCCCAGGAACTCCCATGAATATGTAATAAGCTTGTTCTACCCCAGTGATGGCCAGTACTGGATGCTTTGGGAACAGTGAAAGAAGCAAGGCAGCTTGAAGTCAGCCTTAGCTTAACCCTTCCATAGCCTTCCAGCTTCTAGGGCCCTTCCATGCCAGAGGCTGCAGCCTGAAAAATCTTATTAAATAGCCTCTTCTTCCATAAAATTGCCTACAGGCTCTTACAGCTCCAATTTCTTGCAGCAGCTTCAAGCAGCGTGTTTCATACTTTCTGTAATCAATAATCATGCACTGTGTGAAAACTTTTCTTTTTACTTAAGGCTGCTGCCTGAGAGACTCACTGGTTGAATTATGTTTTGAGTTCCTGAACAGTAAAAATAAGTGCGTAGTCATTTGCCTGATCATCACCTCCCCAGGTTCATGTTTTTATAGATTTTGTTGTGCTCTCTTTCACCTCCGTCCTTCTCAAACTGGTCTGTGGATTATTTCTTTCATTTTCTTGGGTGAACTTTATTCCAGCCTTCTTTATGGTAACTTCTGTGAAAGAATATCACAGTGAAATTCAGAATTTTGGAGTGCCAAGGATGTACGAAGAGGCAAAGCATTGGCTTCCCCTTAGTTCTGTATCCTGTCTTTATTCAGTGTTAACATTCTGCTGGCTTTTTTTCATTGGTGCTAATTAGTAAGACAATGCTTTTAAAAATCTCTAAAGAAAAATTTCTCTCCCTTATCAAGGCTATAGCATCAGTATTTTGAGCCCATCTTTTTCAGGGCTTGCTTTATTTATTTTTGATCTATTTTAATAATGGGTTAATTTGAGTTTCATTTGCCTTCTTGTTATTGCTTCTCAATTCAGTGTGATTTCTCTAAACTGTAACAGTGAATTTAGCCTTGACTTCCTATGGATAATTTTGCATCATCCCAAGTTTTTCCAGTGTTCCTGTTCCATCTATCTGCCTGTTCTATCCGTAGCAAGGCAATCCACAAGAGATGCCAGCTTTTCCACCATATGAGATGTTATTTTCTCTAAAAGTTACTGGTGAAGGACACTTTGAGACCTGTTCAGAAATCCACAGGCAGTGTTTTGTCTCTGTGTTGACTGAATTTTGAATAAAAGTCTAATAAATGTGTGACTTTAGAGGTGTAAGGAGATGTAATTAACATTCACATAAATACAAGTTGTCCTCAATGTGGCAGGGGGTTTAGGGATGTAGATATAACAGTGCCAGAATAAAATCTAAAACTCACCTCCATCTAACGTGCAGTTTTGGACTCAAAAGGTATTTGATCTCTTATGGTTTAAATTCTTCATAGTATTTTTAATACTTAATTTTGACTACTCAGTTTAAATAGTTAATAGGTGCTCTCCTCACGCAGAATGTTTTTGCAGCAAATGAAATATTAAAACAAACCACACTGAAACTCAGTAGGACTTTTGGCCTTGCAGCAGAAATGGAGAAGTTAAATATCATGCACATCCTTTGGCACAGCGCAGGTCTGATCTGATTTGCCCAGCCCTAGGTTTGAACTTGCAATTCCAGCTAACAGAGAACTTGTCCTGGATGCTCATTATCAACTCTGTATGTGTAATGAACAACACTTCACAGCTATTGTGCCATGAAAGCTTTAGAACCTCCAAGTCTAATGCAGTAACTGCTTCTGCTATTGAAGACCTACTGCCCTGGTCTAGGAAAAATTGAAGTTGATTTAAGGGGAAGAGAAGCCTTAAAATGAAGAGGCAAAATGTGAAGTTTTACTTTCAAAGCTAGCAGTGAGATCAAGGAGATAATTTCAGTCTCCTCCCATTCTCAAATCTGTACTGGCTCCTGTGCTGCCCCCTCTCCTCGGAGGATGCACTGGGAATGTCTGGGGAGCCAGGCAGGATTAAAAGCAGCCTTATGAGGACAGGGAGAGGTTTCTTTCTACCACGGTTAATCACTAAGTTTCTTTATCCATTCACTGCAGAATGGAAGGGAAGACAAAAACAGGTGGCTGAAGAAAAGTTGTGACTACTTAAGATGCCAGCATCCTTTTCTGATGGGGTTTTATCCCCCCCAATATATCTTTCAGTTCTTTCGAGGGGCTGACCCACAGCAGTTTACATTGCCCAGTGTCAGGGCTGCCCACTCTCTCACACTCTCTATCTCCTAACTACCTTTTCTGATTCCATTCCTTATTGAGCAGCCAAAGAGAAGGCCACTTCAGAACAGAGTTTTTCAACTAATAATTAAGAATGAAAAAATAAAGGTGGACTCCTGAGCTTGCTGTTTGTTTTTGTGCAAAGATAAAGCAGGGGACAGAAAGAGGCAGCAGATAGGGGAGACCATTGTAGATCCCATGTAGATCCTGTTTAAAATGGTAAAACAAGAGCTGAGAAGAAGCAGACTTGGCAATGCAAGTGCAGGTGTTTGTCAGGCCTTGTCTGAGGGGCAGTGGGTGGATGATGAAGGGACATCTCCCACAACCTGCCCTTAGGCTGAAGTGGTGCTGAAATGTACCTGTCACCATTTCAGTCCACCAAGGGGGCTCTGAAGGAAGAAACCCCTCCTGTAGTAACTGCTCCAGATGTACACATGTGAGGGCTATCACATACAGGCTTTTCATTTCCAGTGTCCAAACGGATGAGTTCAGAGTGCAGCTTTTAGGAAAGATGCATTGACTTGATGTTTAAACAGTGCCTGGCACTGTGGAGACTCCTAGGAATTCCTGCCCTGGTACATCTGCTTATGGGAAGAATTAAACTCACCTACTGACTTCTTAGTTATGGAAACAGAAGCAAGACAAAGTGCACTCTTTCAAAAAACACTTTCATTTTTTGATTTCTAAAATGCATTCATTATTTGAAATAAAAAAACCCTATCTCCAGTGGGTGAGTGACATAGCCATGGAGTGTTTGTAATTTAGAAGAGAGCTAATTAAGTGCTCTTTGTAGCGTAAGATGAATGCTGTTTATTTACTGAGATCATTCAGGCATCGACAAATAATCCTAAGGTTACAGTGTGTGATGTAACTTCTTCTAAAGAATTATTTTAAAAGAAATTAAGTATGACCAGACTGCAGGCACAGCCATGCTTGCAGCTCATGAAGTTAAGCTTGAAAGAAGCCACTGTTTTCACTACAAGTACTGTATCTTCATGTGACCAGAGTACTCCTCAAGGTTCTCAAACAGGTTTCTGCTGATTTCTGATTTTCTCTTCCTGTGAATAATTCCCTAGGATAGCTGCTCCAAGCCGGGTTCTGTGGACAGGACCAAGCAAAAGCAGTAACACACAACAGATGTGCTAGTTTGTATTACTTCTGCAAATTAACACTCGCTTTGGAACTTGATACAAGCAGCAAACTGGTGATACAGAACTCATCAGAAATCTTCCAGGATTTTAGTCACCTCTAAACTGGGTTGTGTCCGAGTTACTCCAGTCTGAGATAAAGGTGTCGTCATTCCACGGAGTCATCCGGTCCCTCATCTTTCTTCAGTCTGACTGCAAGAAACCCATCCCCTCTTTGCAGCTATAGTGAAGCTGTTGGTATTTTCTCCCAGTGACTTCAACAATGGTAATTTCCTCATCCTGACTCTTGCAAAGCCCCGTAGCAATAGCAGTGCTTTCATATAGGCTACGGAACTGGAACGGACGTTTTCAGTAACGCGATTGGAATGCTTTGGATTAGAAAGCAGCAAGCAGCCTTTGCTCTTCTGAAGATCAGATGCTGACGTAACTTACTGGTTTCCTATGGCAGAGGGAGGCTGGGATTAACACTTTGAGATGGGCTCTGTAAGCTCTGGGGCCTGTCAGTAGCATTTTTTTAGATGTAGAAATCATTTCAAACTTCTTTCAGTGTGTGTTTTCCTGGATAGTCCAGTTCAACCTTCCTGTAAAATTCCTGTTCTGTAGTGAGATTTCTCAGGAACCTTTGTGCTCTGTTAGGATTTTACAGTACCCATCTCTTTACATGCACTTGTATTTGTGAGAATGTATCTTTATTAGAATTACAACTTTTGAAGCAATGTTTTGATTCTCTGGGCAGTTTATCTTGGGCTAAATAACCAGATGCTTGCATTAATGGGTTGTTGTTTTTTTTCTGACAGATATTTAGGTGTTCCTGTATGTTCTTCATCTTCCTATCAAATAATTAGAACTGTAAAAACTGCTTTACTGGCAGCTGGCACCTTGGCTAATTGGTGCTGAGGATGTCACTGCTCAGGTCTGAGCAACCTCCCGCTGCTGGTTTCCCAAGTTACAAATCAGAATTAGCTGCTGACAGCCAGCCAAGAAACTTCAGCAAATACTTAGGACAATGGGCACGGAAAGGCACCAAGTCTGTGAAGTCAGTCAGTGGTTTATAGACGCCAAAACATTCCTGAGGATCTCTTAAGCTGAGCCACATGGTGCTCAGCTAGGAAGTTGATTGATGGCTTTACAAAGAAAAAAAATGTTTATGAAAGAATGCTTTTCTTACAGATTATCCTGCATTAATATATATCTGATGTGCCTGGCAGTGTTTCAGCCACTGGATGTTTGCCAAGACCTGACACTCCCGCAAGACACAATACAGTTTGTGTCTAGCAGCTTAGAGCTAGAGCTTTTTGTTTTATGATCCTGTTTTTAATGAGACAGACACTTTCATAGGAATTGTCCTTCCCTGAATCAATCACACTTTTACCCGGTGATGGTGAACATGTTAAGTTGTTTATCCAGGCTACAGTGGAGTCCATTTTTGCAACCGTTTGTTTCTTATCCAGAATTTCAGCCTTATCCTGTCATTCAGCTTCAGTGATAGGAATAAAGACAAAAGGTACCAGAAGCTCTCATGTGAAGCTGAAGAATTGCAGACTCCATACAAAATGTACTAACCAGCTTCCCTGTTCATATATCCTGGAAATAAACTCAGAGGTGTTTCAATATCTCCGTAAAGTAAAGATCAGGGCTCTGGGAGCCTGAAGGAGATCTGTCCGTAATCATTCCAGAGCACTCAAGAAAGTTTGCTATTAAATGTCTTTATTGGACTTATTTGCAAGTGAATTTCAGGAGTTCTTTGGTGTGATTTATGCTGTTCATTTCACATGCTTTGTGTGCAGTTCTATAGAGGAAATAAATTAATGTGCAGTGGGGAGAATTATTAAATCCATTCTATCTGGGAGAGCAGCAAAACTTAGCAATTCTCAAACTATAATACAGAAATTGCTCAGGCTATGAGTCCCTTATGTTAAATTTATAATTAAGGGCTGGAACAAATACATCATTTTACTATGAGCTTTGACTTAGGTTCAGCCTCCCTAACATTGCTAGTGAATGATTTTTTTTTTCTCCTTAAGTCAAAAATCCTTGTCTGATTCAAAAGGATTGAAAAGATGTGTGCGCTCTTTTATGAGAGCCTTTAACAAACCATCCTCGAGGCTGCATTATTTCTCACTACTAGCAGGGGGTAGTTCATTTAAATTAGGTTTAAGGTCAGTGGCTGGGCAGGCTGAAGGGGAGGAAAGAGAGGAGATAGGCACCGTGGTTAAATGTGTTGAACAGACCTGTAAAATAAAGTGGAGGCTGTCAGGTAGTCTCAGTATTCCTTCTGTCACCCACAGAAATGTACACAGAGAGAATATGCAGAAAAACTATTGCTCCAGTGACTTGCATTCAAGCATATGGGATGATGGATTGCTGGGAGTCCTGGTGATAAAGAATATTAACAACCTGAAGACAGAGAATCATTTAACTGTCCCATGCCATCGATTATTGTCACGTACTGTTCTTTAGGTGCAAGTAGATGTAAACTAAAGTAGTCAGACAAGTAACTCTAATGACAAGTTGCAAATTCTTGTTATGTCTGTGGGGTTTTTTTACTTATGCAATAGTTGGTGGTGTTTATTTGAAGACCATCTCTTCCATGACATGACAAAGCCTGCCTGCTCTGAGTGTGGTGCCCTGAGATGCTGATGCTCCTCTCCACCTCTTCCTCAGGGAGCCTGTGATGTCCCTGCCCCGGGGGAGTTGTAGCTAACCCTGCGTGGCAGCTGCAGCCGAATACACTGAGTAGTGGCAGAGTCCTGCTTGCCTCCCCCAGACTGGGGCACCCGTTTGGGCCACGCTTCTGCAGGTGGTCACCAGTGTTTGTGGAACTCGTGGCACTCACTGTTGTTGAGATCACTGGGTTTTCTTTCAGATTTGATAGAAATTGGCCGATGAGTTCAAAAGTTACTTGGGTAGAATGATACATGCACAGCATGGTCACACATGCCTTGTTTTCTTAAAGATATATTTCTTAATTACTAGCTTAAGTAATCTGAGTCCACATTGGAGACTCGAATGGGAGGAATCAGTTAACGGTATTGGGATCCAGTAACTCAATTTTTATTAAATGCAAAACATAAGTTGTTTTCAAAAATAGAAGCTCAAACTGGTCCATTGCTCTCTATTCCTACAGACCAGTGTGATTGATTTGAACTAATATTTTGTAAGTAAGAGTGGCATTAAACCCCTTGTTGGAATAGTAACTCTAAACCTAAATAAATGAGGGTGAACTTCATTGTAATCCCAAGATGACTTGGTATTTTGTTCAACTGGAGGAAAGGAATGTATTTCTTTTGATAATATTCTTTTAAGAGGTTTTGGTTTATTTTTCTGTGCCAATCTGTAGCTCATACTGTGTGGTGTTATTTAACACAGGCAGTTTTGCTCATTTCCCTGATTTCTGCTTGCATTCGTGTGTTCACACTCGTTCTGAAAAGGCTTCTTCCCCGTGGCTGAGCCTCAGACAGTATCTGAGCTGAGATACTGCACGTCTGTCTGGAGGGTCCCTGGAGGGTTCAGGGGAGTGTTTTCATCCTGCGTGTCACTCACGTTTGGGCTTATGCTTACATGTTTCACTGCTTTCTGTGATCCTTATTTTGAATTTACAGTGTCCTGTTAATTTCCCTTTGAGGCCAAATGTTTAAATAGGTAATTGATTTCTGTATTTTACTAGAGGGTGGAGATGGGAGAGAGGAAATACTAAACAGGAGTCTTTCTGAAATGATGGTAAACTCAAAAAGCCACTTTATTCTCATCACTACCAACCACCCGCTTCCCTTCCTAGGAAAAGACCCAAGGTATTCAACATGTTCTAAGTTGCAGTCAAGTTGTTGTTGTGTGGGGATACAAAGATGTGTTGTGCTGTGACTTAAGAGTCAGTATAAACCTGCATTAGACTGCTTGGAAATTGCAGCACATGACCCAGTTCACGTTAAAAAGGAATTGCTGGCAGTCAGAACATGCTGTCTAAGAAATGGTCTTTCTCCCATCCCTAAACCAGGGGAGGATCAGCCCTTTGGTGAGGTTTCTTCTTGTTTCTCTCATTACTAGAGCTTGTTTCCATATGTAGAAGTGACAAATGGCATATGTATACGCAGCATGTTTCCTCTGCTACAGTGCAGAGTATTTAATAGTACACGGTTTTTCTTCTGTAGTCAAGCTTTGGGTTAGATATTTGATGACTTTGTAGTGCATTGTAGGTATTTCATTTCTTTATCCATTTGGAATCTTTTACTTAAACTGCTCTACGAAATATCCCATTAATCATGATCAGAAAATACAAACATATGCAAAAAAGTGCTCCTTTAACTCTGGGATCATATTTCTTTCCGAAAAATGAGGAACAGTTTTGAATAGCATTTGTTTGATTTGTGATTCCACTAGAAAGTTTAGATGGGAATTCATCTTCAAGGCTCAGAGTCCTGGAAGAAAATGATTCTTTAAGTTCCTCTAAAGATAATTTATTTGTGGAATCCTGAAGCCATGTATCAGTTGTAGATTTTAATGACTTGATTGCAGTGCTACTATTGAGTGAATTGGTCATTGCTATGCTCTGCTAATATTATTGTTACTGTCCAAAGGCTGGATGTTAACAAATTTAATAGAGCTTCTTAAGCAGACTCTGCACATTCTTAAGCAAGGGTTATTAGATTATTTCAGTCATTTTTTTTAAGGCTATTTTTTTCCCAGTGTCATCTGCTCAGGGTTGGGGTTTTTATAGGTGGACTAGGCTCTTGTTTGATTTCTCATCTTGAAAAGTAATTTCACTTTGGGGATTCTTTTGGTAAAGATTCCCAAATAGAAGTGCATCTCTCTTAATTTTGATTTCATTTTTGCTCCTATGTATATTCTTCTATAGGTAAATTATTGTTTAGAATGAGACCTTAATGGACATTAGTCTGTGAAAAAAATGTATCATTCCAAATGTGTGTTTTCCTTCTTACTGTTTTTCTCTTAAAAAAAACCCCCACCACCTTCCCGAGACATTTTCACGTCATAGAAAGAGTAATTGTAATTAAAATGAGTTTTTTCTTTAGCATTCAATAGTTCAGTACAAAATGACCGTGATCTATGGAAGAATTCCTGAAAGCCAGCCCTTTAGTCATGAAGGTATTCCTGTATTCTCTGTTGCCATTTGAGGCTCACATTATTATATCTTGGCTCCTAACTTAGTGTGAAACTTAGCTTAAGACATTTTGTGTGTGTCACTTAGAATAGTGCTTTCTTCTTCTTTTCTTTTGGGATCGGAACGCGTAAGATTCTGAAAGTTGTCGTCCCTAATTCTGGGATATGTAGCAGAACACAGATTATCTATTCCTCCTCCTTAGCTTTTCTGCCACAGACAGACACGAGCTATCTTCTTCCTTTGATTACACTTTAAGATTTCAACATCTTGCCGTAACCCCAATTGTTTCTCATTAATTTTCAGGTAACTTTTAAAATGTCACCTGTAAATACCCAAAATGTGGTTTCTTTCTACATGTTCATGTATTTTAAAGAAAAAAATAAATCAGAAACATGAAATTAGAGTGTTAGTACTCAGGTCTTGAAAGTGCAATACATTTGGTCAAGAGGATGCTTTCTGGAGGGTGAGTTTCCCTTTCAACTGCCTCTAACACACCTTGGTAGCTTGTCTGCAACCTACTGTTGTAGAATTTGTAAGTTACTCTCTTTCTGAACTCAGATTTAGAGTTGTTTAGCTTGGCTACAAATATTTTTAATGATTGAAACTTGGTATGTGATGCTACTTCCCAAGAATTAATCAGTTTCCGTGAAAACATGTTGTTTAAATTAATCCAAACTCATTAGCACTACAGAGATGGCTACTCAGTCAAAAGCCTCCATTAATTAGCACTGCATCCTGTAATATGCCTACAGCTCATGACCATTCCCTTGAATCTGTGCAGCGTGTGACCTTTTGCATCTGATGCTTCATCTACCGCAGACCCAGAGCCGATGTTTTGGGTTTAGAACAGCAACCGTATGTTATAATGAGTGGCACGTTACCTTTTTTTTTCCCCAATGAATTCCTAAGTCATAAACAAGATTTCTTGTATGCCTCATTTTTTAATTCAGAGTTCAAAACTGATTTCTCATTTGTGTTTTCACAATAGGCATAGAAATAACAAATTGTAGTTCTTTGGGTTTCAAGTTTATGGAAATTTTGCTCTTTCTCTTGTCATTAGCTAAAAAGTATTTCTGCAGGGTGCTAGACTGACCCTTCTGGGAGAGGGTCAAGGTCTCATCCTCATCTTACAGCAGAAGAACAATGTGAGCATATCAATAGTTCACCAAGTGTATTTGTGATGTATAGAGCTGAGAACAGCAATTCCCCGCTTCGGGGACCCGCGGAGCTGGACGCTGTGCACAGGGCTGCAGAACAGCCCCTCTAAACGCAGGCCTCTGTGCTTTCTGAAAGAGCTTTCCTTTGGGTTTAAGTCCCTTCTCACAAAATCCATTCCCCTTGGTCCCCCTGTCCCTTGTGCTTTATTTCCTTCACTCATGTAGAGTTGGCCAGTATTGAGCTCGCTCCTTGACTAATCTCTTACTTCAGCTAATTCCCTCCTGTTCATTGATATGCACAAGCCTTTCCCTCTGTTAGCTGAGGCAGTGGTGTCCACCTCTGGAAACCAGCTTGCTTCTGTAGCATGGCTGGATAGGAAATGGCAAATTGCAGTTTTGTCTTCTTTCAGCTGGCAAGTGTAATGATTAAGTAGAAATTTTGTGGGTTTTCTTTGTCATTTGTGCAAGACCTAACCTAGAAAACAGGCCATTGTGTAGGTAACACAGATGCCTGGAGATAAGTGGGTCATAGGCAGGTGAGCAGCAGAAAAAGCACAGACTTCTCTCTTAAAGAACAACTTCTTCATCCTTCAACCTGAGAATTAGGACCAACTCATGAAATTCAGCTACACTTTTTTCCTGTGTTTTTTGAGATCCTTTCCTCTTTTTTCTCTTCAAACTGACTACAAACCCCAGTTGTCATCACAGCATGTGGAATCATTAACCCTCCTTGAGAGCAAGATGCACAGTGCTGCCATGGTGGCACTGAGCAACCTTCCACAGCCTGCCTGTCTGGGTGCCCTTTTCAATCTCTGTTGTTCTATCAGAATGGAACCGTGCTGATGGTAACTTCAGCGATGGAGCTGTTTGCAGCAGCAAGTGACCTGTGAGACCATTCCCTTTCCTTCCCCCCTTCCTCTCCCCTTTGCTAACTCACTATAGCTACAAACTGAGCAAGACAGGACTCCCAGTCTATGCTCTAGCAGTGAGCCATTAGGAACAGAGGTCCCTAAAGGGGTAGAATGACCTCTTTTGTAAGCAAGGACAAGGGTTTGCTTTGTGGGGGAGAGAAGCCTCTTCTGCTCTCTTTGGTATGTAACCATCAGCTGGCTCTGTCTGCTGCACACGTTTTATTGGGAACACTCCATTTCTAGCTTGGCTTTTATTAATACCATAGAAAGAAGGAATAATTTTAACTGAAATCTTACTACTGTCACAAGCTTTCTTATTCCGTGTGTCAAAGTACTTATTGCTTCAAAATGCTTTGCCTTGCTTAGCAATGTAGCAGCAGAAGTGAGCAAAAGAAACAATATTTGATCTAAGCTGTAGAACTACTAAACCCTCCAAGGGTCACGGGTAGTAAACTGCCCGTGTAAACACAGTGCTGGTGAAGCACTTGCTGCCAAGGGAGTTCTATTTTTTTTTGAAACTCTTAAGAATGAATTTAGATAAATAAGCAAATTCAGTGGAACCACGTTCTAAACAATTTCATCTTGCAGACGCGTGAGTTCTGAAAGTGAAAACCTTGAATAAATCCCTTTGTAGCTTCTGCTTTCACAGCCACAGAAGATAAACTGGGAAGCCCCCTTAGTCCTCTGGCTGTGAGGTGGTTCTGTCAGACTTCACCTGGAAACAGAAAGTGGCCGGTGGCGTATCCTTACATAGGACAGAATTCTTCACCTCAAAGTGGAGTGTTTTGGTAAAATCTCCAAAGTAACCCTGAAAATGAATGTGAAGGGTGGTAGCAGAAGTGTGTGCATACCTATTGCTGTTGGGGTAGGGAGAGGTTTTGGGTTTAATTTTGTGCAAAACCACAACGTTTTGTTACTGTAGCTTGAAAGTAAGTTGAAAAGTTTGTCTTGAGAGGTCCTGATGTGCTTTATTTTTACACGCTCCAGCTCTGGTTCATCAGTTACATAAAAGCACAAAAAATATGAATGCACTTTGAGGTAAAAAGATATCTAAATCATAAAATTCTGAAAACATAGTAACACATATTCCTTGAAATAGAAGTAGGCTGTTGCTTGAGCTCTCTTGCATCAAAGTTCATTTAAACTCTCATTACAATTTATTATAGAAGTGAGATAATGTGTTTTACTTTTTGGAAAGATGACTTAACCCAACCAAATCACAGAGATGTTTCAGTCTTTTCAAAAAGCGATTGCCAGAAGAGTGAAGGGCGTCCAAGGCACGATAATTTTTCTATTTTGGAGCTGCAAATGTAGCCCAAACTATTTTCCCATTGGTTTGCAGGATCGGGGATTTGTTGTAAGCACTTATGTGAGTCTGTGGTAAATGATCCTTTAAATCAAATTCCTGTTATGGCTTCGTATAGTTGGGGAACTTCATACCATGAATATTTACTAATCTACTGCGTGTACAAATGTGTGTGCAAACCCTTACTTAAATTAAGCATCTTGGCACAGAGGAAAAAAAAATCTTTTATTACTAAGTGTAACAGACAACACTGCCAAACAGCATCTTCCAAAGTGATACCGCTGAGTGTTGTACTTCTAAAATAATACATTATCCTACATAGGTGCAATAATCTGGTTTGGTGTAATTTGGTCTCTGTGTCACTTTGCATTAGTTCCCAAACTATGTTCTCAAAAATATGTAGACCATAAAAGTTAGTGTGTTCATTTCCTAAGCACTCTAATATATGTGTCATCCTGCGGGTAGCAGAAACCACAACTGCTTTCAAGACTTGCGCTGAGCTAAGCACTTGCAAAACATAGCTGCAGTTTTCCTAACTGCAGGCTGCCAGCCAGAAGGAATAGAAACAATCCTGCGGCGAGAGACATCCAAGTGTGTTGAGAGTACTGGCTGATGTCATCATGAGGCTGTTCTCATCAGTCAAAGGCCGTGACAAGCAGATGAGATTCTTGATGACTAGAAAAAGGGAGGTGTCATCACCCTGCCCTTCAGGAGGAGCAGGAAGGGGTATCTAGGGCACTGCAGGGCAACTGAACCTCACTCTCTCTGGGGCAAACCCTCCTGGAAGCCACTTGTGTGCACGTGAAGGAGGGGAGGGTGTTTGGGAACAGCTTAGTGTAGACTTACCGATGGCAAATCGTGAGCTGGCCTGAGTGTCTCTTCTGCTG
>VWZY01010408.1:205780-249397 GCA_013399075.1 Chloroceryle aenea
GCCAAACTGGGGGAAGAGTGGACTGGCTGGAGGGCAGGGCTAAAGTTGGAAGGGACCTCAACCATCTGGAGAAATGGAGTGACAGTAACTTCTTGATGTTCAGCAAGGACAAGCAAAATGTCCTGAATCCAGGAGAAAATAACACCCTGCTGCAGTGTGGATGTGAAGGGCTGGCTGGCTGGCAAGCAGCTGTGCAGACTTTGGAGTTCCTCTGGGTGAGCCAATGAACAGGAGCCAGCAGTAAAACCCCTCTGCAGTTACAGCTCTGTCCTAGACGCCGTTTGCAAGGTTGCGGCCGCAGGCCCGGGGGTGACAAGTGCCTTGTGCTTGGGAATTATGAGGCCTCACGGAGAGAGTGCTGTGTCCAGTTTTTGCAGAGATAGAATGAGAGGTTACAGCACAAGTTGGAACACAGGAAACTGCAATTAGGTGCAAATATTGGAAGAGGCNTTAATGTTCTTAGACTTCTGAGATGTGGACTGGCCAAGTGGATGGTAAGGTGGCCAAAAGAATTGTCTGGATTGCCAGGCTCACAGCACAGTGATCCTTGGTATAAAGTCTAGCTGGTGGTTACTAGTGCTGTTCGGCAGGGANGCTACCCAGATTGACCATGGTATTTCTGTCCTTGGAAACAGTCAGAACATAACTGCACAAGGGCGTGAGCAACCTCACCTGGTTGGACCTGCTTTGAGCAGGAGATTGGATTAGGTGACCTCCAGAGGTCCCTTGCAACCTAAGCTGTTCTGTGATCCCATGAAAAGAAATTTTCCCCGTGTACAGAATCATCTTTACCTTTTGGCTTTCCCGGTGACCGCGTACAATGGAATCTGTTCAGGCTTTTAGATGAAGTCACTGTGTGTAGCAAGTCTTTATGTAAAACTAATTACTGCTTCAAAGCAATTTATGCTATTAAAGATATATTTAAAAGCTACTGACTATGAGTCTAACAGTGAAAATTCAGATAAATATTTTTCTGATGCTCATTTTGGATTGCACTGATGCTGATGGGACTCTCCTGGCCACTCAACCAGCCGGTGCTCCCTCCTGGGTTGTGAAGAGTTGGGTTAAGCCACTCATCCCTTTGCAAGGCTTTCCCTTTTAACAGGATTTTGGGGGATCTAGTATTCGGGGCAAGCGTTGCATTCCAGCAGGTCAGCCAGCATTCATGATGTCATTCAGATCTTGTTTGGCCACTCATGGCAAGCATTAAGAAAACGAATGGACAATCATCTTTCACTTCCTCCAGACTGTCCAGAGGAGTAAAAAAAAAAGGAATATATAACTTTTGAAAAAAGGAAGTATGTTTGGGCATAATGAAGAAGCTCTAGAAAGTCAGGCTGTGGACACTTAGCTAGAGCTGTGTCTCTCAAAGTAAAAACGGAGCTGTGGTGAGACCCGTTTGCATGTAGTATGTCGTGAGCAGAGCTGCAGTGCTGCTCCTCTGAATCACACGGTGCTGAATCATAAGTGACCCACATTTTCTGAAGTACAGAAAAATCGTTGCTCCTTCAGGGTGTAAGCTGACAGCTTGCCTCTTACACCAGCTCTGTGCCTACACCTCTCTTTTGTTCTTCACTCTACAGTTTTTGTCATCTGCTTGCCAGGTACCTGGCAGTTTCAAGCTGGGACAGTTAGATGTGAGTTACTTTATGGGTCCGGGACAGGGTGCAGAGGGCTGTGTGTGCCTCCATCCTCTCTCCTCTAGAAGCCCTGTGTGTATACAGATCAAGTAGGGATTTCCTGACGAGCTGGAAACTAACCCTTCCAAACCTCATTCGCACCACCGAGTTGCTCCCAGTTTGATTTACTCCTTCAGGAAGTTCCTGCAATAGGATCTTTCAGTGGTGACCCATGTGGTTGAAGCTCCAAGAGGAAGCCTGGACTCTGACATGGTGATTCAGTGCCAGCAGGGAGGAATTGGATTCCTCCAGATCTTGCTTTCTTGTTCTGCATTTAGGCGGATATGGTGTGTGGCACCTTGGTACCTACACAGATCTCTTCACAGCCTTTCTGTCAAGGCAGCAGTTCAGCAGTGTAATCCAGCACTTGTGCTGCAGCAGGCACGTGACTCGTGCCTGTAAGAGCCATGCTGAATAAATAAGGGGAAACTCAAGTAATTCAGTAGAAGATACAGTGTCTATAGGTGAGCTCATTCTCAACAACGAGCACATTTAAAATTAACCTGATTTTTCCAAGCCTTTCCCTCCATCTTTGACTATGATCATGATATTATTTTTTTAATTCTAATGGTGTGGTCAGGAATGGTGGGGTCAGACTGATTGTCCTCAAGCCTGCAGGCTGCCTTGGACAAACATTTCAGTCAAGCCTCCCCTTGGCAGATGGTGTTGCCGATCTCTGCGGAGCAGTGGGAGCGGTGTCTGTGGCCCGTACAGCACTGCAGGCCGTAAGGACTCGCCGTTGGAGGAGGAGCAGCAAGGAGGTCGGGCACTTACTGATAAGCAGATGTGGGCTACTGAGAAGGTCAGGACTGGGGGCCTCCCACTGAGGCAGCCTGCAGCGAATTACGCTGCTGGAGGAGCCACTCAGCGTTAGAAAATCTCACAGGAAAGAGAAGAATGAGAAGGGATGGAGAAGAAAAAAAAACACAAAACAAAACAAGGGGATTTTATGATTGGATTTCATTTGTACAGAGGTACAGTGAGTTAACAAATAGGAGCATTTCAGTGGGATTAGTGTCTGATAGTTTAACATTTTCAGATGTTTTTGTAGATGGAAGGAAATTGATTTTTCAGATGGAGTAGATTTCCCTTCAATTTTAAACGATGTTTTCTACTGCTGAAAACGGTGTTTACAGTAATGGAATGAAAATACAGCAAAATAAAAATGCTAGGTATTTTCTATTAAAGGAATCATTTTAAGTGGTCTCTGAAACAGAAATGCACTTAGCTTGTAAAAGAGACAACTGTAGGTTTTCTTATTGTCTTTACGACAAGGATCATTTAGACTACCCCCCTAAATGAAGTTAAAACCCGTGTCAGGTAATCTGCAATAAGAATTCTTTATACTGAGACACTGGAGAAGGAAAAGGCTCAGAACCTCCTTCATTTACTTGGAACCTGCTCCTTTTCCAACATTTTTCATTCTCAGTCATCTCCAATTACAGCAGAGCAGAGATCAGGAGCCAGCTGTTGAGGTTACTCTTTTGTTCTGGGTAGTGATGGCAGAGTGAGAAATAAACTACGAGCTGTGACCAAAGGCAGGCTTGTAATTACTTGAATACAACGATAATTGGACTTAATACTGTAACAAATGCTCTGAGTTTGCACATCCAAACTCTGCAGTTTGGATCAATTTTCTTGTTTGCAAAATCAGCTTGCTTTTATTAGCACCAAAATTACCCTGTAACAGGCTGGTGGACGATTGAGTGAGTTCACTGCAAGAGAGGGAGAGAAATCCTGTCCATGGTTAGACTGGACTTCAGTAGGGCCCTCCAGGGGCTGGGGTTTGGAGGGGAAGGGAGCCGAGTGAGAATAGGAAGGGTTGAATCACTTCACTGGTAGTGTTTGAGAGGTCTGTCATTTTCTCCTCTTGGTGGAAGTTTAGACTCCTAAACTCAGGCTGCAGAGGATGAGAATAAACAGCCTAACAGCAGTCACACCAGACCTCGGTGGGTACAAAGTTCAGTTACCCTACTTGTACATACTTGGCACTCAACAGCAGCTTTCAGGATTTGAAGATCCCTTCTGTCAGCCTGAAACTGGGATGTGAACTTCCCCCTAAAACACAGGTGTCCACTCCCCCCTCCCCCCATCTCCTAAGACTCCATCCTTGGCGCTCTCAGCATGAATTATTCCCATTGCTTGTTGTTCAACACCCTGATCGGAGAGCAGATGAGACAGTTATTCCTGTTGTTGCTGATTTACTGTTACAGCTGCTTCCTCTTCTTGTGATTTAATTTGAAGTTGCAGCCCACCAGGGGGCTAATGGTCCCCACCTAGGCAGCTTTAAAAGCTCACTGTTGTTTTCCACCGGAATGTTATTTCCATTCCTAGCCAGGGATTTTTTTATTATTTTCCTTTATTTCCCCTCAGTGTTCATCAGGTAACTGAGGCAGTATTCCATTAGCCATTTTCGTGAGGAAAAACCAAACCAAACCAAAAACACACCAAAAAAACCCCAACAATACCTGGGACCAAACACCAAACCTATGCAACTGTTTAGACTGAAAACTTAAAAATGAGAATGTCTCAGTTTCAGCAAAAGTTCAGTAAGTAAAGGACTCTGGTTTGCAGTGTTCTAGTGGCTGTTGGAGAGTGGTATAAAAAAGCCAAACACAACAGGACATCAGCCACCATTCAGATCCTCCAGGTTTCTCTTGTTTTTCAAATGTAGTGTATATAACTATTTTTTTCTGTATCTCAGGAAAATGTAGGGCAGGTGGCAAACCCTCGAGTGTGTTCCATCCCGTGGTACTGTCTGTGGAGGGGTGAGCTCCAAAGCCATTAGCAGCTGCAGTGGGATCCAGGCTGGGACAGTGCTGCTGGCAGGCTCTGCCTTACCTGGTCAGGAACAGGGGAGCTCAGGCTGAGTGCGGAGCTGACTGCAGGCTGGATAGCCAAAGAGCAGCACTTCAGGAGTACTTTCCACCAGACATCTTACAAGAACAGAATTCTCCATCTCTCTCGCTAAGTTGTTCTTGGAGCAAAGCTGAAGAAGTGATATGCTTCTTGATTTCCCTTTAGTTTTTCAGTAATCTTAGTTTGAAATAATGAACGACCTCAAAAACTTTTCTGAAGAAGCAGAATTAACTTTGATGCTCAGCACAGCCTGTGCTTCACCTTTATTGTTACCGTGTGATTTTAAAGGGTGGTGTTCTTGTAAAAGTTCTGGTTTTCTAGGTTTGGTACTTTCTATGGGATTGAAGTCTGTGTACACATCTGGCTTTTCCCTATCTTAAGTATATATTTGTAGCACAGACATTTACATTTCACGTTACATTCTTTGCTGGTCCAAAGAGTGCTTCATCTGCATCTTGTAGTGGTTGGATGTTTTCTTTACTGGTTCATTGGTGGTATTGGAAATTGAACTCTTCCCTGGTTAATGGTATCTTACTGGGAATCACAGGAGTCTTCCCCCCACCCCAGCCACCCTCTTCTGGATGGCTTATTTCTTTCTTTGGGCTGGAGAGGAGGGGGAGAGGAATTGCATTGCAAAAGTGATGGAAGTTGGGCAGACTGATAGAAGTGGCCACATGAAACCTCACAGTTTCAACTGTTATTAGAGGGTGGTGCAATCTTTCCCCTCTTTGAGCAGGAGGATATTATTACCAAATATCAGTGTTCAAGGTCACTGCTCTACAATATAAATCACATAAACTACTTCCTCAGGCCCTGATTGATGGAAAATAAAGTATGAACCACCAGGAAACAGTTTTTCCAACACTATCACTCAGTCATGCAATGGTCACTAATCTTTTTAATACAACCTTAATACTGCATTCCTAATTGTATAATTTAAAGAATACAGGTTTTTAATGGTTATTCCAGGAGGAATGTTAATCTCTTCAGAGCTATTTTTGCTGACTGGAAGCTTACCAGTTAATAAGTTAACTGCTAGAAACAACTGTGACTGCAAACTCTTTGCTTGGGTAATGTCACTTGTGGTGTTTAATGAATTAGGCTCAAAACCCACAGCAGAATACTGAAGTTGACTGACTTGCCGTAGAGGCAGCACGGAATTAGTCATTGGCTGTGAATGTTAATCACTCCATGGCAATGATAATTTACAGCATTGTTGTAGCACTCTTGTGCTCATAAAATGAACTTAATAACCCACTGCTACCCATGGGATAAGCCTTCCTTCTCCTTCCCTCCCCCCTGCAACTGAATACCCAGTCTGGCTGCATAATAGCCTGGTGAAATGCTGCATTAAAAAGAGTGAGCAGCTGTATGATAAAATAAACAGCTCTAACCCAGATTTGTTAATTATCTCTTTCTTTTATTCACAGAGGGTGTCTGTGAGATATGGCTGACCAGTGAAGACACAGGGGCTTATGGCAGAGACATTGGCACAGACCTTCCTACGCTTCTGTGGAAGCTGGTTGCAGCTATTCCTGAGGGAGCTATGCTGAGGCTTGGCATGACAAACCCTCCCTATATTTTAGAGCATCTGGAGGTAAGGAAGAAAAGAGAATCATTTATATGCCGGCGGAGATGTTCATTGGATGAGTCAGCGTGGAACCTTGTATAGAGTGTGTTTCATTTTAGAGCAGTAGCTTAAAGAAAATTATGGATTTCAAGTAAATTTATAGAATGAGACTAAGAGCTCGAAGCCACTTGCCTAACACGGCAACTTATGGAGATAATAAGATACCCAAATCCTTTTGGAACGACAGCATTACTGAGGCATCTGACCTGGGGAGCATTGTTCCAGTGATGTGGCGTTTGCGTGCGTCTGGTGTTTTCAGGAGCTAAAGGAAATGTCACTGGCAGGTGATGGACTGTGGGGTTGAACCTGTCTTCCTGTTACACCTCGGGCAAATAGCTCTAGAAATGCTGTATGCTGGTGTCGCTCGAGGGCGTACAGATTATCCTGTGTCACGTGCTGTTCTGTGAGCGTGTCGAGCTTCCTGATAAGAGGTGAAATTCTAACTGTACATCTGTGCTAAAAACCCTGTAGTTGAATGAGACTAGCAACACCAAAGCATACAACAGTGTGTATTTGGAGATGTATCCTACGTATAGAGGGCAGAAAGTGAGAGCTTTGTCTCAAAGATAGGTTGGCTTGGCTGGATTGTCACTAAATGAATTTACTGAAATTCATAGGAACTGTTACAGAAAGAACCTAACTTTAAAGAGGAGTGAAAAGCAGGGAAGGATATATACATATATACATATAGCTTAAGGTAACTTTCCAACTGTGTGCACAGGGTTCCAGGACTGCACACTCCTTGAGGTATGTGGGCTAGAGGAGTCTCATTCAGATACAACAACCACTTTTCAATTCATTAGCTAAAGAATACAAGCTGCAGAAATTTTCCAGGCTGTTATTTTATTCCGGAATTTACGATACGCTGCACTAAGAGGGAGTTTTAACAGCCCACTGAATAGGAATCTTTAGGAAATTGTGCTTTTTAGAGCTTTGCATCCTTTCTCAAACTCTCATATCTGTCACAAGTTTTTATTGGAACATTTTTCAACATCTTGTTCAAAAGCAAATTGAGTTTTTAGCAATTTTCACAATTAGTGTCTTTGCTTGCCTTTTTAACTCATTATTAAAAGCATTTGTATAAAAAACCCTGGAAATGCCAAACTGCTCTGCCCAGCTAAGGGGCACTGTAGCAGGTAGTCTTAATTTGATACAATCTGAGCAAAGTGGAAAGTCTCTTGCTTTCCTTTAGTCAGTAGTGAGTGTGGGCATGTCACAAACCTGTGAATGCTTTTGATTTATCATCTCTAATCGTCCTGTGTCTCAATATTCTAGAAAGTGCTGTAGGTAGGACTCTCCTTGACCTGACTCGTACTCGGGGTAAAATAATCTCTTTAAAAATGGATCTTTCAATTTGGGGGCAGAGCAAGAGGAATTTGTGAAAGCCAATTGCAAGTGTGTGTCTGGAATGCTGCTGGAGAAAGAGGCCGGTGTCCATAGTGCACATTCTCCAGCAGCAGTGTCTGCTGTTGCTCATCCTCTTCAGTGTTCCCTTCCATCTCAAGTTTAGATGATGTTTTCAGGGGTTATTTAATCACATTTCTCCATTACGCATGTGATGAAGAATTTCGGAGCTTATAATTTGGTGAAATAATTTTGATCATTTGTCAAACTAAACTTGTAAAATGTTTTGGACCTTCTGGATTTTTGTGTAGTCCCCCTTCCAGGCTTACCACACTTGTATCTGGGTGATCACCAGGGAATGGCAGCAGTCTCCTGGATACATTTTCACCAGACAAAATAAACTTTCTGTGGGGAATGTGCTTTTAACTTTCCAGTCGAGGAAAGGGTAAAACTATGATTTGGTTTTCAAAAATAAAATAAATAAATGAAAGGAGAGGTTGATTAACCTCCATGTCAGTTGATTAGGATAAAACCCAGATGTAGTTCTGTTCTCTCCTAAGAAAGGTAGGAAGCCATTGCTGGTTGCAGACATCTTTCTTTCACTGTTTTAAAAGGTGCTGCATTTTCATTTATTTCATAAAAAGTCACATTGCTCAATAAGATGATGCTTGGCTTTCTGAAAAAAAAATTACAGAAGAAAACTTATTAATCATGTGTGACATGTCCAGTGGAAAAAAAAAGTTGTTCCAATCATGTACAGTTTTTAAAAATGAGAAATTTTCAGCAGCTGGACACAGCTGTAGAGGTGCAGCTGCTAGGCAGGGGTTTCTGGCACTTCAGTAAGGCACACATGTCTGGTAAGTGGCATAAAGCAACACCAGTCATACAAAAACATAAATTAATTTTAAGATCTGGACAGAACTTCCCTAGAGAATCAACCTAAAAGCAACGATTTGAGTCATTGACAGTTTTTGCCATAGTCCTTGGAGCTTACCTGCAGGTAAAAGGTTTGGCCAGTTTTATCTCTTGCCTTATTTTTGTAACTTCCAAAGCTAATGGCAAAGTTTCTGTGAATGCTTTTGTGTTCTCCAGTCACACTCAGTTGGAAGTTACATGTCCAGTGACATTATGTACATTTTTGAATACCCCTTGGTAGCGTTGCAGGAGCTCCTCTAGCAGTAGAGCTCCTTTTGAACCTAAATAGGAGTATTAAAAACATTTCACAAATAACCTGTTTCCTTTCAAAGAGCCATGTAGTTTAGTCTCTGGTCTTTTAAAGCACCGGGTCACTGGCTCGATTGTGCACTTGCAATTCACAGGTTTCTTTTAGTCTTTGCTGGAATTGCCTGGGCCTTCCAGTTGTCAGAATGGGAGGAGACTGGAAATGGAACAGGGAGCTGCAGATGAGCATCAGGAGTTCTAGATGGCACAGCTGCAGTAGAAGCAAAGAGCTCCTCAGATCACAATGACATTGCCAACATCCACAGAGAATGAGGAAAACTTGCACCTGTGGATAATGTAACTGAATAAAGGACTAAAGATTTTAAAAGTACATAAAATATTAGTATAAAATATTCAAAATCACTTTATATGCAGTTGAAGCCTAAGCTGCCCATACTGTTCTAGCAGTGTGTGGGGTGATCCACAGGGGGGAGGTTTCCTGAGCTTTGGGTTTTACTGCCCTTGCCCCAGACCTCAGTCCTTCGAAATACACTCAGCTTCTCTTGTTTGTGTTGCTCAGGTGGATCTTTAACACGCAGTGAGACAAGAGGTACTTCAGTTACCTATTAATTAGTGTCCTGATGGTTCTCAGGAAAACAGACTGTATCCACTGACTTTTTCATAGCACGTGTACTCTCTGTGTATAGGTGGAAGAGCTTTCTCCTTCCCTAAAAGCACTTAGCCCTGTTTTGATTGCTGCTTGATGAACTGCTTATAGATTGAAATGTTCTTGCAAGTGCTAAAAGGTGACTACAGGTTCTTATATTTTTTCTCAGAAAGATACTGGCTGAGGTAGTGGCTGATTAGCCGGTGTAGAGCGGATGGGACCATGACCAGAGACCTCTCTAAGCTGTTGGCAGCGTTTCCTTCGTGCTGTGCCCCCAGGCCTGTGGCTGGGCTTTGGTCCTGTCAATCTTTTAACTCATTAACATCGATCCCCCACTCACAGGTTCCCTGGAAATAAAAATGGAGGAACAGAACATGCCCCTCAGCTCTGGAGTGCTTCACCTGCCATGTGCTTGGGAATCGGTCTCGGTATGCTCCAGGAGCGCCAGCCAGCAGCTCCGCTGACTGCTGATGCTGGAGGCTGGCGCAAGGGCAGGAGGAGGAGCAGGGATTCCCTTGGGTCGGGAGTGATGGGACGAGGGCAGAGGGGTAAAGGAGAGATGTGGGTGCTTGTAGCTGGCCTTGAGGCTCTCTTGTTGGAAGGCTTTGTAGATATTTTGGGGAGGCGCCTGGGCCAGTGGTGATTCAAACTCAAGTTCATTCTAGGTAGGGAGCCAGTTTGAGTTTCCTCATAAGTTAAAGAACTGAACATACCCAGTGCCTTCAGATACTGCTGTCAGGTAAGGGCCTTTTTGTCCTTAAGATGTTTGTTGTTTCAAGGGAGGCTGTTAATCTCATGGAAATCATCATTGTCCTTGGGAGGTGCTGCCTGACGTTCAGGTTTCACTCGGTAAGTGTGGCGGTGGTAGTGCCCTGTGTAGTTACAGGTTCATGTAACGTCAGCAGTTTGGGGATCAGAAGCAGACATGTGTTTTCAGATGATAAATTCTGCATTCAGTTAGGCCCTCTCATTTGTAAAGAAAGAATCCTTTGGAACCATGCAGTGTTTTACAGTCATGCAAAATATTAAATACTTTTTTGATATGCTACATACTGAACCAAGTCCTTAGGAAAAGAGCATTTATCACAGTTCTTCAGGGTGCAATCTAAAACACTACATTTTTTATCTGCTGGGTTTTTTAAGCTGCAGATGATGTTTGTTCTTACATTATATGCTATATCTGCTTTTGGAATCGTTACTTCAAAACAAATCTAATCTCCTTTCACACATCCAAACTTGCATGCTTCCCATGGTCCAGAGCTTTTTCAAAGGCAGATCGTTGGTTTGAATCCCTCTGTTCCCACCAAGGGCTTGGGGCACATTTGCTGTGAACCTGGAGTATGGCCACTGCTCTGATTTCCTTGGAAATGAATTTTGCCCAGCCCAAAGTCACCCTGCAGGCCAGACAAACCCATGGAAGCACGGGAAATTGCACTTCTGGTTTCCCTGCTGCTTTGAACCGGCACGTTGGCCAACGCTGGTGTGACTTCTCCCACGTCAGGTCTGTTGGCAGGATAGAAGGGTTGTGTGGTGTCTTTAAAACAGCTGGAGGACCTGAGACCTCAACTGTTGTTTCTCTTAATTGTGGTACCAAGAATGAGACAGAAGTTGGAGTTTGCAGTTTAGCTGGAGAAGACATCCTCACTTTTCCTCTCAGAGCAAGTCTGGCTACGTAGTGGAGATAGGGCTGCATTTTCCAAAGTGCTCTTCACAATCTGAGCTTCGTCCATCATGAAGAACATCACTTGCTTATTTGAAGTTTGGTCTGAAACTGATATGTTGGGATCTGTGCTCTTGCCCAGTGTCTGGCCTCTCTTCCTCCATGTCATGTGGCATCAGCATATTAAAACTTCATGGCAGTAAATTGTAGTAAATGGCTGCATACATGTAAATGGTCAGGGAACATGCTTTAGCTCAGAATTTTTTAATTGTATAAAATATTAAAAGTGAAGGAAAAGTTTATTAGGATTCATTTTACAGTCTTAGCAAAGCCTGCAATGAATGCACGTGTGCACAGTTACCTTGTGTGCTCTTACCCATCTGCATTTCCAGAGAGCTGCTGTTGGAATTACTCACACTGCCAGATGGCAAAGATGTTATCATCTTGTAGTAGCAACATGTACCAGAAGTGCCTTCAGGTGTACATCCTGCTTTAGAAGTAACCTCCAGGCATTTATTTATTCTACATATCATGGAGTTACTGGCTAGTGTTCTAGTGAGACCGTGTTTTACATCCGCTTGCAGTGGCTGATAGGAAGAAATGGTTGGGGAAAATCCATTAAAAAGCAGTAGCAGTAGGTAAATGATGAGCAAGAGTTAGTCCTAGAAGTCAAAAAGGAGGCCAAGCATATAGTAGGTTGAGATGAATTCATGTTAGTGGCACAGTGTTAGAGACTCATTTTTGCCTTGACTGTATTTCACTTTTCCTTAGGCTTTTGACTTCATTTTCTTGTTCAGTATCTGGGACTCCGTCCAAATCAGAAGGGAATGCAGATCATCCAGACTGTAAAAGGGCAGGGGCTCATATCTCAGCCTGAGCTTGCATCCCTTGCAGATTTAACACTAACTATCCTTCCAGAGTTGCTCGGGATCTTAGCGCGGCGCTTTCCGAGAGCGATGGGCCGCGTCCCGGTGGCTCCAGAGGAGGCAGTTCACACCTGCCATTCCCCTGGGTGCTTAATTCCACATGACTAGATGAGTAGTCATCTTTGTCACCTGTCAAAATGAGTCTGTCTCAAACCATACCATATGCCATCTGTGGGCTTTATCTCCGTTATTAATTCAGGACATTTGAGTGCCACACCAGCCACCGAGAGGGAGCCTGCGTGGGGGCAGGGTCTTTAAATGCGTAAGGGGTGCCAAGGGTGCTGCCCCTCCAGTCACCATGGCATTTCTGTGCTCTTTTGCTTTGATTTTTCACATCAGCTCGGTGTTTACGTTCCTCAACCTCGCTGAGGCTGATACCCTACAGATGGATTCCTCAAACGTGCCCCGACACGGCACAGGGTTGTGAGTTACTGTAAAATAACTAATTCACTTTCCTTTTATCCATATTGTTCGTTTTCCCTCTTGAGTGCACCGGTCGTTACTGAGCATTGTGCAGAAGCTCAAGTTTTGAATAGGCTGGAGTGCAGCTGATTTGAAATACGTTTGAAAAGGGAATAATATGCACACATTCTTCAATGGCGAAAGGGCAACATGATTTCAGGAATTAAAGGCCTTTAGGGCATGTATTGGTTTGTTTCTAGTATTATTTTTGTCGTTTTCCTAGACTGCTGCGTTTGAAAGCGCCAATTAAAAGCTGTTGATTTGACCAGGAAGAAGGAAAACTGTGGCATACATTTAAATAAATGAATAGTTAAGCCCCTGACCTCTTATTACTGCGAGTTCTGTAGTGTTTTGTAGTCGGTGGACCATGCAACTTTCCCGTGCTGTAATTACACAGTTGTCTCTATGCAAACTGGGTTTGTCTTGCTGGAAATCTTGGATGAGAAGAGGAGAGGGAGAGGAGCAGTTGCACCTGGGCTTTTAAAAAAGAAAAGAAGGAACGAGGTGGCAAAGGGATACTTACTGTTTCCCCTGGTGTTCTGTTAAATGCTTATCTGACTTGCAGAGCTGTGTGTGTGTCGTTGCTTGCTCTGTGTATCCAGCTTTTTATTTTTTTTTTAGTACTAAAATAACTTCGCTCCTCTTCTCATTCTTGGAGTGTTCTTTGTGGTTTCCAAATATAGCACTTTTCCTTGACATTTCTCCTTAAGACCTAGTGTTATGGGAACTCACCCCAGAATGAATGTGTATTTGGCTGTTAAGAGGTTAGGAAGGGGATGGATCTCTGCTGAGCTCTGAGGTACATTTTGTGACACCACTTTCTCTAATCTACAGTTTTAAGCTCCTGTTCTTTGCGTGGCCTGATGTCCATAAATGCTTGGTGACATCTTTGCTGCCAGCTCATGGAATATGATTTGGCTTAAGAAATGTCAAAATAAGAACTCAACTTGCTCCTCTTGAAGGTTTTACGTTGTCTTTGTGAACCTGAGTGTTCTCAGAAACCTTAACACCAGTATTGTACTGGGAACTTTGATGAAGAGTAAAGGCTTGATTCCAGGTAACGTGGAAGGGAATATTTATGGTGCTGGGAATGAAAGCTCCTGTTCTTTGTGCACTAGTAGAAAAAATGCTTTGAGAAGCACAGAGAAAGAATTGCTTTTACTTATGCAAGATTCAGTTCTCCATCCAGACAGAATATTTTATGCATGCATCCAGTGCTCTGCCTTATTTAATAATCTGTGCATAAAAATTGGTGTTGCAAAAGGGGTTAACATTAAGTAGTGAATTGCTTGACCAGTTAGAGCTGTGCATATTAACTGTACCTTAATTATGATTTGCTCATAGGACTGTTTGACTTGTTAGATATCATAAGAATGAGGAGTATTTAAATGCAGACAGATCCCCACTCAATCTTGTGTTGCATGTCAAGTTGTCTGTCAATTACTTGTAATCCTGGCTCATCCCAGCAGACCTTTGGCTTATTCCGGTGGCAGAAAATGAAAATCACCATTAGTTGAGTGGTATGTTCAAAGAAGGGGT
This sequence comes from Chloroceryle aenea, assembly GCA_013399075.1. NCBI lineage: Eukaryota > Metazoa > Chordata > Aves > Coraciiformes > Cerylidae > Chloroceryle > Chloroceryle aenea. The sequence goes on from VWZY01010408.1 coordinate 219,708, forward strand.
GGTACCTATAAGGGAAACTGCACTTTGCTAAATAAAGTGGGAATTTTAGCAGTTGCCATGCACTTCAAGGCATTGGGGTAGAAGCTGTTGTCAGATATATGGCTTGTGTAACAAACTGTGCTGTCGTCTTTTAATATTTCTGCCTTCATTGAAAAACAAATAAGATCTCACTTTCCTAGTTATTTATAATAAATAAAGTTCTACCAGCCACTCTCCGTGCTGCTCTGGAAGCTTCTGCTCAGTTCAGATGCATACATCCTATTGTTTGCTTTGATAGATGAGCTGTCACACTCGCTCTGCTTTGGAACATCCTCTTCATAATCTTCAATAACACTGTTTCCTTCATTAGACTTTGGCATTTGGTTTTTTAAAGTTTGAATTTTTTTTTGAGGGTGATTATTTTTTTATAAAATGAGAAAAGGGAAATATAATGTGTCCTAGAAACTTTTCTATAACTGCACAATAATATTAGCTTTGGGTTTCTGTACCTTTGTGAATTAAGGAAAAGCCATAAAACCTCAGCTGCCATATTTTGAGTTCAGATAGTTTAGGTGTGTTAAATGGGTAAGAGGTGATGAAGAATGTCACTTCTGTGATAGTGGTCTGATCGTTATGGTTTGGAATATCTTTGGTCTGGTTTGTTATGAAATGTAGCTTGGATATCTGCAAAAGAAGTAAAGTGATAGCACTTCCCCTAAAGGGTTTGGTTTTGATTAAAACCTTTCACTCTTTTCCTTCCACTGTAACCTGCTGAAGCAGATGCTATTTTAGGTACTGAACTTGCTTGTTTGAAATAGAGAGAAACAATGGGGAGATTTCCTGGCACTGCTCTGTCTGCGTGCAGCTGAACCCTGGTGGATGTACCACGCATTCGACCGCTTCCTTCTGAGCAGAAACCATCAATTCTTTTGGATCATATGGGGTTCTCATTTCTAACGTGGGGGACAAATGCTTACTATGGATGAAGCTTAGCAATCCATTTCACTCCTCTGCCTTTCTGAAGGTAAAAGGTGGTGTGGCAGTCCTACATGTGTGCCTCTCTATGCTCTACTCCATTTTCCAGGTTTTTCAGCATAAAGTATGATTGAAATAGTTATTTAATTAGCAGTGTGCTCTTGCAATAAATCACCTTTTTAGGGAACTTCCCAATATGTGTTTCTAATACATACTGCAAAGAGGAGTGTTAATTTACTTCTGGAAAAAAAAGAAAGTATTTCATTTGAGGAGTGCTTAAAGATGAGAAATTAGAGAGCACCGTGGAGAAAAAGAAAAAGGTTGTATTTTCTTGCACATTGGATTGAATCATTTCACAAGGAATTAGCACTAGTTATTTGGTTGGCTGGCTTAAAGTCATTAAGCCATCACGCTAGCTGTTAATTAAATGTAGATTTTATCTTAGTGAATCTAGTTATTGAGACTGGACAAACATCACTCGGGAGCTCCAGAGTCTCTTTAGGGCTGTAACGATGGCTGCAGCAGCACCAATGGGTTTCATCTCTGAAAGCCCTGAACCATTTGCTGCATGTTTCCAACCACCCAACATCCATCAGTTCATGTGGGAGCTGGAGGTGTGTGAGGAAAACCAGGAAACTGAGGAAATGAGCGTGGCCCTGTCGCACTGAATGTGGCACTGGCTGGGCTGTGTTTTGGTGCCACACTCGCAGAGACTCAGATGTTGTGCTTGGGCTCGCAGCTCTGTACAGAGTAATAACCCACCAGCATCTCCCCGCTGTAAATGCTTTTCTGTTTGGAGCAGGTTGTGGTAGGGATACCAGTTTTCTTACTGAGAAGCATTCTGGCAGCCCAGGATAGGATCTTTGTACTGGGAATTACTGTTTCTAGCAGAGCAACGCAACAAATGCTACTCTGCAAAGAGGCCCTTTCTGTTCTTGGGTATAGCATGTCTGTCCAGGTGAAGAGTGAGAAACATCTCTACTTGTTGACTAAGTAGGAGAGTTGATGATATTTCTGTGTTTAAAAGTAAAAACCAGGCAGCTGGTGTTTGGTGCTGTGCGTTTCCTTGGTCGTGGGAGGAGATGTGACAAACCCTGGCTGAAGCTTGGAACTATGAAGCAGAGAATTCTCCCGTGGAATTATCCCCATGCCACTTTTGTTTGCAGCAATTCCTGTTAGCCTGTCCTCATGGTTAATAAAGAGTGTGGCAAGGTTTTGAAGGCACGTAGATGTTTTTGGTATGGCTGGTTTGGTTTTAAAGAGAATAGGCTTAATACGTAACCACGAGGGAATAAAAGTTGCTTAGCTAGCTCGGGTTGTCTGTTTTATGAGGTTGGAAGCAGTGGAGAGATCCCACACCTAGGAGAACAGCTGGGGACAGCTAGGGCTGACATATGGTGCTCACGGATGGTTTTCCTATCAGCAGATCACGGCTTGTGCTCTGGTTTACATCCACTGCTAAGGGTGGCCTGAGCTAATACCAGGTTTTTTGTTTGGTAATGTAGAAGGCATTTTTCCCATATGACAAACCAGATTTTTACCCTCCATCTGGCAACCCAAAGATTTGATTTTAAGGCTCAGATTACATTGGTCAGAATTTTACAGGCTTCAAACCTCTCCAGTGTGCCCTCCCTCTATCCAGGGGCAGAGAAAGCCCTGGGCAGAAGTCACATCATCTCCCCTGTGCTGAGGGCTGCTGCGAACCTGGCTCATCGAACGGCTTCCTTACAGCTCCCCCAGCTCGTGCTCGGGTGAGGGGGAGACACTGCTTCCCACCCAGTGGCTTTGGGAGACCTGCAGTTAACCATCCTACACCCTCTGAGGTTTCTAGAGCCCCGCTACTCCCGGAGGGTTGGGGTGGCGAGGGGGGGAGGTTCCCTCTTCATTAGCTTTAACAAAACTGTTAGGGGCTTTCCAGACTGGCTCACGCCGCGCTGTCGCTGCCGTGCCTGCCTCGCCAGATCACATCTGTTCCTGAACTGCTCGCAGCAGAGGAATTTATGAAATGGATCACAGCCACTTGGGTTTTATCCAGACCGTGCTGGTGGTGGCACCACTGGGCTTCGGAAAGACAACAGTCAGCAGATAACCCTGGTGATATATCCCAAGCTAACATCTGCCACGAGGGGAAGAAGTTTTGAGGGAATGCCATTTTGTCCTGTTTCCATACGGATCAGGGTTCCTGCTGGGCTTCACCGCTGGCAGAGGATAAAATCCTTCTGCTAGGAAGCGAGTTATTCGGATCATCGTGAGTCAGAAATGAGGCAGAATTCAGATACTGGATTTTTGCCTACTTTAGGTTAGTGGGAAGAATGGCTGTCTGAACAGCTTGCTGGTACTGACACAAAGATGCCCAGATATTGCTGTTTATTGTCCCTGTGATCCTCTACGGTTGCGTGTGGTGTCATTACAAACAGGAGGAGTGATTTTCTGGGTAGGTGGTTAAATTTGTGCATTGTAATTGCTAGGATAAATTATACCGACTAGATCAAAATCTTCCTGGCAGTGTGCCTTGTATTCACATGTCCTCCAGCTGCGAAGAACTAGGAAAAAAACCATTTCCAATGTGACCAGTATCCTAAAGGATATTTCACATTCATTGTTAGCTTCAAATGTAGATGAATTCTATTTTTTGTCAAGTCAGCTTAAAGGAATTATGCTACTCTTTGACCTTTTTGTCTCCATGTGAAGTGCTGGGTTTGTGCAGTGCTTCCCTTCATTTATAGACATATTGTTAGATTCCAGAAGACGTGGAAAAGACAATCAGCTGTTTCAGTCATGATTAAAGACAGAAATTTTCTTTCCCAGTCATAGAATTTCAAAAAGTTGCCCATTTATTGTTTCCAGACAGAAAAAAAATATTACACTTTAACTTCTAACTGAAACACGTAATTGTGTAATTGCACCTGGGAGTGCAAAGCACTTTGTTAAAAAAAAATAAAAATAAAAAATATATATATTAAAAAAAACCCCAAACAACAAAACCCAGGAAACAGATGTTAAGCTTAAAATGTTGAGACACAGTAATGTACAAATTGTGCTTTAGCCATGATGTCCTTCAAGTTCTCTCTGGGATATTAACAAAGCATTTTATTAAGTGATGAAATCCAGTATTCCGTGTGCAATCTGCGGGGTGGGAAAATCTGTCAGCGTTGACTGAGGGTGGCTGCTCAGTGCAGAGCTGTCATGTAACCAGACCTGTGTGGTGTGAGGTGTGGGATGGATTAAAGGGAGAGCTGGAGCAATCTTACCTTACAGCTCTGGGGTAGAAAGAAGGTGGGGTTTGTATCTGAACACTTAGGAAGTTTGCAAGATGGATTTATCCAGATTTCTGATGTATTCAGGCAAAAACTTTGTTTAGTTCAAGATTCCTCTTATTGTCTATGAATATCTGAGGGGTGCGTGTCAAATGGAAGGAGTAGTGCCCAGGACAAGGAATAACTGCTATAAACTTGAGCACAGAAGGTTTCACCTCAACGTGAGGAGAAGCTGCTTTGCTGTGATGGTGCCAGAGCCTGGTCCAGGCTGCCCAGAGAGGTTGTGGAGTCTCCTGCTCTGGAGATTCTTAGAGCCCCCTGGCTCTGTTCCGGTGTGGGCTACCCTGGGTGACCCTGCACTGTCAGGGGGGCTGGACGCTCATCTCTAGAGGTCCCTTCTGCCCCCTGCCATTCCATGATTCTCTTTCCTTCTGAACTGCTCACTCTGACTTTCTGGTTAAAAAAGGTAAATTTAAGAACACCAGTGTTCCTCTAAAAGCCAAAGACAAGGAAACAGTCATCTCGGTTTTCTCTCCATCTTCACTTGGTGTTAATCATTTGTCTTCTGCTAACTCGTTCTGATCCTGAAGTGCTTTGTGGGAAATCATTCTATCAGTAGGGCCTTTGGTTTAGATCCGTGCCTGAAAACAGGGCAATATATTCTCTAGGACTTCAGTCTGTAAGCCACACACAGCATATTTTGGGTACGTATTTTGTGTATTTCTAGATCTTTATAGAAAATAAGCAAAGAGAGGACTTCACAGTTGGAAGAGTTGTTTGTAAGCTCCTGTTCTCAAGAAGGAGCTTCCATTGTCCAGAACATGCCTGAAACCTGCGGGCACAGCAGCCAGGCTGCCGTGGGGTTCCCAGACAGGGAAGGTGTGGGTGTTTTGTGCCCCCTGATCCGTACGACACCCACTTTACCTTCTGAAGAACACCCAGTCAGTGGGATTGCAGGACCAGCGTGCAGGTCTCTCAACCAAAACCATGCAGTGGAATAGTCAGTAGTGTTTTCGAGCTTACATTCATGGCTCTTCCTGCATGCAGGGACCTGTACTGACAGTTGAAAAGTTCAGTTAATTAATTCCAGGCATTTTGTGTCCTATTAATACAGAACCAAGGGAAATCACTTTAAATGACAACAACAGTGTTCTTAATCCCCAAAGATATCGATGGCAGTGATTGCAGAAGCCTTTATTTTTTTGTAATGGGGATGACTGGAATACTGCAGTTCTGACTGAGTCTTGGTGCAGTTCTGACTGAGTCTTGGTGAACTCTGGCTGCTGGGCGCTGTCGGTCGAGTTCCTCTCTCAGGGAGCGTAGCTGGAAGCTCCCTCCTGCCCACAGTCCCGCTGGAGAGCAGCTGTGAGAGCAGCAGGATTCTGCATGGCACTGCAAGATAAGCCACAAGTGGGTGTGGGGTTGTTTGGGTGGGTTTTTTTGAGATCCTTCAGAGAAGAAAACACTTGTTAGCATTTAGGATATAGTTTTCACTTTTCATACTTTGCAAAAAAAAAATAATTCAGTCTTCAAGGTAAAGAAGAGAAAGACAAATGAAAGCAACATTTTCATTTTAGATTTTCCTAACTTGCAACTTCAAACCCCAAAATTTTGTGGCAACACCAGGTAGTTGTCATTCTTTACTGTTAGATTCTTTAACACAGGTAAATACAGGGTAGTTAGGCTTTCTGTGTGTTTGTTTTTAATGCTAGCCTGCAGAGTGGGGCTGGCTTTGGACACAGTTTAAAAGGAGCTGCTCTCAAGGAAAGATTCAGTCCCTGTTTCAAGGTTTAGAACAAGTGAATGTTGTTTGGTGTAAATGCAAGGAGGAGAGAACAAAATCTTAAATTTTTAAAGGTGTGTGTTTGGGATAGAAATCTGTTTTTTCCTGTCAAACGATTCTCTGCCTTACCAAAGCTGGAATAAAATAACACTTTTGTAGCTAGAAATTCTAATAAATTGTTTATTACCTGCAAAAAGAATTTGCAAAGCGATCACATATTGCAGAGGCTGTTGTTCAGAAGATGCCAAATTTCAGAGGTGTGAGGATTTTTATTTTTCTATATTGTAGGGTGAGTTCTATTTAAGAACTTGGCAGACTCAGAAATAAGGGAAGAAACTTGGCTTTTATTGATTTCTTATATCACAAATCCCGTTTTGAAGATAGAATTAAGTGCTTCAAACCAAGAGATAAGCAGTACAATAGGCTTGTGGAACAGAGCTGAGGTTCCAGCTCTTGCCATTTCTCCTATTTTAGAAACATATTTTATTACTGATAAGTTAAAAAACAACTAGAATCATTTAGGTTGGAAAAGACCTTTAAGATCACGGAGTCCATCTGTTAACCTAAGAGCCAAGTGCTGGGAAGCTTCCCCTGAACTCCATTTACAGTATTTCTTCAAGCTTAAAAGGGAACTTTCCCAGTTTTGATACTTCATCTTACAGAACTTAGACTATGCCAATTTATTTTGAAAATATAGTGTAGCTGAACATGTAAAATTAGTAAGGGCATAGGGAAATGGATCTGTTTGAAATGGACACACACAATTTGTGTGGGTGCATGGTGGCTGTTTCTTTACTCCAGTATTCATGAAACCAGCTGCCTCCAGCCCCCACTGCAGTTCAGTGCACAGGTTCCGTGCACACAGCCTTTCTGGGCATGGGATTGTGTGTCCTCCATCATCATCTCGTTCTTCCTGCAATCTTTAGCCATAGATACTCAACTGAAGAATGTAAGCGCTTCTCCTGGACATTTATCTGCTGGATCTTAGAAACTTTCAGAACTGCTTTCAAAAGGGATTTGAGAGGGTTCAGGTTTTGTACACGTGTTTGTCAGATGAAAGGCATGTATTGAGAAAGCAATATTTCTTCTTGCTCTAAAAATCAGTGCTTTTAAAAGGCAGGTACCTGAAAGTTAAAAGGCACAAAGGTGTTTACACTTCTCCTTGAACAATCTAGGTCAACCTTGTAGAAATACAAAGAGAAAATCTAGGTATGTGACTAACACTGCTGATTAACCATCTGGAGAGAATTGGTAAATAGCTGCAACTTAACAACTAAACTTTGCAGCAGTGTGGGTTGTCAGACAGAACAGCAATGCTGCCAGAGAAAATGGGAGAAAGGATCTGAGTGAGCCCGGCTGGAGCGTGGGCAGGAGAGCAGGTGCTGCAGCGCTCGGTCCCCGCGGAGTCTGGGATGCTCACTGTGAGAGGAGAAAGGGAAATCCTCAGCTCAAGACCTCTGTCCGTGTAACATGGTTCTTCATCCAACTTCAGTTACCCTTTGCAGAGTAAAGGGTAGCAGACTATATTGTACCACATTGCACACAATCCAGAGACTGGTTTCTCTCAACTTCTTACAGCTTTTAAAATCTTTAATCAGTCTTGCTAGACTAGATGCCCATAACTGTGTCAATAATAACAAGGGAAAGAAACGTGACCACCCTATTCTATCCTCCATCTCATGCTCCCTCAGCAAGCCTTAATCGTGGGTTTGGTTTGACTTCCAACTGGGGGGTTGTTTGCATTTTGCTACTCTTGTTACTCTGTGTTCTTTCTGACCTTTTGTGTTTGTACCAAATGTGTAACAGCCTCTGTCTCTTCTCAAGCTGCCACTCTACTTTTAGCTCCCCCTAATCAATTCTGCCCATTTGATAGCCAAACGCTTTTCATTCCCGGTGTCTCAGCTCTGAAATAGCCCAGGTAACTTATTTCAGGCCAGTATTAGAGAAGGTTTGCAAATGGTCAGATAGACCTTAATTAGCAAATGGGCAACCTTAAGGATGCTCCAATTAGAGACATGCTCATATTGCTGTCTGAGAACTTCCCCCACTCTTTTTTAACAGTAAGCAGCTAACCCTTGCCATCTGAAACTGAAAACAGCCCCTGTCTGAAGGCACCAGCTTTCACAGTACTCTGCCTCTAAACTGTTCTCTTAATCTGGCAACCAACACTGTGTAGGGAATGTGATCCTTGTCTCAAAGGAAACACAATCCCATCTTTCTCCTAATTTTCTTTAAATTCAAAATTACTTCCAAATGTTTTCACCTGTCCCTACTGTTTCAAACTAAGCTTTCAGAAGTATTACTACTGATACTTACATATTAATTAATGATTATATGAATTAAAGGTGTTTCATGCATTGTTTTCATGATGTTTTAAAGCTTTTTTCTTTCTGAATAACTCTTAGGAAATGGCAAAGATCCTCAACCACCCAAGAGTGTATGCTTTTCTGCACATACCAGTCCAGTCAGCCTCTGACAGCGTGCTCATGGACATGAAAAGAGAATACTGTGTGGCAGACTTCAAACAAGTAGTGGATTTCCTTAAAGAAAAGTAAGTCTACTAATATTTAAGAAAATAATGGTGTTGGCTTTTTGGGGAAGTCAAGAACATGTGGCTAAAAACACAATTACTTGCAACTTCATAATTAAGGTATGAGAAGCTGCTTTAAGTTTTCAAAGTCTTTCCATGTTCTGTAAACCCCTTGATGTGGTTGGCCCCTTTGCTTGAGCTTTTATAAGCATCTTAAATCTCTGCATGACATGCTTTTAATTTGTCAATATATTCCTAATCTTTTTCAAATAATCCATTCTCAAATTATGTTTTTATACTTAAACTGCTATATATAGACTGCTTGAAGTTGAAGTTCTTGAAGTCTTCTTTAATGTGGCTTTTGAGAGTTGTATACTCTGTGTACTGGAGATGATCCAGCTCCAGCAAATCTGAATGGGTTGATTTGTTGTTGTTTTGTTTGGGGGTTTTTAATAAGTCCTGGAGCTCATACACATTTACATCAGTTTAGTGATACTCTAATTTTGCTGATAGGACTAATGATTTCCAGGGTACTTTCAAAATTATTTCCCTTCACACCAGAGCTATTTGGGAGAAGTAAAATCGTAATGTGTTTACTTACACTGACCTAAAGATGAAAGTTACAATCACCTGCAAAGCTCTTGTAACTACAAGTAATAATTTAATATCCAAAGAAGTCTTTTCTTAGCTTTTAAAATTGAATAGTCACATATTTTGCTGGGTATTTCTGCACCAATTGCCCTAAAAATAGGGGTGTGGGGACCTATTTGTCATCCTCTTTGGTTACTTCATCAGCCTTTTTTTGTTTTTTTACATGCTTGTGTTAATGAATTAAGGGCAGTGGAGTTGTATCTTTTCATTCTTAAATTGCATTAAAATAGTTGTACATAAAAGAACTAAATTTTCCTAATCAGTTTTTCATGATCATTGAAAAATCCCAACAGTCAAGCTGTGTAAAATGCGTCACCTGAGAGCTGCAAGGGTATGAGAAGTAAGGAAGAAAAGCAAACTGGAACACAGTAGACTCTACTTTGCAAACTGTAGTTTCTAAGACATTCCTGAGCATGTGGGACAACTGATGGAAATGGAGCTGCTTGTCTCCAGGTTGATTGGGCATTGATTTTCCACCTAAGCCATGCACGAGAACTTTTGGTTCTTAATTTCCATGGGAATATGGGTCAGCATTAGTTTTTAATTAACAGCTATATTGTATTCCCATGTATCTTAAGTGGGAACTGGGTCAGTGTGTCTTAGCTGACTTGAAGCTGATTCATTATTCTCTTCAGTAGTTGTAGCATTGGCAACTATTAACATAACAGCAGCTGGATTTTCGATAACCTCCTATAGCTGGCATATGTTGGGGCATATGGGAATTTATTGAATCTTTCAGCTCATGCACACAGAAAAGAGAGAATAACTTAATATCCAAATTTAAACCAGCTGGTCATTGGCTATGCAGTAATCTTTGACATACATCTTTTTCCATGGGCTTTTTTTGTAATGAACTTAACTAGAAAGAAATAATTGGTTTGCTGTCTTAATTTTAAATAAACTTTATTTATTCTGCTTATTAAGAAACTACCAAATTATCTAGTAGTTCCTGTTGGAAAACAGTCTCCAAAGAGAGAGATGGAAAATTCTTTGTACCATATGGCAGCAGGATGAGGAAGTTATGTGAGGCAGAGAAAATGGTTTGGATATTTCAACATGTGCACATCTGTAAATTTATTTTTGTTCTTTTGCACTTAGGAGCAGAGTGTCTTCATTTCTAGTCTCTCCTCTTATGGCAGCAGCCAGCTATTGCCTTGCCATATAGATATTCCCATGAAGAGCTCAGCACAAAGTTTGCCAAGAGTTAACATTGCTGCAGACAACTCCAGGTCCTAGAGCCAGAATAGCTAAAATTATATATGTGTTTGAACTGCTTTAATGGCCAAAAGGGATTATTTCCATCTTCCATTAATCAAAAAGGGAATATAAAACAAAAGTAGAACCCCTCTATCTCCTCTCTCTATTGCTAGGGTCATAAAGTCACCTAGAAGCTTCCTACACAAAGTGTCCAGGGTTTTAATGGGCAGATTCCAAACAGTGCCTGTCTCTCTAAAATGTGACATCTGCTCTGACAGCATCTTCACCTAAAACTCTCCTCAGCTGGTGCTGAAGAGGTAGGCTGACCTGCTGAAGAACTAAAGCCCCCACTGAGGAATCAATACAGTGCTCAATTAAGTGCGTAATAACTTCAGTTAAATCGTTCTTCTCTCTGCCAGGCCAACAAACTGTCTGGGACTTTGGTCCTCCCAGAAGGAGCAAATGCCTCTCCTTCCTCTGGAGAGCCAGGAGCGATTGCAGAATTGTCTCCTCTGCAAGTGGGGATTTCTTTCTATCCTACTGAGCACAGTGTCTTACGGAGAAGCTGGACTTCTCCAAAGCAGTTACTTCTTGTGTTGAAACTCATTTTTTAAAAGACTGGAGCATTCTAGACCCTCTGAGACTGTGAAGACAGACAGGTTTTGTTTGGGGCTTGGTTTTTCTCCTTTCTTCTCTCTGAGGACTCTTTCTTCAGGCAGGAAACACTCTGTTTCCAGAGCCAGTCTCCCCAGCGAGGCGACAACACTTCTGGTTTACTATGAAGATCAGTAGCAAAATGTATAGAAAGTAAAGCCAGAAACACAAATCATTAGCCTGAAAAATGGAACTACAGAGCTCTTGTTCTAGACTTTTTTTTTTAATTCTTTCTTTACTATTTTTCAGGTTTTGCACTGAAATTTCAGTAAATTCCAGTATTCAGAAAAGTACCAGTGTGCAGGTGATGTGTCAGTAGCTGATCTACAGCTGCATTCTGTGTGTATGTGTATTTTCTGAGGATTTATTTGTAAACTATTCCAGAAAGCAGCAGAGGAAGGGGAATGAGGATGTGCTGGGGAATTTACACGGTGATCTGGCACCACTCAGACGTGGCCTGTCAGGGACTAGTGCCATAGTCTGCTGGCTTCAGGAGGCTGGAGGGACAACCTGCAAGACTGATTCCTGGGTGAGATGCTACTATCAGTGTGTTTGCAGCTAAATACAGGATCTTTAGAAATTGCTGCTTAGTAAATTTAATCCACAGACCAATTTGGTCTTAGAAAGTCTTTTAATTGTGGTGTTGTCCTGTCAAAATAGGAGTTGTTTTTCAAGTGATCTCAACTTTGAAGGTTCAGCATAAATTATATTTCTGAAAGGTGATGTTTGTAGCTGCAGAAAGAGCAAGACTGCTTTAATGATCTCAAAGTTTTGAAATGTAATCCCCTGAAATTTACTTTTGCTGCTAAAAGCAAACAGTTGGAATTTATTGTAGTTAAAGAAACCTGAGATCTGAATGTCATATTCTCTAATTGCTTGAATAATCAGCAATGTGGATATAGAGCCATTAACAGAAAATCTTTAAACTGGGAAAGTGGTTTTTACATTTCTTGTCTGCTGTCATTGCCCATGCTATATTCTTCTCCCTTAGTGGTTTGTGAAGTGATTCTGGTCTTCATCAAGTTTATATAAATCTTTCCCTATTACTGATGCTTGATAAAAGCATTGTAAACCCAAAATCTAGATGAATTAAATAAAAAAAGAGGGAAAAATAGAGCTAAGCTGAAACACTGTACCCTCTGGTCTGGGAAACTGCATAATGCAGAGGAAAAGCTGGGTTTGCCTCACACTTTGGTTTTGGTTGTGTTCTGAGATAGAAGATGCTATCAGTTGTGGGTGGCTGCTGCTTTCCTCTTGAGATTGTCTCGTAATTCATACTGGAAACATCTGAGATCTCCAACATCACCTGAAACCCAGCTAAGCTGGGCTGCTGGAGTGCAGAGCTACAGCTCTGTCAGGCAGAAAGTTCTGTTCCTTTTTGCACTGTTTCTCTCCTGTCCATTATAATCCCACCTCCCTGGTAAGCCTGTCCTAGCCTCTGCTATTTTGAGGGGTTAACAGGTGTTGGTTTCTTTTTGTTCAACACGTGGAGATAGGCAATTACATGCAGTTAGAAAAGTAAAGGACCAAGAGTAAATGAGTGCAATGCAAAAAGTAAGTTGCAGGCTTGGAAGGAGATTAATCACACGGGTGTAAATTGGAGTTGCTCAGCAATTACAGAACTGCTGAACCTCTGAGGAAACTGGAGATACCTTCACACTGAGAGAAGATGTTCTATAGTCCTTTGGGACACCTGGCTTCAGGGAGGCTTCCTTCTTCCTTCTTCCCTGCTGCTTTACCAGCAGTTAAACCAACAAATGGCAGCGTTAGCAGCTTTCTAGCCCACCTCTTAATTCTGGTCTTAAGGATTTGGGGGATGCACTGTCTTCTGTATCTTTTGATCTTCTCTGACTTCTCTCTCAGCCTGCATCTGCTTGGCTGCTTAGGCAGGCTGCTTCAGGGTAAAACAGTGTGGCTAGGAGCAAAGTGGACTCAGGTAGTGTCTCCTCCCAGTCAGGGGGTATATCCATGTTAGTCTTCGTTCCTACAGCAGTATCTGAGTGTCTGTATTCCTTGGGCTCTGGATATCTTGTGGAAGTGAGCATCTTGCATTCAGAAGTTTCTAATTGAAAATGTTCTTGTTTTCTTATAGCTAATTTTTGACTGAAATAACAAACAGGGAAGAATTATCTTCCCAAAAACTTGTTTCTAAATCATTGGAATGATCAAGGTAATTTCAGACACTGTAAATAATTTGGAACTGTAAATACTTTTCTTTTGAAAGATGATCATACAGTAAAACTCCTGAGTATTAAGTCCCCATTGAAAGATAAAGAGCTGAATGAGTCATCATCAAATCTGCAGCTATTCCAAACAACCTGCAGTTTGGAAACTGCCCCAGGCCTTGTGGCAGGAGTCTTGTCTTTAGCTCGTTATGGTGCCTGTTACTGAAACTACAATTTGAAAGCAACAAATAGAATAATTCTCAAGTAACCATTTACCATTTTTATTGACATTTTTCTACTCACTTTAAAAATGCAGGTAATTATGAAGTAGACTATGAAAGCTCCCTCTTTTTTTCTTTCTTTTTTTTTACAGCATGAATATGTTTCACTTTCTATCTGAAAACACACTTTTGTTTCTCCGAGAGACATCGTTGAGCTGATTTTGCAGATGTGCAGATCGGGGCCCTAACAAACTGTGACAAGTCTTTCTGATTTAGGCTTCTGTAATGGGCTTTGGTACATCTGTTCTGTCAGTCGAACTACTGCAGATGCAAATGTCATATGTTTAAAACCCTGATGACGTTTTCTGCTAAGAAATTGCTGAGTGTATTTGGTATTTATCTGTAATTTTATACCTCAGTCTCTAGACTCTTCTCTTTACTCTGGCTTTTGTCTGCACTTGGAGTCTGAACTAATCACTTAACCAAATGTGTCTCTCTCTTGGTGTTTTAAATGAATTGGGTGTTTGTAGAAAGTATTGAATTAGCACCGAAAACTAAGACATGGGGTTTTTTTCTACCAGACAGACACAGCACAAAGGTAGAATCAAGTTTGTGTCTGGACTCCACCCCAGGGATCAGTGGTGTAGTCCGTGATGGACTACGAGCTGCTTTTACCACAGTTATCTTCGGGTGGCCTGAATTTAAATTCAGCCTTGCATAAAGCAGTTGCTAAATTAGAAGTGTTCCTGACTTGCATGTGATTCACAAGATCATGTAGAGAGATCTAAGTAAGGTGAGAGGTTTCAAAGGTGCTGAACACTCACAGATCCATGAATTTCATCAGGATAGTTTGAATATTTAGTGTTCAAGCATCTCAGTGGAAAACGTCTGGTTTTCTTCGATACTGCCTGGGGAGAGAGCAACGTTAGGCATTCCAGCTCAGCTCTGTCATTTCTGTAGTGTAACTTTACTCCAGCCAAGCTGAATGTCGTTGTAAGAGGTCAGTCTCTCCATTTTGGCTTGAGAAGCACTTCTTTGCCCTTTTCTCAGCAAATGCTACTGCACTCTTGCCTTCTAGCAAGGAGGTATCCTGAGGGGATTTCCCGAGGGGAACGGGAGGAGGGAAGGAAGGTTGCTCACAAACACCTGCATCTGTTCAGTCCCCTGTCTTGGCCGGTCTGCAGATTGCTGAATCGGATTTCGGTTGGTTCGTGGCGAGACCTCACTGCCCCAGTTCACATCAGCAGATCTGCTGACACTGCATAAATCACCAGTTTATAGCATGGTCTGTCGTGCAGAGTGCATCGAGGATATCAGAGCTTTCTGGGCTCGGTGCTTGTGCATTGGGATGGTGGCCTCCAGAAGTGCAAGCTCCTTTCTACTTTTGATGGTTTCGTGCCTTGTAAAGGGTGACAATTAAACTCTGGAACAGTGCTGAGGTGAAACATCACTTGCTGGAAGGTGAACTAAAACCTGGCTTTCCTTCTTCTGAGCAGTGTTCTCTGCAGTTTTCTTCTGCAAAATCCTAATGGGAGTATTGTTGACGATTGAGTAGGAATTAGTAATGTGTATCCAATTCCCAGTTTCTTAAGTGTAGCAAGATGGTATCTTGTTTTCTTTTTCCTTCTCCCCCCGAGGGCACGTGAATGTTGGTTTTTGGAAGTACTGATATGAAATCTGTAGTAGGGTTAAAAGGACAGGGTTGTAAGCATCACGCAGTATTAGCAAGGAGTCTTCTTAAAACATTTAATATTTATGAGTTTTAAATGCTTGGGTTTACTTACCATGATGCTATATTGCTCTAGGATTGTCAAACAAAGTAACTAAAATAACTATTTTCTGTATAAATTGTTTCAGTTTGAGTCAGAACTTAGAATGGCATTGTGGGGAGCCTAATTCATTTTTAAACCATTAATAACTTTTGTTTCTGGTGTACTCGTGAGTTTCTTATTTACCTCTTTATAATGAGAATGAAATTTATTGTTGTAAATTTATTATTATTAGATGGCAAAATAACCATAACCCCACCATTTGAGAAGGTTTGTGCACGAGAGCAGTGGCTAGAGCAGATGAAAGTTTTTCTTCCACAACTGAATCACTTCATCTTTTGCAACTGGATTCTTTTTGTCTTTATATTTTGCTTCTCATTGTGATGTAGAATTTTCCTTTTGTTTAATAGGGGAAATTGCCCCAATACAGCTGTTAAATTACTTCACGATGGAAAGGTGGTTCTGCAAATAGGGTCTTATGTCAAAGCAAGGAGCAGTATCAGTTCTTCTCAACCCACTCACCAGAACATTGTGATTCAGATGCAAGTTCAAGCTGGAAAACAAGTTACTGTGTCCAAACACCTTATGCATAGGAGAACATAAGGCCAGAGTGTCTCTACTTCTTAAATCCGAAGCAAATATTTATTTATTGGCAAAACCCAGAGGTCATAGAACTTGTCACCTGGCGTGCTGTGTCGGATGCCTCCCTGCCTGGCCTTCGAATGAGCCGTGACCCCTCACAGGAGACAACTTCTGAGGTCAGAAAGTGAGTCCATCCACACTCCCCGTCAGCTCTGCAGTAATAGCTCTTGGGCAGTGCTAACCCCGACAGGTCTGAATCAGTCTCCCACAAAGAACTCCCTGTTAGAACCAAATCCTGATCTCTGAACTGTTCATCTCCACCGAAGGATTTTTGTTGAGTCAGCATAAGCCTTCAAGGTCTCTGCAGAAGCAGTGAACTGAAAAATGGGCCATGTGGTCACTTCAGATCCACTGCTGGGTCTGTGTGATGATGTCCCACAATAACCAGTCCCAGTTGGTTTTTAGCTCTGGAGCCTGGTGAGAGCAGATCTGCTGTCTTTCCAGGGTGGGCTGTTTGCAGGACTCTGCAGAGACACAGACAGACAGACGGACTATGCGTTCAGAAGTGAACAATAGGCTGGCATGGTTTCTCTGCAGAGGGGGATGGCTGCTCCCTCACTGCTGACTTGAGGTTTTGGGAATCCTTGACTCGCATACTCAGTCCTAAAAATTGCAAAGGCAGACGGCTGAACTCTCGGCTGTGGCCAGCAAACTGTTTTTCCATGTAGCGTATTCTCTTGGACCTCCCCCACCTCTTTTAGACCTTTTACCTAGAAACAGTGGTTGGAACACTTGGCAAACCAGGCTGCTGTTTCTTTTCACCTCCATGTCTCTCATTGTCTACCCACGTACCAGGGAATGGAGGGAAATGAAGCACGTGCTTTGCTTAGCTGTGTTAAGTTTGTGGCTGTGCGATTGTTGACATTGTCAAGTCCTAAAAGCTATGAAAAAAACCCAGAAGTAGCAGTAGAGACCTCTTTTTTTCATGGAATTATACTTCAAAATATTTATTGTTTCAAAACCAGGGCAAGCAAATTGAGTTCTGTTACATCTCTTTTTAATCTTTGCTTCCTTCCTATTTCCTTACCTACTTGACATCTTCCTTTAAATAGCTCCTGAAGTACTTGGCTGTAACCAGGGTGGAGTGTGATAGATTTTACAGTCAGCCAAGAATGATCTCTTAGGAATTTTGCCACAGCATTGTAGCAGCTACCAGGGTGTGCATATGAACTTGAGCTGCAGCTCTCCTGCACCAGAGTTTAGGAAGATCTTACGTGGTAATCACAATAGTCCTGAACATGGGAGAGGACCCAGGCAGGGGAAAATTGGTGTTTAAATCCAGCAAAGGGGGCAGTGTGGGGGGATTTGGGGCTTTTGGGGTTGTTTGGTTTGGGGGGGATTTTTGTGACTGTGTTTATTACAAATAGAGACACCTTAATTTTGTGTGTGTCACTGTATAAAGTGAACACTGGGGGTGCAACGAGGCATTGTAATTTGAATGTTGTAACAGGAGTTTAGCCTGCACACTTATCAGCAGAAGTGTGTTTAAAATCATTTGAAACTGAAACCCCGTGGAGTAAGGAACTAAGTAAATTTTGGACAGGATTTTGTAACTTTTATCAGCACTAGACTTGGGTGCAGGGAATGTCACTGAATTTTAGTTAATTATCTAAACATTTGACGGTGGTCACGAATTACAGGTTGAAGCACAGCAGTAATATTAACAGAGCCTCAAGTTCTTCTAAGACTAGAAGAAGGGGAAGGTGTTTTGGAAATCTGATCCTCGGTGCAGCAGCTCTTCTAACAAAACTTGAAAAACTGGCTTGAAATGTTAAAATACATTTAGATCACTAAACAGATAGTGCCTAAAATTCCATTCTGTAGCTTTCAAAGAGAGGACTCTTCCAGCCCGGATTTGCAGAACACTCTTTCAGCATTGACAGCCTGATGGAACTGAAGCCTGATAATCTTTGTGAGTCATTCCACTTCCTAATGAGCGTTGCCCACGCATGCTGTACAACAGGGGAACAGAAAAGCCAAATATTTAGAACTTTACTGATTTATCCCCTTTCTTTAGCATGTACCCATGCATGTGACTATCATCGTCCATGAGTGTTTTGGTTTCTTTAGGATCTCTATGCCCCCAGGAGAATGCTGAGAGCCAAGGGGTTTTTCTCCCACCCAGCAGAAGGTAATTTTAAGCTCGTATTCTCCCCTGGGTGTCTGCCTGTGATCCCAGGAGGGTCAGTATTAATTACAAATTAGCAGGGAGCACATGTGCTTCCCCCTGAGAATCATTCTTAGCAGACATTTAAGATGAAAGAAGATGAGATGCTGTGTTACTGCCACTTGTTTGGATTATTCCCTTACCTCTTTATGATGGTAAATGATCATCAGATACTTGTCCAACTCTGGCAAAGCTATTAAGAGATTAGTTGGAGTTTTTGTTTACCCTATAAACACTGCAAAATAGTTAACATTACCCTTTACAGGTTAAACTTATTAGTTAATTTTCCATATTTTTATCTGTCCTAATCAGCAGGACAGTTCTAAATCTGAATACAGGCTGGTTTAGAAAGGGGATTGTTCTTCAATTCATCCCATNCTTTATTGGTTAATTTTCCATATTTTTATCTGTCCTAATCAGCAGGACAGTTCTAAATCTGAATACAAGCTGGTTTAGAAAGGGGATTGTTCCTCAATTCATCCCATCTGCTCTACAGACGATACCAGGTCGTACCTACCAGCTGCCTACAAGGGTCCTGTCAGCTTTTCTGTGCATTGGATTTAACTTCTAATTTCACATTTATAAAATTGGAGCTAGGGGCATAAAAACAATTCATACACATTGAAACAGTTCCCAAACTATAGATTCATAGTAAAAGTCAGAAATACAGATATATGAAGAATATAATGAAGAGAAATTTGTGTGTGCAGCTCAATTCAAAATCCAGTGGACGCAGTAAACAAAACTTAGAACAAATGATGTGATTTTACCATTAGTAACTGAATTTTTGTATATTTGCCTTTCAAGATCACCCCAGATTTATGACACAGCCCCCACAGTGGCACAGGGAGACAGAGAATGAAGGTTGTGATCAGTTCATCACATGNTTGGCTGCAGTTTGTTGCACAGTCTTTTTTTGTTTGGTTGGTTGTTTTGTTTTGTTTTCCCTTCTTAAATATGTTCTCACAGATGCTGCTTCCACCACTGATGGGTTGGCCTTGGCCAGCATCAGGTCTGACTTGGAGTGGGTTGGCATTGGCTCTGCTGGACCCATGGAAGCTTCTAGTGGCTTCTTACAGAAGCCACCCCTGTNGAGGGAAGACTCCTCACACTCCTGCCCTGCTCCAGTCTGGGGCTACTCTCATGGGAGGCAGTTCTCCCCAGAATTCTCCAACCCAAGTCCTTACCACGGGATGCAGTTCTTCATGAATTCCTTTCCACAGGGTGTAGTCCTTCAGGNCGGCTGCTACAAGATTACCACACAGATCCAATACACCTTTCTGAAAAAAAAAATTGCAAAAGTCTTATTGCCACTTTTCCAAACCTCCTTTCGACTGCGGTGAGCAGAACAGTTTGTGCTTTGCCCAGAGTGTTTGAGAAGTGACTGAGTTCTCTGGTTTTGTCTTCAAAAGTGTTAAAATTTGATCTAAGATGAGACATGAGTGTGTTAAGATTTACATTCCTGAGTGGTGTAGGTCTTAAATATTCCATGGAGTTATGTGGTGATAAGTCAGAACATGATTTTGTGCTGTTGGCTACCTAGATCACTTAGTCATACTTTCTGCACACTGCGAGATGATTTGAGGTATTTGAGGGCTTTCATCAGTATAACTGTAGCAGAAGCTGAAGTCTGTCCTTCAACGTATGCTTTCACAAAATACAGCTTTTACTTGACAGTATTCAAGTGAAGTATGGTAATTATCACATTAATTGAGATCATGTTTTCATGTTTTTGTTAATAATGCAAATAAACATTTTTTTTCTACCCAGAGATGTTCAGCTAATGCTTTAGAACAAAAAAATTGTTTCATTGATGGAACTAAATGTGCATTCACACTGTGATTATGTGACAGAGTGGCTGGAGGTCTTTTGAATTCTTTTTCGTTAAGTAGCATCTGTAGGACGTGTCCTGCAAGGCTCCTGCCCCTGCATAGGCTTTGCACAGCAATTGGTTTTCTTTCCATTTCTATTCTTAAGTTGGAGAATTCTGCTTCCACGTGTTAACTCCATCCCAAAACCTTGTTTCTCATTCACTTCAAACCCTCTTCTCATACTTCTGCTGTATTCTTTTCATTAGTTTACCTGATTGCTTTTAAAGTTCTAGCTTGGGGTTTGTCTTCTGACACACTGGGCTTTTTTCCCTTGAAACAAGAATGTGATTTCTGACCTGGTGTAGATGTGACTTCTCCTCTTTGCCTCAAAGTACTTCTCTTCATTTTCTGGTGGACATTCCTTTATAAATAAATAAACTGGCTTTACTTGCTGAAAGACTGACACATTGCATCTAAAAATCCTCTCTTTCTGATAATTAAGCCCTAAGCCAGAAACTCACAGTGGCATTTTCAGAGTAGTTACTTCCTCAGTTCAGTGGTGTCCCCGGGGACACCACCGCTCACCGGACACCAGCGGGACGCGGCACGTTCACAACCACTCCCCGTGCCCGGTCGCCCGCCAGTTTTAACCCAGCCAAGGGTGCACCTGCCCAAGCCCTGGGCTGCCCGCTTTTCCAGCAGGATGCTGTGGGAGACTCTGCCAAAGGCTTTGCTTTTTCCCATTGTCCACCAGACAGGTCACCCAGTCACAGAATGAGATCCAGTTGGTTAGGTACTCAGGAAATGGTGAGGACATTACGTGACACGGAGTGCATGCCACGTGTGTTGCTCACTGCTGTTCCCTTCACAACCTCAAAACCTCTCATGTGCTGCTTTCTTTCAAAGAAATAGGACCAAAAAAGTCCAACCAAATTGTTGGTGTAGCTTGTGATATGAGAGAAATATGCCTCTCTTAAATCTGTCAGCTGTTTTGGGGTAACTCTCTTGAGTTGAGCATATTTTCCTCAAAATCTGCTTTGCTTTAATGTCTGTCTTGCCAGGAGCCATTCTCCTCTCTCTCTGCTGCAGAAGTTCTTAATAGAAATGATCTCGAATCAAAACCTTGGAATAGAACATCTGGCTGAATGGCAATTTGAGTTCTTCATTTTCTTGTTCCATTCTTGGTTCTGCTTTAGGTAGAGATCTAAAACTCTCTGTTAGAAGTCTTCCAACTTGTCATGCTATTACTCCTCTGACAAGTTCTTCTGTTCTCCCTGCTCCGCATTGCTGACTTTGGCCTGTCTTTGAAACATGCTTGGCCATCTTTTTCTTGCCAGTTCCAGCTTATTTATTTTCGGAAACTTCCCCTGGCCAGCGTGTTTCTGCAAAACCTTCCTCGCTTCCATCAGATTCCTACCTTAAGGGGGAAGAATTTAATAAGGAGAGGGCCATTGCTCCCCAACTGTTTCATATCCAGCTGAAGTCAGCTGCACAGTCCTGTCAGCTGCTTTTGACTTTTCCAGACAGCATCTCTACTCAGGTTTATTTTTCAGGTGACTGGTATTGATTGAGGTCTCTGATGACAGTTGGGATTTTCTGAACTTCTCTTCAGGACCAGCTCAGGCAGAGGCAGAGGCTGGTATTGATTGAGGGGATGCAGATCTGCTGGCAACCCCAGGCTTCTCCTGTGAAGCAGGCAGAGTGGGACTCAGCACAGTGTTTGTATCTCCATGGAGGAGAGCGTTTGGTTTCTCTGTCTTTTATCTGGCAGTTTGTTTCCCAATGGCAAGGTAGTGCAGTAGTGTGAATCCCCTTTTTTTTTTCCCTGAATTTTAGCCCAGATTTCAAGGGATTTTTACCAGTTTGTTGTCCCAGTTGCAGCCTGCTCTCAAAACAAATTTTTAGAACATGACTGTCTTAAAGGCAGTTTATTTTCCTGATTCTGAGGTGTAACAATTCTCTAGGTGTGGAAGGTTTTACCAGTTAGGTACTTGCAGTTCCTTACCTACAGTAACCAACTGTCGCTGGTATCTCTTCCTTGTCCCTTACCTTGCTTATTGACTTTTGTTACCCGATTACTAGAAAGCAAATGAACCCAAATCTGAAAGAAAAATGAAAAAATCAGACATGCATCTAAATTCTAGAAATGCTTGGAGAGATTTTTATCTTGTTGTGCCTGTATTGTTCAATGCTGTCAACACCCCTCGCAAGCGGGATGTTGCGATGGGAAGGGTTAGAGGGAAGGCTAACAGAGATCATCAGAGGTATGAAAGATCTGTCACAGAGGAAATCAAGGACTCTTCAGTCTGGAAAAGTGCTAATTGAGAGGGACTGGAACAGAGGTCAGGAAAGTCGTGAAGAGCATGGAGAAAGTGAAGAGAGTTGGTACTGGTCTCTCCCAGCATAACAACTGGGGGATGTCACATGGAATTAGCAAGTAGCTGGCTCATAAAGAGAGGGTTTCTTTTTCTGTGGTGTTTTTTTCATTTTTGTTTGGTTTTTTTTAGTTCTTGTGGGTTTTTTTTTTGTCATTTTTTGTTTGTTTTTTCCTTTCACCTGGTTATGCTATGGAAGGGTTGAGACTGAAGGGAAACTGAACAAGCTGATGGGGGAGAAGTCCATCACAGGCTGCTGGTTACAGAAATACCTTTCTGGCAAGCTGGAGAAGCCGGAAGGAAGCAGGGATTTGGGGGGGAATCTACATCTTAAATACTTCCCAGGGCTTACTGCTGGTGCCCATTGCTAGCAGTAGACAGCTGGACCTTTGCTCTGATCTGTCTTATCTGCAGAGTCCCTGAAACATTACAGCACTGGAGCTTATAGCGGGGGAAAAACAAGTTCAGATTTTTTTCTTTTTCCTTTTTTTTTTAATTAACATTTGTTAATGGAGCACTGCTTGTGATAATTTCATTTGGTTTCATCATGCCAAAAAGGCATGTTAATCATTTTGTTTTCTACGCCAGCTTTCTGTGTCAGAGTGAAGAGCTAAACGACTGTCACTGAAACAGACGTGGATGGGTCCTCAGAGCCCAAGACATTTAGGATTGGTGATAAGCAGCAGCCTGTCAGACTGAGGAAAAAGTATATAATGTTCTCAGCTACTCATGGCTGAGATCCCATTATTTCTGCCCACGCCTGACAGCTCTAATGTTAAACAGTGAAGGGTCATAGAAAATTAGTGTAATTTCAATGGCTGCTTTAGTGCAGCAAACATCAAGTCAGTTCCCAAGAACAGCTCCCTGGTGCAACCCTTAATAAATTCAAACTTTATTTTTAGTGATGACCTTTAGTAATGCGAGCCTTGATCCATTGAGATGCTGTTCACTTTTGATGCATCTCCAAATCCCTTTTTTATGCATTTTAAATCAACACACGCTTATTCTGAATTTCTGCGTGTGGATAGACGGAGAGATGTAATTTAAACACATCTGTTCAAATATGCATTTCAGATCAACTTGGTGCCGGCTCTCATAATACGGCTGAGTTTTTGACGGGTATTATATCCCTAAAGTACACAGCAGATGGTATTTATTAGAGATTGAATGGAAATGAAGTTTAAGGATGTTGAGCTTTTTGTCTTAAGTCGCTCATTTTTTGATCATAAAACAATAATGATCTGAAGTTATAAATCTGTAATGAAGTTCTGCAAAATGTTTGATTTTTATGGGAAGAGTAGAACACCTTAGATTTGAATAAAGTCTGTCCAAGCCTCAGCTGTTGGGGGTTTTTAACGAAACTGATAATGGGAAGTATTAGAATGTTTCTTATAAAACATTTGTTCCGCATCTAGTAGGAACTCTGGCAACATTACAATAATTGTTTAAAGAGAGTAAAACTGTGTGTACTCTTATCAAAATAATATCCCCTAAAAAACACAGGCAGGGAGTCGTGCTAATTATGAAATACACTTTTTATCCAGGTCAGTATTCCCCGGCAATAAGGACAGACACAGTCCCTACTCACACAGCATCCTCCATACCTAAGCCTTCTCAAGTTCAGTTCTGGAAATGAGGTCTCCTGGCTGCCTCCAGGTGTCCTTCAGCCTGCTTCTGGAAGAGCTCTTCCCGGGGCAGGAGGTGGGCTTGGAAAAGAACAGTCATAGAAAGCCTCCCATTCTGACTCTCAGCTAAACTCTGAGCTGTTCAATTCTGCATCTTAATCATAAGTATGATTCTGCAGCCTTTCTGAGGTGGCTTGCATCAAAACCCCTAATGACTCCAGAGTTCCAAACCAGCCTCTCAAGCTGCCCTTGCCACTCACTCAGAAGCTGCTGCAGATCACAAAGCTTGGGTGTAATGTGTTCCCTGTGGGAATCGCCTTCGGTGCTCTCTGAGGTGTGGGATGCAAAGAGCAGACTGCACACACTGACTCTGTGTCCATCACGCTGGGCTTCTGGTGTTTTCTGCTCCCTCAAAAGCTGCAGTGCTCCCCTCTGCACCACCTTCATACTAACAGTGGGACCTGTGGCCTTGGCAGCGGTTCTCCGGTGGGTGGGTGTCTGTGCATGCTCCCTTCTTAGGGAACTCTGCAAGGATGCTCGAGGAGATGCTGCTAGGGCTGTGACTGTGCTTGTGGCCGGGTTTAGTTTCTCTGGTTTGGCTTTTTTTTTTTTTAATATCCCCTAAAAAACAAAACCAAAAACCACCCAACATATAAACGACACAGCATGACAATGTTTTGTGCCTTAGACAGCACTTTCAGGGACACAGAATCCAAGCTGTGAAAAGAATTTTGAAAAGCAAGTCTTAAAATTACACATTTTACACACGTAAATTATTACCTACTTCAACGTCTGGTAGTATTCAGTGTTTCAGTAGTCAAGTGAAAATAAACAACTGAACTGATTTATAAGTGAAGCCATTTCAGATTTTTACAAATAGTAACAAGGTAAAGTTATCTTCCCTTTGATGCAGACACACTGTGGGGTGAAGGAGAATTGATTTGGGAGACAACCTGCAGTTGTGTTAGGCAGTAATAGAGAGCATTTTAAAATATTTGAAATAATATAATTGCTTTGCAGTGGGAACACGTAGGTGAATAGAGGATGGTAGCAGGTGTCCTGCCAGGGTGGACTCTCAGGCTGTTGCCTTTAATAGGAATATATACACTGTAAGCAGGCCTAAATTTGCTAAAACTAATCAAAAATAAAGGCCTGAATAACCAATATGCAACACAGCTCAAAAATAATGACATTTAAGCATGATAGTTTATTAAATTATAATTTTTTTTCCGTGAAATATTAGCAGCTTTCTTTTTTAGAGGGTGAAGCCACAGCTTTCCTCCTTTTCTCTCAGGATGTGATTGTGTCTGACCCTCCTGGATGTGGAACACATTTAGGGGTTTTTTGAATGCAGTTTCTTCTCCCTTTAGTAGAAACTCAAGAAAAACACAGTGAATTCATCTTTTCAGTGGGCTCAATGGAATGGGCAGTTTGATAGAAGCAAACATAAGGACCCTCAGACTTAAACAGACTTGAAGTCAAATATATTAATGCTAGCTATAGAAGAGTGGAAGTGGATACTACTTTTACATTACTTATTTTATTGAGGTCTGACTCCCTTGCCTTCTTCACTCCAATATCTCTCTGTTTAGCTTGTGTTGCAGCCTCTGAAATGTCTGTCCCGTCTTCCCACTGAGACTTTTATTGTTAGTTTTTATAGTAGCATTTTAAATGTCTTTCTTAAGAAATTGTGACTGAATCTTCCCTGGTTATCCTACATTTAGTTGCAGAACCTCCCACTACTTGTTCTGACAATTTTGATGATGTCATTCTATGTCTAGAGCAACTGGGAAAGGAAATGGCAGCAGTAAATTGAATTTCATTGAAGAATTAATAACATAAGTTCTGTGGTGAACTCAACAGTACTGCTTGTTTTCTTACATCAGTTTAAGTATTAATGTTCATGAAAAATCTGGCTGCATTTGGACAAGCAGTCTTACAACTGATAGCTGATATCTGGCCGTAAGGCTTGGTCTGTTATCATTTAAAAGGCTTCACCCAGCAACGTCTATTCGTTGAACCGAGGTACTCTGCAGTTTCACTCTGTGTGTAAATCAGTTGAGCAATTGATAGGAGGGATTAAAAGAGCTCTTTTTTCAACAACAGAGGTTTTGAACTTGTACATCCTGAACTACTTTTAAACACATATGGAAAAGATTACGAAGGAAAACATTGTCAGTAGATAGCCATTTATTAGAAGTCTGCACATCCATTGCATAATTGTGGGTAAATCACACACCGACAAAGATGGAAACCCCCCTGCTTCAGAAGTTATGTTCAGGTTTGCTCCCCTAACTTAAATTAGGAGTATAGTGCACCATGTTCGTAGTCCATGGAGAGAGAGAGGGAGAAGTGCAGGAGGGTTTCGGATCAGAAGTAGGCTGAATCCCTTTCTGGAAGCGTGGAGATCTTCCTGTGACTTCATTCTCGGGTTAATCTCCATGCAGTCGAGAGAGAGGCAGGCTGGGGTTTCATGTTGTTAGGGGGCTGTGAAAGAGGCCGTGCTTCCAGCTGAGCAGGCTGTTTCTCTTGCGCTGGCTCCAGCTCCTCCGACTCCTCGGCGAGCAATTCAAGTTTAAGTTGGAAATCCCACAAGACTAGGTCTTGTAGAGAAAAATGAAAGAGTGGTGGGAAAGGGCTTCTGGGTGACTGTGTGTGGTCATGGGGAAGATGCAAACGGCTCCTTCGGCTCCGACACAAAAAGCACGTTGAGGTGCCTGTGAGGTTCTGTAAATGCTCCTGAGAGAACAATGCTCAGATACCCTCAGATTATTGCATCCATCAACTTCATTTTATTTTCCAGTTCCCTAAACAGGCCTATACTGCAGAAAGTTTCTGAAATAGAAAATAACATAGGAAGCTGAAATAATATTTCAGAGAAGACCGGTTTTATTTTCATAAGAATGTACTTTTTTTTTTTACCCCTTACATTTTTTCAATGCAAATTTTGTAATTTATGAAGGTGCTAGGTCAGCACCTTTTTGGTTTAGATTTCCCAGGCAGTTCTTGTACCCTTCTGTAAGAACAGACAGGGTTTTAAATGTATTCATACAGCTATTTATTCTAATCCAGTATTTTGTTATAGTGAGAGGCAGGGAGGTTGGGGATCTTTAAGTTGTTGGCTTTAAGTCATTGCTGGATTTAAATGTTAATTGCTGAAAGGGAGGTGGGAAGAATGTGAGCTCATGCACAAGAATTTCAAGTGGTCACACGAGTAGGTGAAGGTGCTGTTGAATTTCAGCTCCTTTACATAATTTCTTCCCTGAGCATGGATTTAGTTTGTAATGGTTATTGCTCAAGGAAATGTTTTATGTAACTAAAGCCACATGAAATGATCCATGTAACACCTGAATCCCAGCAAGTTTCACACTTTTGTGGCTGGTTTTCTTAGACATCTTGTTCTGTGAAAATAGAGGGGGTTTTACTCTTTTAGTTTTGACAGCTTGACACTTTTACCTCTTATCTAAATCCAGTGACCAGGGATTTTGCATTTCACTCCCACCTTGCCTTCCGTGGAGTTGTCTGCCTCCCCTCTGTTGATGAATGGGCCGGTGGTAACCGTCACTGTGACACCTCCTGCACCTCCCTGTTACTGCTCCTCCAGCTCCTGGTCTCTCACACTGAGAGCTAAGTCCTCTGGGTGAAAGAGAGCAGGGAAGTTGCCTCTGTGAGGGTTTGCCTGCACTGCTTGCTGGTGAGTAATAGGCAGGCCAGAGATGGATACCTGAGCAAACAGAGCTGGCCTCAGGCTGATTTATTCCTCTGGACTTGTTCAGAGCTAACTCAGTCACTGTGAGGAGGTGATTCTCAGGGCCACAGTTACCCGCAGCATGTTCTTTGCTTACCCACAGCTTTACTTCCAGGCATCAACTACTGGTTTGGGAGGTGGAACACCTTTTTCCTCTGACTCAAGAGGCTGATTTTGCTCCTCTTCAGGCCAAGGGTTAGATGCTGCACTTCTCTGTGTCCTTTCAAACACCTTTGTTCCTGCTTTTTGTGAGGTTTTGCATACCTGTCCCCTCAACACTTGTTCAGGATAATTTCTAGGTGTGCTGGTCCTTACAGCATGGAAACTACTCTGAGTTGAAGCACGTGTTTCCTTTGGGGTAGTCAGAAGTACCCAAGATGGTGATTGTATTGCTGGTCTGGTTCGGGATGATAGGGCAGAAATCTGCTGGAACAGATGGAATGGATTTATCCATGCAGAGGGAGATAAAGGAGAGAATGTGGAAGAATCCTAAGTGTTATGGCTGTATTATCTTAGACATGGCATTGGTTATTCCTCAAAGTAATATTTTTCTAAAATTCCCCAATTTTACTGGAAGCTGTTCCAACTGAGGGTTGACTTGGGGCTCTCTTTTCATTTCTAAGGTTGAGGGGAGACAATAGGATGTCTTCAGAGAAAAAAAGTCTTGGGAGATTTATGATGGCTGGATAAAATTTCGAACCTTTCTAGGCATTTGTCAGGATTATGAGGGTTTAAAAGGGCTGGAGAACTAAACTCATTTTATGCTCGGAGCTATGGAAACAGACTGACCACCTCCATTTGCTAGGTGTAAGGAGCAGCCAGACTTCTCGATCTTTGAAGGAACTTTCTGCTTTTTTAAATGATTTTATCTTTCCTGAGGAGCACTGTGTGTTCTTGGTTCACTGAACAGTCTCTTGTGGAGCTTCTCTACTGACCCTACATCTGCTGTAGCTGAATTTTTAGACTTACTGTAAATGCATTTAGGTAATAAATGTCACAAAATGCTTACTGGGGATGTTCAGCAGTTTTTTTCTTTGTTTACTTCAAAATAGATAAACTACATTTCATTTCCAGAAACATTTTCATATTGGCTGATGTGCAAGAAACTGTTCTTGTGTAATTTTGCATTGTATTTTATAGCTGGGATGATTTCTTGAACATCAGCTGAATGTATGCACTATGGAATCTTGTGCTACTTTCAGACTGAGAAAGCAAAGGTCACTTCCATTTTCCAGGGTGTATATGTTTTATATTTTTCCACAATTGCATCTTTTCCCCATCTTTTTTTCATTAGGATGTATTTGCATCTGGAACTAATTGACTTGGTTTTGTTCATCAGTGCTTCGAGGAAGGTGAAGAGCTTGATTTTTGTCAGTAACTGGATTTTATTCTGAGTGAAGTCTCATGCTTTTCTCCCCTTTTAAAACTACTTTTTTGAACAACGGGTATAAAAATGCACTGTGCAATGTCATCTTTCAGGCAGTCATACTGGAGTGAACTGTAATTAATTGCTGTTGCTGAATACACCGTGGTCCTTATTCTCTTTTCATACCCTAGCTTTTCTTTGTGTGTAATAATGCCATCCAGGAAGAAATCTAATTACTAAGATAATTAACACCTTATCACCAAATGGAATTCAGACATTTGTAGAGTTTATGAATTTTTAAAATATGTAATTTCCTTTGAACTGAATGACAACCAGTGTTATGGAGAAAAAGAGCATATTTCATTGTATCTAGCTTGATTGGACCTTATAATTCATGTTGCTATAGAAACAACCAAACCTTTAGAAAGGATGGTATTACTACTACCACTGGTAATAAATGCTTTGGCTGTTGCCAGTAGTGTCATTAAAATGGTTAAAATAACTTCATGATAATGGTTTTGTCAAATGTAATGAGAAATGGCAGCTGATGTTATGTGATATCGATTTCTAATGGACTTCTCCTTCCATAGGCTTCC
This sequence comes from Chloroceryle aenea, assembly GCA_013399075.1. NCBI lineage: Eukaryota > Metazoa > Chordata > Aves > Coraciiformes > Cerylidae > Chloroceryle > Chloroceryle aenea. Next base: position 249,219 of record VWZY01010408.1, read on the forward strand.
TCTTACTGCAGAAGGTATTTGTGATGTGAGCAAAATCACCCTGCACAATACAGTGCTCCTCTGTTCACTCAGTCCCGAAAGTGAACCAATTCTGTTGCTATTTGATATGAAGCAGGACTCTGTGTCTTGCAGTTTGTCACTCCTAGGAAAGCAATGGTAATTGAGGCTGGGCAGCCAAC
>VWZY01010408.1:249415-365140 GCA_013399075.1 Chloroceryle aenea
ATGACGGCAGCTCGCAGCGCGGGGGGGGGGGGTCTGCAGTTCTGTGCAATATTCAGCTTGTGTTTCCCACTTAGTGGTTATTGGACCAAGTCCTTGAAAATGTTCAGTTTTATGCTAGTTTTGATTTGGCATCCAAATGCCATCTTTTCACTTTGTCCTAAATGATGGAGTCTGAATTTACGAACTCAAAAAGGAATTGAAAGAATTTGATTTCCTTTTTGTGGAGATTTTTCATAAGGAAAAGGTTGTAAGAATGTCTACTGAATTCCTGTGCAGCTATGGAGACACATGTAAAAAGGAAGCCAAGACATTTGCTATAATAGAAGCTATTGCTAATACTTAGATAAAAAATTGATTTCTTTTAAGGTTAAAAAAGAAAAAGTCACAAAAGATATTTCCTCCCATGTACAGTTTGTATGAAGGCTGCTGTGGTGAAGATAAGCTCTCCATGCTCTAATACTGCACCTCATCAGATCACTCTCTGCTTCCCCTTTCTTGGGTCTCTGGCCGACAGATTCTCCTCTTCCATTAGAGCTCATTGCTGCAGGAAGTTTTTCTTTGAGCTTTTCAAACCCAGGTTTCTCCACACACTGTAACCACAGCATTATTATTTTTTTTGTGATGTGCTGTGCAGTAGGAAACGATAGTTCCCTTTGGAGATGCAGATGCTTTATAAATGTCATTTGGGTAATATGCATTTGTGTTTAGGGCTCTGTTGTCTCTTGTCCTGATGAGGGGTAGAGAAGCCTTCCAGCCATTTCTCTAGGATGGAGACAGTCTTGGAGACCACTTCTTAAGAAAGCTCAGGTGTGAGCTTTGCTTCTGTCAGTGGTCTTTATGCCATTCACCTCTACAAGACTGTCTTGGGTGTCCCCTTGCCTGTAGCCTACTTCAGAACTGTATAATTATTTAGGTTGGAAGGGACTTCTGGAAGTTCTCATCTCTTCCCCCCCTTGAAACAGGGCCAGCTTTAAGACAGGTATCACCAATATCTTTATAGGGGTCTTTCTTTTCCTCATAAACCATACCATGATTGTGAGTGATAGGGTAGAATCAGCTGTGCTTTGTAGAAGCAGTCTCATCTGAGTCAGTAGGGAGCACTGAGCACTTCTGAGCACTTAAATTTCTGTCTCTTTGCAGAAGAGCTCTGTTGTTATTTGTACATTCAGACTGCTTGCGTGATACAGAACAGTGCTGCGGCTTCACGGGTCCTCGAGGGCAGTGCTCACCCAGCTGGCTAGTGTCAGATTTGGAAAACTCAGCTGCTATCTCCTGGTCCCCCAGAGTGCTCTGGAAATACTCCGCAGTAATCTCTTGGTTGTAGGACTCATTTTTCTGGGCCATGGCACAATCACAAAAGGCGTGAGGTTGGAAGGGATCTCTGGAGGTCATTTTGTCCAACCCCCTCTGCTCAAGCAGGGCACCCAGAGCCAATTGCCTTGGACTCTGTCCAGGAGGCTTTTGAGTCTCCAAGGAGGAGACTCCCCAGGCTCCTTGGGCAGCATGTGCCAGTGCTCAGTCACCCTCACTAAAAATGTGTTTCCTGATGGGGACCTCACCACCTGAGCCCCCGTGTCCGTGACTGCTGCCCCCAGAGCCCTGTAGTCACTTCTAATACTGTCCAGGTTTTCACTCTCAGTTATCAGTTGTGACCACATGAAGGAACAGCAGAGCAGTAGCAGTTGGAGGGCCAGATGAGGTCCTCAACATCCTGGCCCCTGGCAGACAGCAAGGCCATAGATGGTTGTTGGGTTGACAGATGGGTGCCTGTGCCCCAGACAGCAGCAAGTCCCTCACTACAGTGACATTCTCGAGTTGGGTGGACCAGATACTTTGCTTGTTGGCCCATCTGGCTCCTCCTCAACACTGAGGGAGACAAACCTACTTTGCAGTTGTTGGGCAAGATCCTTCCTGTTGTTGTCAGAAGTCGCCAGCTTCCATCGTTCGCTGCGCTCTGAAGCTGCTGGGTGGAAAGGGCTCTGCGTGCCCAGCCCAAGGGGCCCGGTGAGGAAATGGTGACCCTGCTAAAGAGCAAGAGAGCTCCGTGCCTGTGCCTTGGAAAACTTAAGCACTTTCCTTTCCTTTTAAAGCTGATGATATGCTCATTTTGTGGAGTACTGAGTTAGAAATTAACTTGGGACTAAGAGATGTCTTCTGGGCTCCGAAGCCAATTTCATTCAGAATTGCAAGGTTTTCTGGGCTGCCAGTCCCCTCTTTGTGGTTATCCTGTTCTACTTTGATAGCAGCATTATAAAACATTAAATAGTTTACAAATTCTAAGTGGCCGAGTCTCAGAAGTTATAAATGTTGTGGATTAAACAATCAGAATTCAAAACATTTACAAGCTCTGCTGATCATTTGTCATTTCGAATGAAGGAGGAGTTGAGTCCAGGTATTTTCACTCTCTTGTCAGACTCCTATAGCATATATATATTTAAAAAAATCAAATCTTTGTTGTAATATCTTCCTTTTGTTCCACATGCTCTCAGCTGAGAACCACATGCATTTTTCACTAGCAAGCAATGGTATTAAAATCTTGCTATGTTTGTTTTTTTTTTCCCAAAGATCATATTACTTCTCAGTTTCTGTAGATGAAGTTGAAGAGTTATACGTCTGTGTACATTAGTTTTTAAGGGAGCAAGACTTTTACATGTCCTTAGTTCAGTGTTCCTTTCTGTTTTCTTTCAGAGTGCCTGGAATAACAATTGCTACAGACATCATCTGTGGTTTTCCAGGAGAGACAGATGAAGATTTTCAAGAAACAGTGAAACTCGTAGAACAGTACAGGTTTCCAAGCTTGTTTATTAATCAATTTTACCCACGCCCAGGAACCCCAGCTGCAAAAATGCATCAAGTTCCAGCTGCAGTGGTAAGATTCCTTTTCTCGTGCCACTGTATGTGGTGTAGTCAGATGTCTTTAAATACATGAAGTATGTGCACGGACAATGCAGGGTTTCTGCAGAACTATGCTACAATTCAATTAAAGTTTTCTTTTGCAGTCCAACTTTTAGAGGTTAGCTAGAGGGCTGAATGCATTTTCCTGTATGAATTGTTGCTCAGACTGTTAGGAAAGGTAAAATAGTGGTTATACTGAAGTCGTGTCTTCTATCAAGTTGTGTCTGACTGAGTACCAAGAGTGAGAGCTGATTGATTATGCATAATAATTTTTTTCCCATTTTAAGACTTTTATGACTCCAGCACCTCAAGGGTATTGTGAATAATTATGCAAATATTAATAATAGAAGAGTAATGATCTCTGATTTATTTGTCAAATATCAAAATTGGCAGGCAGCTTCTTCTCAAGACTCTCCTTACACACTGCTTATAAACTCTGCTTCCTTCAGCCTGCGTGTTAAAGGCTGTTGATAAAATTGGCATTTAATCTTTCACTTTTCATGTGTTTTGTTCCTTTCTTTCTGGTTTTGAGTGACAAATGTAACCCTTCCTGATATCCAACCTCTCATCTCAAATTCCCACGAGGAAAACAGCCTCTTTTCATATATAATGTAGATGGCTATTGACTGTATGTTTCTTGCTATAAATAGCTATTTATAAGCAATAATAACAGAATCATATCTGAAGGCATGGTTTGATTTATTTTTTTTTAAATTAAATTTGTAATTTTTGTAATCTGAACCTCAAAGCAATAAAGTACCCAAGCCTGATGTTGGTACAATAATTCAACACATTACTATCTCATTATTATAGGCATAAATTACATTTAGATTTCCTTTCAGCGTAAGAATGAAAGTCAGCCAACAATGTAAATCAGTTTAAATAAAAAAAAAAACACCACATTTCTTTCAATTTATGTATCCTGGTCCACCAACACAAAGTCAAATGTATGTATCAGTACTTCTATCACTTAGACATCTGAAGAGTGAACAAAGCATCCTCTGCTTACTCTGGGAATGTACCACAGATTTCATAGGATGTGTCAGCTGCTGAAGACATAAAATGAGATTATATTTGGCTTCTTCAGTTTATTATTTAAGAACTACAGCTTGAGCAGTAACTGCTCGTTTACTGCAGGCTATCTCAGAGTGGGAAATACTGAGTTTTCAAGTATAAACAGCTGCTGTGGAAATAACCTACTTAGTGTAACCAACTCACACTGCTCAATTATTTTGATTAGTTACAAATGCTTTTTACAAACTTTTGTAAATGAAAAAAAAAATACAGAAATGTAATTTGGGGGACTTGGGAAACTTAAAACATTGATTTATGTTTCTTTTTCACTTTCATCCAAAAGTTTTTACACATGCTGTTTGCAAACAAGGTGTGAAGAACTTAAGTTAATTTACCCTCTTCTGTTTAACTGGGTGCCATGGGAAGACAGTATGTGGAGAGCTAAATTATTGAAAGAGCATGAGCTGTTCTATGGTTAGGAGTGTTACTTGGAAAGTAGTAATGTAATTTTAACCCAGTTTTAAGTTTTTCTCATTTGGAGCAGTAGTACTTACTGCTTTCAGTGAATTAGGACATTCAAAAAGATGGGGCCTCTAATCCGGGGCTGATGAGGATCTGTAATTAGTAGATTTTGTTTCTCTCTCTTTTTTTCTTCCCTATAGAGCTTCAAAAATCCTATGCTATGAGATCCTTTGTTCTTTTATCTCTTTGTAGAAATGGAGATTAACTAGTGAAACAGAGCAGGAAGAGCTCGTGCTGATCTCTTGTGGTTTGTATTCATGTTACCTGTAGACAGAAGCTGATGTCTTCCCTGCATTACCAGGAATGGCCAGGCAGTGAACAGGCATTCCACTTGTCATCCCTTGCCTGGAGTAACTTACGTGTGCTTCTCTGCTAGGAGAAGGAGCTAGCACCTTACGATCCACGTTCTGCACTCTTGCCTCTTCATCCTTTAATGAAAAATATTCATCTGTAATCTTGCTGTTGAATGATTTATTTTCTTCTATTTGCATAGGGAAAGGAATAGCACATAAAGTGACAAGGAGCTGTTCTGTGTAAGCATCTGAGTGTACATGTGGTACATGGCATGCCCAGCTGAACTTGAGCTGGTGGCTTTACAGGGCATTCCTAACGTTCTCCTCTGCAGGGGAGCTGTTGGGAGGATCTCTTTCTATGAAAAGAATCTTGGCCGTTTTATTTAATTACAGATGCTGAAGCAGTGAGCAAGTTATTTGACAATTGTTATTCTTGTCTTTTTTTCCTGAAGACTGGGTATTTTTGCTGTGTTATTTCAGCTTTGCAATACTTCTGCAGTGGACAGATCTATTGCTCTGACTTCAGTGAGTTCCACTTCTCCAGTGCTGGTTCTGGAGAGCTGCACTGAGTCTGCTCAGGCATCGCAGCTGCAATAATAGTGTATTTGCTGTGCCAGTTCTTTTTCAGTTAACTCCTTTTAGGAAGACCTTAGGACTTTGAGGGACAGTCTGTGGCATATTAAGCATAGTAACATTTAGTGCCTTCAAATCTTGAGTGGATAGTTTTGATGGAAGTCATAAGTGTAATTGCCTTTTTGGAGAGAACCGTCATTTGAGTTTATCTTAATAGAAAAAAAAAATCAGTAGGTCAACATGGAATCTTCCCTGCACATGGATAATTTATCTTTGGAAGCCTTACAGGCACTGATATTTTTCTAAAAGGGCAGATGATGCTAATCCAGACAGACGGTTCTGCCACCATAAATTCAGCAAAGACAGTTAAGGCTGCAGGCCTTTCTCATTTCTCCTGGAGAAAAACTGTCTGTGGAGAATCAGACATCTGGCTAAATGGTCTCATAATTTCATAGCCACCTATTAGACTGGGCTTACCATGAAGGCTGTCTACAATTCAAGCTTAGAGCACAGTTCAGGAAAACTAGGCATGGGTTTTTTTGTTTTCAGAAGCATTTGCAGTGATGCTGAGTCATGTACATGAAGAGCGTGTCAAGATGATGTTCAGAACTTAGATGCTACCCTGAAATTCTGTTTTTCTTGGCTTTCACCCCAGTTTTGTCCCCCTGTTGCTAAATACATGGTTTCAGAGATGAGTCTGGATGCTCATTACCTACAGTGGGCTGCCTGTAGAGAGTCCTCACTCTGAAGTGTGTTAACTATGGAATGGTATTTTGTAGATTATTGTTATTGCTGTGATTTTGGATCTGGATTTCTCCATTGCATTCAGTCACAGAAGTGATAGTGCTGATAGCTGGGTAATTCACACTGCAGATCCTAGTCAGAAAAATATTTTAATAAGCAATGTAGGAGAACATGATTTAGATGGGTGTGGGGGGGGTTTATGTTTAGCTGCATTGCCAGGGTCAGAATGCTTTAATTCTAAGTGTAAAAATTACTCTCTTTTTTTCTCTAAAATGAAGGATCTGTAACACTGTATGTTCTTGATGATTTTCATTTCTTTTTCCTTTTATTTGTAAAAGGTGTCTATTACTTCTCTTGGGACTTAGAAGGAGAGATATCTCTGTCCTTGAGATTTGGTCCATCGCAGTGTCTGAAAGCATTAGGGGACATAGCCACCTCAGGAGCAGCTTTATTTCTAGTCCAGGAAAATGAGAGGAAATAGGCATTTTGAAAACAGGGATTGTAGTAATGCACAATGAGCTGCTTCTCTGTGGAGAATAGGAGAGGGCAGCTGTTTGGAGAGCAGCAATGCGACTGCAGCTTCATGATTACGCTGCTCTCAACCACACTGTGGATCCCAATCTTTCTGTATTTATTTTCAATAGTGTAAGCAATTCAGTTTCAATTATTGGTGCAATCATTAGAGATTTTCCAAAAAAAGCATTGTGCTATCCAGATAAAAGGCTGTATATTTGCTTTCTCTTACAGTCTCCTTCCTTCTCTCTTTTCATATGTCATCAAATGATTACCTTGCTCCCAGCTAGTAAATTTGCCAGTCGACTACAGAACCTTTCCTTAATTCCTCTGAGCAGTTTCTCCTTACAGTTTTCTGTCTGCATTAGTTGTATTAAGCACTGTGTTACAACACTGAGCTGAATAACCAAGTTATAAACTTAATAACTGAACTGCTCTTTGATCTCAAAATAATTTGATTTAGAAATAGAGGGGGGTACAGGATGTTTTCTCTTATGCTCTTTTGGTGTGTAGCTTGGAGTTACTGAAGTCTTTCAGTGTGTGAAGGGCATGGTGAACATGCCATGTCCATGGTGGACAAAGATGTGAGATGAGGTCTCTCAGTGAAAATGTCTACGTCCCACCTCCAAAAGCAGCTTTCATCCCAAGCTCTGCTTGCCTAGTTGGTTCAAGCACAGCCAGGCCTATATACTCTGGTTCTTCTCTGTAGGAACTTGTCACGTCCATCCAGCCACACCGCAGGCTCTCTGCAGGCAAAACTCCTCCAAAATCTAAAATCTCATCCTCCTATGTACTGGGCATTTTAGCTTTTTAATATACCCATCATTACTACAAAATGTTAAAGTCTGTGATCAGGCATTGTATCCCCCTCTGTTTAATCAAACCAGCCCTTAGATCTGTCACTGTATTTGCCAAATGCAGGAGCAGTACCTGATGCACTAAGAGAGTTTTTCCTGCAAGGATAGCCTAATGCCATAGGCCCCTCCTCGGTGCTGGCTGCCAGACAAGGTGTGTTTGACCATTTCTGTGGGAGCAAACCAACCATCTTGTATTTTATGCCTTTATTCTACAATGGTGACTTGTATTGCATGCACTGCTGTGCTTTTGTTTCCCTCTAAGAGGTCTCCAGGAAGCTTCCTGACACCCCTCGTGACTGGCTGCAGATCCCCTGGATCTCTCTTCACCTATGGAAATTCTGCAGGGCACTTAGACACCATATTCTTGGCTGCCAACAGAGACAGTATGAGGTTTTCAATAGGTTTTGCAGTTCTGAATCTCCATGCACAAAACAAGGGAAGCTTCTGTGACAGCTCCCGTGCTGTTGCCTAATCAAAACAACTAATTGTTTGTGTGTGACCAAAGCATCCCTGGCTGACTGAGAAATAACCACACTCCTCTATCAGGCTGCATTAGCTGTTCTCTCCAGCAGTTTTGAGCTCCAGGAAGAGGGACAGCAACTGGAATAGCATCGCTTGTGCAAGGGACACTTATTACTCTGCTCACAGCTCTAAAGAAAAGGGGGCACAGCTGAGCCTTGCAGTTGTACCAGTGAAGGAGGGACTGATAAGCTCCCAGTTTGCAGACAGTAAGGAGAGGTGACAACTGAGGGCTGCTCTTGCCTTCAAGCATGTGCTTTGGGCTTCGTGGGTAGTGATGTGGCACACGGTCCCTAGGGAAGCCGGGGTCGGAGCTAAGGTGAGGGAAGAATCCACCTTGCTGTCTGGAATGGATTTAGAAATAACCTCACGCAGTTTCATGTACTCGGTGATCTGCGGGAGAACCGATTGCACGGGTAGGTACTCGTGGGTGGGAGAATGCCATTTTAGATGGGGGTGATTAGTCCGTGTGATTTAAATACCCAGAAAGGTGGGGAACATCTCCCTTCTTTGTAATACTGGCATAGCACAGACATCTTTCCTGCCTTATCTTAATCCAAAGATCTCCCAATGGGAATATGTAGGGATAACCTTCTGAAATTAAGAAGGAGAGACAGGGACATCAAGAAGTGGGAGAAAAGGAAAGAAAAGTAAGTAGGGAAAGGAGCAACACCACTTGTTCACCAGTACTGCTGCTCTGGTCTGCCATGGCTACCTCTGAGCTCCCTTGGTAAGCACTGTGACTAAAAGGCATTTCATGCCCCAGGAAATAGAAGCAGCTGTGGTCACTGCTTCTGCTGTATCAAAGCTGCTTGGCCCCTGACATCCCCCCAGTGCATGCAATAATGCACGGTGTAACGTGGAGAATGTACTTTGTGTAAGAGAAGCCAAGGCTGATTAATGTCTGAGTTTGTCCTCCGAGCCTTTTGTGCTACACTTCCATTTTTCAGCAGTATGCTTTTATTTACTGCTTGCTACTCTGCCAGAATAAAGACTCGGGTGAAGACTTTTATGGCAAGTTTGGGACCAGAGAGTTAAAAAGGGGAAGGCTGGAGGAGGAGGCAGACCATGAAGGAAAAATCAATGTATAAAGCCTTCATATTTGTCTTCATACTCCTGAAGTACTCCAAGTTAACATTTTCCAGCAAGCTTTGTGCTTGTTCTCTAGTAGTTTTATTTCCACCATGTTTCTGTCTGGTTTTTATGAGCACAACATGCGAGGTACTGGAGGTTAACCCATCACGATAGCTGTGACTGCTCTGACCTCCAAACCAGTTCTGCTCTGGTGGATTCATTCTGACTGATACAGCTGCTGGTTAACGGCAGATGGGTGTTGGCTCCTTGGGTTACTTGCTGGAGGTTTATAAATAATTTTATGTATTTTCCTCCCTGTTTTTCCAGGAACTACATAAACTGACTGATCTATTAAAGCCTGGTTCCTCCTTTTTCCCTGTTTTAAAGGCAGTCAAAATGTTTGATTTCTGTTATTCTTTAAATCTACCACAGTGCTCCCTGTTTGGTGTGCAGCCAGAACTGCAGGTTTGTGCAGCAGACTAACAGGATGGTAACAACCTGTGAATAGGGTTGTTTGGGGGTTTTTTGTGGTTAGACAAAGCTACTACAGGGAATTTTACCCAAGTTTAGAGACAGTTTTATTTTAGAGCTTAGATTCAGCTCAAGTTCAAACCACTTTAAGTTATTTGACCAGGTGCTGAAATCAAAATCTGGTTTTGTTGTTGTGGGAGACAGTTGAGCCAGCAGGTTTTAAAATAGGTTATAGCTTTGGAAAGCTATAAATGGTTTGCTTATGGAGCTGCTGAAAATCCAGTTCACAGCTGAATCTGGGGAATGAGTTGAATTGCACAGTCACAGCTGGGCTGTGCAGAATCAGACCCCTGAGAAAGGACAGTTTGACTCTAGCCTGGAGCCACGGTGCTTAAACCTTCAGGCACCTGGGAGAAGTCTTGCACTTTCACGGAGCGCAACTGTCTCTCTTGAGAAAGCAAGTGAAATTTCAAAACTAGGCTGGAAATGCACTTGGGAAACCACGCTGGTGTTCTGCTCTTGGATTTTTGCTGATTTTTTACAGCAGAAACTGGAGTGCAGACTGCTGACAGCTTCCTCATAAACTGTACAAATTCGGTTTGAAAATGTGAATGTCTTTAAAGTAAAGCTACAGCTAATTTTTCAATCTAGGCCATGCTGTTTAGTTAATGGACACTGGAAATAAACTGTGGAATATACCTGTGATGGAGGAGGCAAAGTTCTTTCTAAACTTCACTGTCAGGCCAGAAATAGTCACAAAATTTGCAAGGATACCGAAACCACCACCATCATCATATAATTTTGTGACCTGATACATGTAACCCTGTACAGCCCACATGTTGACCATGAAATATAAAAAAAAAACCTTTATGAAAGTGTAGTACTTGAAGATTTGTAGTGGCCATGAGCATCCTCTACCCACCCTCCTTCCCCTGTGAGTCTGTCGGGAAACTCTGATAGAATTCTGAGATTTCAGTTGCAAAGAAGCTGAAATAGCCTGAGGAGATTTGTATATACCACAGACTCCTACGCTGGATAGAAGGGGGGGAAGGTACCCTCTACAAATAAGGTGGAGTAGTCTTTGATTTTAAGGGAGAAAACAATTTTTACCTCCTAATACAAATATGTACATGGTCAGCATCTCAGGTAAATCTTTCACTAGAAACGTTTCTCTCAGAAAAATGCAAAGGTGAAAAACTGGGTATGTAATTCAGTGATATCAGTGGTGCCATGCAGATTTATTTCTATTTCTTCTTATTTTTTTTTTAAAGCCTCTTTATGTCTTGGCATCCAGTGCAGTTGCTTATACAAATGCAGAAGAGCACATCACTCTTCTGTCTTTCCTGGCTAAACGTAGTTCCTTGAGGTTTTTAAGACTATAGCGTTGTTCTTCAAAAGGAGTTCCTATAAAATGGCACCAGGATAAACTCATTGCATAGATTTATTTATTTCCCTTACATTTAGATCCCACTACAAGCTGCATGACTCTGCATATACATGGAATATTTTGGAAACTGCTGCCATTAATTATAAGGATTGACTCAGTAAGACAGATGTCCTGAGAGCAAAAAAGATTAATTTTGTGCATCTTTTCCCTTTACCTGTGATTATGATTTGGGTACCCTGACCTGGGGCTGCAAGTCAATGCTACAGGAAGTTTAAGGACTCTTCTGTAAATTCCCTCTTTCCTGAGAGGGGATTGAAGTGAGACAGAGAGAGAAACAAAGGTGTCTTCAAACCCCTTTTACTCATTACACTGTTGCTTTTTGCAGAACCGAGCTGTTATTGTTAAAAGCAGATGACAAGCTGCAGAACACCTTCAGTTTCTCCCTGGCACCCACTTCCATGCTCACCTGTGGTTCCCAGTGGAGTAGCAGCTGGGAGGCCAACCCCAGCTGTGTGCTCCATGTGGAGTGTCAACCCATGGCTTCAAGGGGGGTGTTTGGGAAGTACCTCAGAGGGATCTTTGTTCCTTTAGGTATAGATCTAATCCTTTGGTCCTCACCTGCATATACGAGCCACCGCTCTCGTGGGTCTGGTCAGAGTCTGTCTCTGTTGTTGATCATAACGGCCTCGGGCTGCTAGAACAGGCTACTGTCCTGAGTTTAAGGTATTGCCCATTGAGCAAGGGTACAAGTCTGAAGAGCTTGCTCCTCTGACAATTTTCATATGCTACATTTCCAGCAGGTAATGTCTTTGGCCTGCTGTTTTCTGTTACAACTCTATCCAAATCCACAGATGCCTGTAGAACCCCTTCTTACTCCCAAGCTCCTCCAGAAGGAAACTGGGTGTTAAGTTTCTCTGGTCTTTGTCCTGCCCTCCTCATTGGCTCATAACGAAGTGGAAGAGCCATGGAAGAAGTTTTAACTGTGTCTTTTTGTGACTTTTACTTGAGTCATAGTTAGGTAACTTCTGTAATACTGAAAGCAGTCTGCTCAGAGCTGGAAGTGGTTGTAGACATAAGGGACTATTGCCCACAACTTAATCCCTGAGACTGGATGTATGCATCAGAACAGACACATCCATCAGTTTCAAAAAACCACCCCATCTTGGCTTTGGCAATTCCAGACTTTGTCAAATGAGAACATGGTTTAGATAATAGTTTGTGACTCAACACAGATAGCAAATTAGGAACCTCTCCAGGTCTGATATTAATTATGGTACCGAAGTCGTTGAAGCATCACTACTTCACTGTCTTTGTTGCCTGGCATAAACAGGCTCTGGTTGAGTGTGTTAGTTTTGTGACTATCTGTAACTGTTATTTTAGACTCCAGGAACACCATTTTCCAGTGCTCTAAGTCTAGTTTACTTTTTTCTTTCTTTAAAAAAACTCTACAGACCTATTAATAGAATTCTCTTATTTTTTTAACCCCCAGTTTACATTTAAATTTTAGTGTATATTTGATTTCATTAATGATGACTCATGAAATGCACTTTGGAAGAAAAGGACACTGAAATATCCTGAGGTGGGTTCCTGGTGACCCTTTCTTGAACATCATCTCTTTGATAATCCAAACAGCCTCCTTCAAAAATTAACTAAACAATCAGGTCACCGAGTGATTTGGAACTTGGAGATTCCACCGTTTTCATTGCTGTGCCTGCATCTCCAGTCATTGTGCTACAAATCCACATGGAACTTGGAAGACCTGAAATATTGGAAGTAGAGCAGAGGACTGAATAGTAGAGTAAGGCAAAGTGAGGGCAATTTGTGTGTGTCTAATGAGTACGTGTGTTGTGGCTACACAAGGAGTCTCTCCCCACAGCAAGCACTTGAGCACTGTTTACTGCTCCCTCCTTGTCCCACACTGTGCCTTCTGGGGCTCTTCTCTTCTGCTCTTTTCCTTCTTTCTGGGATGTTGGACAACCTGGTTTATATATATTTATATATCTATAAACCCATATATGTCCAGGGATTAACATATATATGTATGAAAGCACATTTCATTACCAAAGCACAGTTTGCAGTTTGTTCTAGCTTATATTACTGCATAGCTGGGCACAGTAATTCCATATATTCAAAATCCCTCTGTCCCTTGTGACCAATCACTTCATTTCTGATGTAGTGTCAATCTAATTTGAAATACATGGCTGATGTCCCAGGCTGAGTTTCTGCTGGATACTTTTGTTCTATGGTGTTTTGAGGTGAACAGTCTTGCTCAGCAGATACAGTGGCCTTTTTAGAAAATACCCACCTTGTATAGATTATGAAATTTCAGTATGAATTTCAGACTCAAAAATCTACCAGAAGTGTTGCAGAGCATTTAGGAACTATCCCCATTTTAAGGACCCTGAGAGATCAGTGAGTGTTGCAGGCCTTCTTTGGAATGAGGGATTTCTTTCTGAAGGTTTTCACAATATAGCCTCTGCTAGGGGGGAGATTTTATTATGAAAAATGACAGGAATAACAAACATTAATCCTGAACTGAAGAACTCAGATATACCAGGAGAAATAGAATTCAGTAATATTAGATGAGTTTGAGGAATGTGTTACATAGCTGAAATTGCATGGGAGGTAATGTCTAAACCATGACAAGGTAAGGAAGAAGAAATTGCCATGTCCATGGTTTAACTGAAAATGGATCCTTCAAGAAATTCTTTTCAAATAGGTTGACAGGTGGTCTTAGGAAGATCCTGTGCTGGTGTTTGAAAGTGTTTGTATTTTTCTATAACTAAGAATCTCTGCTTAAAATATAAAATTAACTAAACCAAACTTAAAATATAAAATTAACTAAACCAAACTACTTGAGCCATAATCCTCAAGACAGGATCACTTTAATGTTTGCTTCAAACACCTGTAAAACTTTATATATTTTCAGTTCAAAGACAGATTGCATGGGCTCATAAAACTGTGTTACAAATATTGTTGTAGAAAGCATCACTGAGCATAGAAAGAGTCGAATAGAGTACAAAATATGAACTGTGAGTTCTGAATGTGCAGTTCTGTTGTTAATTGGAGCTGGTAAAAATGTTCACCATCCTGGAATACTGAGGTAAACTGCTGAGTAGAACACGTTTGTACACTGATATTTTCCACATATGCATCAAATATTATTAGTAAGTAATTTCTTAATAAAAGCTAAATCATGAAACGCGCCTGCATCAATAGTTAAAGTAGAACAGTGAGGCTGTTTTAACATAGTCATCCAGAAAGGTCAGGTCAGAAAGACGAGCTAATCCCCCAGTGATTTTGTATGCTTCATTATAGATGTGATCAGAAAGAGAGGAGCAATGTCACAAGAAGTGAGTTAGGTATAGGAAGTAGAAAACCTGTTAAGCCTGTATTGTCAGTTCTGCCCTTCGAGACCTCCTAGGGCACAAATGCAAGAGCTTAATGAACACCAGGTATGATTTTATCAAGAAATCTGGCTGGGGCACAGCATTTTTTTCAAGATCATTTCCAAGAGGGTGATGCACTGAATAACTCAAGGTCAAAGAGAACGGTTCACTGGTTTCTGATCACTTCTTTTTAAATTGTTTTGCAGAACAAAAAGCAATCTGTAAACTTTGATAACGTGGCAGTTTCGGTGGCTTGGCTCGTAGCTGCATTGTGGTTATAGGTACATAGATTTGAGATTCTATGGATTGAATCTCCAGGCAAGCAATTTCAATGTACCTTGCTGGAGTAGCTGCTACATCTCTCTCTGGTGTTTTGCCAAGCAGCTCTGTGGAGATTAAAGTTAGCCTGGTCAGTGCCTTTAGATAGGGTGCTCCCAACTCCACTCTGCTTTATAGAAGTTTGGACTTTGGAACTCCCCAAAGCCTTTCTATTTCTGAGACCACAGCTGTAGCAGAGGGGAAAAGACACAGCTTCATTAGTGCTTCAGAAAGGCCCGTGACTGACCTCTGAGAATGCCACCACACAAAATGCTGCTTCAGAAAAGAAACCTCCAACTGTTACCTAACAGCCCGTTCTTCACCAAAAGGGTTGTAAAGCCCTGGAATGGGCTGCCCAGGGAGCTGGTGGACTCACCATCTCTGGAGGTATTTAGAGACATGGAGATGAGGACATGGTTTAGTGGTGGGCTTGGCAGTGGTAGGTTCATGGTTGGTTAAAGGTCTTTTCCAGCTGAAACGATTCTCCGACTCTCTCGTGGTTTTTGCTCCTGCAAGCACCTCTTACACTAGAGCCCCATGCTTTTGGTAGTATGGGGGAAGAGAAGGGAACATACTTGCAAAGCTGCTTCATTCTTCTCTTGAAGTCTGTCAGAGTTGTAGTTAAATTCTACCTTGGCTCACAACGTTTAATGTGTGTTTTACTCTAAATTATGTAATCCTTTAGGTACTACACAAGCTGGTAAGAGTGTGGTTTTCTAGACTTCTTTGAACAAAACCCAACGTCACTGTGGGCTGTTGGCATGCTCAGTGTGTGAGGTGCTTTATATTCTCTAAATTAAATAAGGTTCCTCTGGCAAAATAAAACGTGTTTTCATTCTGATCAGCAGTATGTACAAGAGAAATGGGGGGGGTGAATATGGTAGAAAAGAGAAATGAAATAATTCACTGTGATCATGAAGGAAAGGAAGAGTATTTGAACAGAAACAGATATGGGTCCCTCTTACTGAAGGCAGCCCCCCTATACTTGAGGGATTTTAAACGATGGAAGCAGAACAACAAAAGCAGAGCTTTGCTGACAATGTATTGAAGCTGACACCTTCAGTGGCACTGGCAGCATTTACAGATCTGTCGTGGTATCAGGCTGGAATGACAGCAAGAACCTCAAGGGTGAAAGCAGACTTCTTAAAACTGAAAGTGGAGTCTAAAGCAAAGCAGTGATACCTTCACATTGGGGGATAATTTCGTCCCTTCTGTTCCTGGATGATAACTGGGAGTATTTCATTTAAGCTGCTTCTAAGTAACCTGTAATAAAAATACCTTGGTGATACTGTAATTCTTCTTCCCAATAACCATCATAGACCTATGATACTGTACTTGGAAGGACAACAAACAAGTTTTGGGCTACAGTAATATCATCTGAAAGACAAGTAATTATCACCTGAGTATGAAAAGAGGATCACCAGAGAAGTGCATTCTCCAGGGGTGAGCCTGCAGTGTTTAGCATTTGGTGTAGGTATTGCTAAACTAACTTGTCTGAAGTATTCTCTGTTTATTGAAAGGTATTATTAGAATACCTTAACCTTACCCTATTTTCACACCACCATTTGGAGGAAAAGAAATAAATAAATTCAGGGTTTTTTTCTGAAGTAGCCAACATGAAATTCTGTACTGGTTAATTTGTGCAGAAGATATTTTAAACTGGTTTAGAGATTCATTATGTGTGGGTGGGTCTTTTTTGTTTGCTTGGTTGGGTTTTTGGGTTGTGCTTGGTTTTGGTTTGTTGGGGTTTTTTCCTAGGATAATAATCCATAGTGTGATAGTGACCACCAAGGTCACTTCATCTTGGCTTTATTGATTTATCATTCTGGATGTGCTGTAGAAGGATCCTTTCTTATTACTGTACTCTAAGCATATAATATGCTTCTTAGATGACCAGTGTCCCCCTAAAACATCTCAATAGTTAAAAATAAGATCTTGAAACTCTTGAGGCCCAGAAACTGAGAAACTGAGAAAGGAAGAAACATTTAAAGTTAAGTATGTGTTACTTACATGTTTTGCTTACAGGGTGGGGAGTAAGGAAATTATGGTCAAGTGTTGTTTCCTTGCTCCTAACATTGCCTGTGTACGTTGTAGTAAGAAATGTGGTTGGTTGATGTTGACTTCTGGTTCTTATTTTTGTAACTGTCTGTCGAGCACTACCTGTCTTTTGAGAACCAGTAATGTAACTTACTTACATTTTAATAACAAACTTGAAATAATTCACTTAAAGTATTGCTTTACTTAGTGAAATCCTTCCATCCTGGCACACTTAGGTGTATTTGCATATATGATTTTACAGTATTTAACTCCANCTGCCCCTGTAAAACCAGCCACACACAGAGCTGTTTGTGACGTCTCAAATGTTCTTGCACCAGAATGATGTACAGCCAGGCTGAGTAAGAGCATTGCAAGTAACCCGCTGCCAAGAGTAACTTGGTTTAAGGAAATGTCCTGTGGTCGCTGGACACAACCTGTAGGAACACCGGGCAAGCCAGAGAGAAGTACAGAGATACAACTCTGAGGCTGCTCTCAGGCTCTTAAGAACAGTTTCCATTTCGGAAATACCCTGTGCTAATTTTTATGGTGACTTCAGAAAGACTCTAGAATTTTTTCCTAAAGATAAGAAGTTTGAACCCATCCCGTGCAGCTCTGTGAGGTTGTTGGAAAGCCCTGCTGCTGCTGTACGTGGAACAGTACAACAGGACAGTGCACTTGCCAAAGTTCAGCAGGGTTTTTTGAGCATCTTTTCACTGTGTGATTTTTTGACAGTGTTACTGGTACAGAACAAAGGACTAGGGAATAGGAACACTAAAGGGAAAAGAGCAGGAAGACAGGGAGAAGAAAAATATTTTTATATTGCTCAAGAGAGCACTTGAAAGGGAGGTTGGGCTAAGCCAAAAAATGAGAAATAGGAGTATGAAGCTGCATCAAGGAAATAAATTCTGGGAAGATGTAGGTAAACAGGCAAGGTATGGACTCAAATAGTCCACTGGAGGCTATAAAGGAGAAGGAGTTTTAGGGCTCCTTATTTTCCTCTATCCCATCTAGACATGGAAAGGCCAGCTACACTCTGTGCTTTGCGCTGCTTACAGGTGAGCTGGGAATGGTGCCTTTTCTTCCTGAAAAAAACTGTGTGGCTGATACCTGCTGTAGGAGTTGAAGGGTTTGCCTTCCCAGCAGCATGAATTCCTTGTCCTTTTCTTAGTCTCTCTGTTTTGAAATGGTTTATATTTCTGGTTTGCAGGGATCTGAGTTAATATTAACTTGGTTGTTCCAGAAAGACACAAACTATCACTAAGCAGCCTTAACTCTGTGCTCTAAAGATGGTTTTGCCTCTGTGTATTCAGTGTTCCTACAAAGTAGTCAGATGCTGTTTAGATTAACTAGGCCTACGGGACATCCTGGGAATTTTGGGGCAGCATTTTTTAATATGCATTTCCAGAAGTTTCACTCCATGCATGTCATGAATTTGCAGCATTTCCCCAGTCAGGAGCATTTTGGATTCATACAAAAAGCAAAACTTCTACCTTTTGTGGAAAGGTAGGAAAAAAACCACCCTGATTTACTGTAATAAAAGGTGGAGGATTGTGTCAGTGTGTTGTGTAAGGGAAGATCTCTTCGTTCTTCGTCGTGTTCTGGCTGGGAGTGTAAAAGCATTTTGGCCAGAGTCTGAGAGTAAAGGATGGGAGGGTTTCTGCCATGCAGGTTAACTGAGTGTTATTGCCATAAAAATACTCAGTGCAGTCAAAATAGATACAGGAGAAATGGGTTTTGGTAAGAAAAATCAAGAATTAGACTCTTTCTGGATTTTGTGGGATTTATTTCATAGAAATAGAGAAGGTCCCTACACTGAACTAAAATGCTTCTGTCAACTTCTGGAGTGATTCTACATTAACTTAGGTTTTTTAAGAAACTTCTAATAATCACTTTGATATCTCTTTTCAATTTATTATCACATTTCTCAAAATCATTTTTTAATAGCCTTTTAAGCACTTTCACTGTGTAAAACTGTTCTGCCAGGAAAGAATTTATTGTATGGTGGTGATGGAATTTGGGCTGTGCTACCTGATGCTTTCATTTGAGTGGGGTTTTTTCCCATTGCAAATAAAAGAGGTATTAATGGGGATTAGAGGGCAAAGGTTCTTCTATTAAGTGAGATCTTTTCTTTGGCAAAGGCATGCTCAATTGCTGAGGAAGTCTTTTGCTAATAAATGTCTATTTTTAATAAATGTCTTCTTTCAATATCACTTCTCTTGGTTTTAAAAGCCCTTTGTAAACCCAGAGAAACAGGTCCTGTTAGGTATTAGTTATGCTAATAGAATAGAATTGTGACAGAAGTAACCTTTTCATACTGAAATAAAAATTTACTGCTCTTGTAAGAAGAGTAAAAAATGATTTTCTTGACTCTTTAGCAGCTGCAACTAAAACATAGGTAGGGACCTCACAGAAGTGGTAACAGGAATGTGATAGCTTGAATGGCTCACAAGTATGCAGCTGTCATAAGTTTGTCCTGGTAACTGAAGTTACAGCTCTTACAAGTTGCTGCATCTGAATGTTTCACTGAAATTAAAAACTATAAAGAAAGGAAACACAGAGGTCATTTTGCAGAATCAACAGCTACTAACTTGTCCTGTAGTTTTCAGAAGGTAAAATAAATGCTGCTGTCGTGCAGCTGTCTGGTTAGTTCCAGCACGCTGGAAACATGAAGAGATTCTGCCAGTGTATTTGGAAAGCTGCTTTCACAGGACTGATGGCTGAAATAAGACAACAGCAGAGAATACAAGCAAGGACTTCTCGTGGCTGTCTCCCCTTCACGCCTTTTTCCAACACACGATGCTCTGCCTTCCCGAGCTGAGAGAGAAATCAACGACAATTTTGACATAATAAAACTTTGATCTTACTTGTGACTCATCCCTGCCTTAAAGATGGTGTTTTTCTCCTCTCCCTGCCACCCCTCCATAGGATGCAGCTGAGAGATCCCATTTAACATCTGCTGAAATGGCTGAAAGTGCTTTCATTGATTTCAGTAGCAGCTGGATTAAGCAGGTTTTGTCTTTGAACTTCACTCTCAACAGAAGTTTTTTCCCTTTGCCTTGGCATTAAATGGCATACCACATATTCATTTTCCAGGTAATGAGAGTTTTAGCATCAAAAGAAATCGAAAAATAATAAATGATCCTTCTTTAAAGTGACTTCCTTTAAAGCTGAGCTGCTCTGAAGGAAGACTACATGTACATGCTGGAATAGTGGACAAGTCTTTGCAAGATTCAATCTTCAAGCTTTGTTATCTATGTTCTGAGACATTATTTATGATTTATTGTGCAGAAATTAAAACAAATCTGAATTGTTTACACATGCCACTGATGTTCTATAGATTAGTGTGCATTATTTATTAAGGATATGCTCTTAATATTGTTAATATATATGCTAATTATTTCCTGTGATATTTAATATCCCTAATCTGCATACACTGCTCTTCATACCTACAGCTCCAGTAACAAAGTGGGGAGAGAATGTGTTTGTACCTGCATACGGCTTTTTAAGTTGGTAATTTCTTTCTTTTTCCTTTAACTTTTCTAATGTGATTTATTTGTTAATATTACTTTTCAGAAAAAACAGAGAACAAAGGATCTGTCCCAGCTGTTTCATTCATACAATCCATATGATCATAAGGTAAGAAGAAAAGATATACTACCTATGTTTGTTGCTAAGAATAATTGCAAACGTTTGTGATAACTATTTCATGTTTAATGCAAAAGTGAGAGGAAATTAGAAAGCGATGGGATATTCATGTTATTTCAGTGATGCTATCATCTAAATGTTGCTTTGGTTCTTTAAACGAAGCTTGAAAAGCTGCATTTTCTGATTTGTGAAACCAGTGACTCACATTAACCTCGCAGAAGAATAATTTATAGGCTGACACTAACTCCTGCAAAGTGACCATATGTGGTATCGGGTTCCCCTCCTTTTTCCTCTCTCTTTGGAAACTCTGTTAGCCTTGAGTATGTTGCTCAGCCTGTCGTGTCAATTAGGCCCTGAGATACATGATGCTAATGAATTATCTATTGATTCTGGAAGCATCAGTGAAAGAGGCTGCTTTGCTTAACTGCCTGATGGTTGTCCGGGGGAACAAGAAAAAAATATCATCATTATAACTTGGTCCTCCTTTGTAAAGTCTGGGAATGCTCGTTAAGAAAACAAAAAACACACAAGAAAAAACACAACCAAGCAAACAACGCACACCACACCTTGTTTATTGTATCCCATACTGGAAGGAAGGGAAGAAAGTCACTTCCCTAAAGACACTGCAATGTGAAATAAAAAATCAAAGCTGTTATAAAAGATGTTGGAGAACCAAGAGGCAGAGATCACAGCATTTTTGTGCTACAGCTATGACATGGGGCTTCTGTAGACATTATGCAAAAGAGAGCATTAAGCAGCAGATTGAGAGTTAAGTGGGTAGTAATTACCTTGGGGGGGTTCATCCTATCTTGGATGCATCTGTGGGTATGGTTTTTTAGGTGAGTGCACTAAATCCTGTACCAATTTGTCAGCAGTGTGAGGTGACTCTTTGCCACTTCACTTTTGCCAAGTGTGTGTGATTTTTTGCAAGTATCCATTTCAAAATACAAAGATTTGAAACTTTTTTTTTTTATTAGACATTTAAAAAGAAAGTTCTGAACTCTACCCCTGATTTTCCTGGCCAAGTACCAAATAGCTGTCCACTGGGGAAATTAGCTGGGTTGTCTGTCTGGGGGAAGAAGGTGGCAGAAATGTGCAGGTATGGTGGCTTAGATGTGGCGATGGGGGACATGGTTTAGGGGTGACCTTTGTGGAGCAGGGTTAATGGTTGGAATGATTCTATGTACACATGTATGAACATGTATGTGTAGCCACATGTATGTCCATGAGAAGGAAATACGTTGTGTAAATATCAGGGCATGAAATTTATCAAGTCAGTTGTTGCTGTGAGAGTTCCTTAGTTACCAGCAACTTGAAAACTTGCAGTTTAAAAAGATCATTGTCAGACAGTAGGTATATGCTATAATTTTTTGTTATCCATCACTTTGAAGTATTTTTTTTTATAAATAGACTTGAATTATTTACCAGTTTTGGTAAAGCAGATATTAAGGGCCCATGAAAACTGGGAAACATGAAGAATAAAGGAAACCAGTGTGGCAAGATTTTGAATGGGATCGTTGCTTTTTTTGAGCTGATGCTTTTAAGGTAAATGTAATAGCAATTCAATTAAGATCTAATAAGGAGAAGCAACTGATGAACCAAAAGCTTTGATATTCCTTTCCATGTCTAAATTCTTCTGTGCCAAACACTTTTTATTCATAGTACAAGGAAATTCCATTCTTCTTTTATTAGCACTTTTAATGGAGCTTGGCCATTTGTAACTCCTGCTGCCTTCCTGCTCATATCCTTTGTGGCATTATATCAAAGTATCCTCAAATGATTTTGGCTTCAGTTGTGAAGACTTGTGCACTCTTTACAAATTAGTCATCAGGCAATGTGGAACTGAATATAAATGCTTAGATAGATTCCTTTTTGATCTTTGTTTTAGGACTTTTAATAATTTATTAAAAGTAGCACAATTGTTTGATGAGTGATTTTTTGAAGCTTCACGCTTTTGCTGCTTCGAAGAACACTCTGCATATATATCTGGGAGTAAAAAGGACAAATGAAAGTTTATTAAAAAGATGGTCCTTCCTTACTTTCCATTTGACACTAAAGGTTTTCCTTCAGCTAACTACTTCCTATTTGTAGTGGCTCCAACAAATCCACTGCAGCTTTCTTGCTCTGTGCTTTTAATTTCCACCCCAGCTGCCAATTTCACAATTGTTGCAGCCCTCTAGGGGAGGGCTTTTAATTTTTACATTCAGTCTGACAGTAATCAACATTAGTTGAAAACACATTTATTTCAGGAGGAGGTCTTGTATTAGCTTTACTCTGGTTTACCTGTTGTGTTTGGTTTATGTGGCAGAAGGGTTGGGTTTGGGGTGCTTGTTTGCTATTGTGTTGATTATTTTCTGTAAGTGTAAAAAGGAGATTTTATGATGGCATTGTGAAAGTGGTGTCGTTGTAGGATTGGGGTACAAATGAGTTAGTGGCTTGAAGGATTCTTAATGGGTTGAATAAAAGGTTTTTCTCTGAGAACCTTTTAATAAAGAAAAAAAAAAAAAAAGAAAGAAATGACCTTAAAGGCTAAGTTGGAGCTTGGTAGTAAAGGCAGATGTTTTAAACCAGATGTGAAAACCAAGCTCATGAACCAGTGGTTGGACTAGGACTGATAGTGTTTCATGCTTGTGTGAAGGGATATCAGAGAGAAAAGAGAAACATTGATCCAAAAATGTTCATTGTTCCAAGCTTGTGCTTCACTCAGTAAACTAAAAAGTGATGTTTTGATGGAGTAACTGCACTAACCTTACTGACCTTACTGCTCGTTATGCTTGGTCAGGAGTCCAATAGCTAACAGAAGTAGTAGCTATTCCTGGAGATTTTACCTCTCTGTGTATTTGCCTATCTAGTGTAAGTTACTGCATCCTGAAAGGCGTTTAAAATGGTTGCTGTTCTGTATTGCCAGGTGAAAAGACTTTTTTTTTATGGTGGGGAAAGTCAAGGATTTCTTTCCCTTCCATGTTCAGGTGTCGAGTCTTCCCTTGTATCTGATGGGGCCCTAATTCTGCAGCAGAGCGGACAGAGCTTCCCAGTTCTTCTCTGCAGAAGGGAAGGAAAAGTGGGTGATATTCTGCCTCTGCAGACAGCAGAGGAGAGTAGTTAACCTGCATTCTCTAATGCCTACATATGTATAATTTACCATCTAAGTGCCCTTCTCATTGATCAGATGAAACCATACAACAGCAAATAGCACAACTTGCCCTTTGGCCATACGCTTACCCCATCCAGGGGGGTTGATCCTCTTTGCTTTCACCTGGTGTCACTCTAGGGCTTACAGAGCCTCTGACTACAAAACCTGTGGGTCTTTCAGATACCTGCCACTGACAGAGCTCATTCAAACCATCAGCCTCAAACGCCTGGCAAATACATTGAATTCTTGATCTCAGACACATACAGAACACTCACTCCTCTCAGAAGATTTTGTTGTTGTTTAAAAAAAAATCTTCTAAAATTCATTCTTTCCAACACTAGATAATTAATTAAGAAATGCTGAGATACATCTTGATTGTGAAAACCTGTTCCAGGTGCATGTTTGCCATTTGTGCAGACTTATTTCAGCTAGCATCTGTAAAAATAGACAGAACTCTGATTTGTAGACGAAGCTCTTGTTCCAAAATACTGTCTTTTTCCTGT
The DNA here is from genome assembly GCA_013399075.1 of Chloroceryle aenea. Classification (NCBI taxonomy): domain Eukaryota; kingdom Metazoa; phylum Chordata; class Aves; order Coraciiformes; family Cerylidae; genus Chloroceryle; species Chloroceryle aenea. The sequence continues at coordinate 273,303 of VWZY01010408.1, forward strand.
GTTTATGTAGAGTAGGGGTATGTATAGTCTGGCTTTCTTGAGAATTGAGTTCTCACTACTGTGTAACTTTTCCCTAGTTAGCAATTGAACAGCTCTTCCAAGTAAATATGCACTTTATCTTTCTCTAGGACTACCAGAAAAATAAGAGAAAAGTGACATCCTCAGAAAGCTGTACTGACGACACATTTAGTGATGTAAAAGTCAAAAGAAGATAGTTGAGAAGTGTTCCTTTGACCCTTAGCTATAATCCAGCCACTCTTCTACTAGCTCATTCGATGAAGGATTATGTTTGCACACGAGGAATTTCTGCTGAACCTTTCTGGTGCATACACTGTGAGGTTCCACAGCGCACACAGCAAGACTTTCATTCTGTCTGCAGTGGGTATGAACTCCTTTAGTGTCTTTCTCCCAAATGATGTTTGCCTTTTAAAACTTGTGACCCAGTTTTTTGAAAGCTGTAGTAACAGCAGCTCTGATAGCAGGTTACCTGCTCAAAACAGCAGCTTTGAGAAGCTTTGTATCAGCTTCAGGGTTCAGTATGCAGCAAGTGTCCAGATTCAGCAGCGCAGAGCCCTAGTCCCTCCTCTCCTTGTTGTCAGATGAGTTACGTGTTCACTCTAGCCCTGAGCAGTTGTTTAAAACTATAATCCTCACTTTGTGCTCTGTGAGAGAAGGCTTTTCTGTATAGTAAACACAGCATAGGAGAACTACTACTCATTCTGCTGCTCTGCCTTCTGGAGGGGGTGGCCAGAGAGAGTCCCTAGGGCATGACCACAGCTGCCTCTGGCAGCACCCTGCCGGTACAGTGGGAAATCCTCTGAGAGCTGTGCTTAAAGCTCAGCTCTGGGTTTGTTTCTTCCTTTTGCAACCTGATTCTTTTGCTGGAGAACACGGCAGGATCTATGTAAAAATAAGGTCATGTCTTTTAGCATTAGTGGTTGATTTCAGCATATACTCTGTTCAGCCAAGTAAGAAATAAAGTCAACATTCATGTGATTTGAAAAGGGTTTTTTTGAGAGTTTTGTTTGTTTTTTTTCCAAGTTGAAAGTGCTCAGGATTCAAAAAAATAAATTATTCCTTCAAAATGTGCTCTATTTGATGCAATACCACTAAAATAATTATCAACTCTTTAAGTCTCATGCTTTAAAATATTCTTTACTAATGTGTTCTGGAAATGTTCAAACACTCAAAGTTTGAACCCCCTAGACAATGCCGGTGTGATTGGCAAGTTATACGAGCCAATGTGTCAAGATAGACAGTGGAGGGGTTTTGGGCTAGTCTTAGGCTGGTAAGCAGGCTGGGGGGGCATGTCCTGGATTCCTTTGGCTTTGGTAAAGGTAGATACATGCATAACTGACTCAAGGAGGATTAATGACAAAATTCTCGAGAGCTGTGATTAAAGGTAAGGTGCTGGTGGCTTCTCTCACTTTCAGACTTCCCATGAGAATTGTTTTCAACCAATTATTTCAATAGCACACGGACTCTTGTTCCAGTTTTAATGGAGCATCCTTTAACTGTGGTTGTGAGGCACCTCTTTCTTCTCCTGGGTTCTGTAGCTCTGGAGAGGTTGAGGCATTTGTAAGTCAGAAAAAAATTAAAAATTATGCTATTACACATGGAAAGGCATTGTGAGCATTGAGGGAGTGAAGCTATTGTCACAAGGCTGCATCTGGAATATCGTGTCTAGTTCTGGGCCCCTCAGTTGAAGAAGGACAGGGAACTGCTCAGAAGAGTCCAGCACAGAGCCCCAGAGATGATGGAAGGAGTGGAGCATCTCCCTGCTGAGGAGAGGCTGAGGCAGCTGGGGCTCTCTAGCTTGGAGAAGAGGAGGCTGAGGGGTGACTTATTGATGTCTATAAATACGTCAAGGGAGAGTGTCAGGAGGATGGAGCCAGGCTCTGCTCGGCCATGTCCTGTGACAGGACAAAGGGCAACAAGTGCAAGCTGGAACATAGCAGATTCCATGGAAACCTAAGGAGAAACCTTTTCACAGTGAGGGTGACACAACAGTGGAACAGGCTGCCATGGGGGTTTGTGGTCTCTTTCTCTGGAGACATTCCAAACCCACGTGGACATGTTCCTGTGTGACTTGCTCTAGGTGATCCTGCTCTGGCAGGGGGGTTGGACTGGGTGACCTTTCAGGGTCCCCCCCAGCCCCGAATATTCTGTGATAATGAAGTGGACAGGAGCCACTATCGAACAGGAAGGATTTCTTCTGGCACTGCCTATGGAGGCCTATTTGTACTAAGTGGTTTTCATGGACAACACCACAAAATACTAATCACAGCAATGCCTGAGCCTGTGGTTTCATCATGGAACTCGTCCTGGGGACCTGTCTGAAATATGAAATATCCAAAAGCAAGGGGAAAGTCTCAGATAAGGGGTGAGGGATTGGAGTCAATTGGCTTCTAGCAGCAATCTCAAGTCCTGATTCCTTCCAGCCCCTGTGCTGTTGGTGGCCTCTGGGCACCGCAGGCTGTGTCAGGGCAAAGGGAGGTGCGGTGGTGGCACTGAGAACCAACGAGCTGTTCCTCACCGTGGTGAGGATTGCTTAGTTAAACCCTGGGATATGAGCTGTGTTGTGTAAGATGTGCAGTGCAAGTGCTGTGGATGTGTAGGTTTTTCTTTTGAGACAGAGGAAAAAATAAGTGATTTTGAGATACCATCTTAGCCTTCAGATTTTTTGGGGTATATGATTTTGGAAAATAACAAAAAATCCTTTTAATCTGCTTTGCATTTATTCCAGGAGCAGCATTGTACCAAATCGTAAGGCGACTGCGAGGTTGCAGTGCCTGTGATATAAGCTGTAGTCTGAATTTCCTAAAGCAGGTGCTTTGAGTTGTTCTTCTGTGAGATGAAAAGGATTTCTAGGTTATTGCTGAAAAGAGACAGAGCCTTTTGCTATCTCCTGCCTCAAAATAGATTTCAGGTTTAATTTAATAGCTCAGATGACAGCTATGACTGCATTTTATGGAAATACTCTTATTGTAACCTACATCCATTCTTCTCTCTTCCCTTCCCTCGTGTTCAGAACTGCTATTTGGAGGAGGTTACATAAAGCTGTTTTGTGCTCTTGATATGATGTGAGGCTTCAGAGAAGACTACTGAAAGAGAAAAGCAATTTCTACTTGGAAGAGCAGTGCAGTGGCCTTGTACTAATGGCACACTTGAACATTACTTGATGATAGTGAAGAAAATCTAATGGCCTGAAAGGCTCCTGCTTTTTCTTGACTTAACTCTTTGCTGCATTGAAGTTTGCCATCTGTAACACAGAGCAAGCTAGCGTATAGACAGCTCAGAAATGGCTGTTCAAATACCAGGAATTGTTTCAGGGTTTTGCAGAGAATTGGAGAAGAAACAAGCAAAGCAATAAAACAAAAGAGCTTAACTCCCCCGTTGAATACGCTCTATAGAATAAGGCATATCTGCTCTGTCTTAATTCCATAGCTGAAATGTTGGGATAAAAGACTTGCAGTCTTTTTTGAAGGGTATATTGCATCCTGAAAATTAAAAAAAAAAATACAAAATACCCACGACAATTCCTGCATTAATTGCTGTAGAACCAGTGGTTGGTTGGTTTTGGTTTTACACAAAATCTGAAACACCTACAAATGGGTACTGTATCTACTGAATACTTTGGTTCAACTGTATTCAGTGCTAATGACTTCTGCATCTAACCCTGTCTGATGCTAACTGAAGTGTTTGGGTTTGCTACATCAGTTATCAGCCAGCAGGGAAGCTTTTCCTGGTTTAGGTTAAACAGGTTTGGGTGGGATTTTCTACCTTTTTTAAATGGTCTTTCTGCAAAATGATTAACAGTAGTCTGTCAAATCACGTGTGCTTCTGTACACGGTGGTGAATGCTTTATGCTGAAGGCTTAGGTGTTGGCTGAGGTTTCCCAGGTACCAATGGATTACTGAAAGATTTTCATTAATAATCTTGAGAACAGTTTTAAGAAATAAGCTGATGTAATCCACATATTCACCCCCCATGTAGAAAACATTGTAGGTTGGGTTTTTTTTTCAGTTAATCATGAAAATAGTGGTCATTTACTGGACAGTTTTTCTCCTTGGTGCAGCACGCAAATGCTACCTGGTGTAGCAGATAGCCTCAAATAAATACTGACATAAAATGAGAGACAAGTTTTATGGTGACATTAAATATCTGACATATGGACTCAAGTAAAACTAATTGTTTGAGGTGCATTAATCCTCTTGTTATTTTCCAGAGAAAGGCATTAATTTTTACTGCATATCTTATATATATATCACTTATGTACCTTGTCCATTGTGACAGTGGCACTGACACAAAAGTATGCAAAAGAAAGGTACTGGTGGAATAAAGGTAAGTGCTCTGCTTTGAAGGGCAGCTGGAGGAGGAGTCTCAGAATGTGCTAGCACACCACGTGGATTTTGTGTAGTTCAGCTGGCTGATGGTGACCTGCAGCAAAGAGTCTGTCTTAGCTGTCTGTCAAATGTAGGGTCCTACAGACATGCTCTCAGTGATCTTCATTCAATCTGCTCATGTCCAAGGGAACAGCTCTTGGCCTTAGGGGACAGAGGGGGTTTGTATTCAGATGTAACCATATTCTGTGACTTTTAACAGCTCATCCTTTCTGAGGGCTGCAGGAAGCGTGCTGAAGGATGCCAGTGCCCGGGTGGTGCAGTGTGCATGCTCACAGTAAAGCTGGCGATGTTCAGGTGGTTTACCCAGACACTAACACTCTACTCATGTAAATTAGAGCAGGCTTGGAAGACTTTCCAGCCTAATTCAAGGGTGGAGGTTCAGGTAGTAAACTCTGAGCCTAATGTGCAGTGTAGACATTCCAGGGAGGTTTAGGTCCCAGGTCAAGGCTGAAATCCATATGTAAAACCCGATTTGATTTCAGCTGTACGTGAGCTTCAGTGTATCAGAGGGAAGGAGTGGTGCTGCCAGGAGGAAGAGAGGTACAAACCTGGATTCTGTTTCAAACACACATGAACAGAGCATATTTCATTCCTTAAATATGACATATCCCTCACATTGTTCCTCCTCTGTATTCTGGGGTTTTATGAATGTAAAACAGTTTTCATCCAAAAAAAGTCTTCATCCAAAGATGGATAAAATAAATCATCCATTCTTCCATGCATTTTTTGAGGGAAGGACTCCAGATTGAGAGGCTTGTATGGCAGCCATCTTCTGTGGAACTTACTTCATCATTTCAGATTTTGGCAAGACTCCAGCATCAAAAAAATAATCTTTCCAAGAAGCTGTGGCTTCTTCCCGTCATTCTGGAGGCTTGCCTCTATTTGATTTGCAGTATCGAAGGATAAGAGGCTTTTGAGGCCGATGGCAAATTTAAGGTTTGGTGTCTTATGATCCATCAGGATAAAAATGGGGGGTTTATATCTCCTTACAGGAACAAGGGAATTACAGTTTCTTTGTGATGAATGTGGCATTTTCTAATATCACTGAAGCAACTAAGAATTTGATCTTTAAGATGACATTTTAGTTCATATAAATGCTGCTTTAGGTCATGTTCAATTCTTCTTCCACCCCTTCCTCATCCAATCAGGATAGTCATCTAGCCTTATAAGAAAAAAAGATGGATATGCAAGTAGTTGACAAAGGTCTTTAAAACACAGCATGAGATATTTCATATATTTTTTTTTTCCCCAAATATATTTACGTGAAATGTGCTATAGGTAGCACACATAAGAGAGATGTTGTGATAAAACACTTCAGGTTGCAAATACAAGCAGTCATGCTGACAAACCTTTTCTTTCATACTGACATGCTTTTTCCAGGAAAAAAATACCTCTGTGTTCTTACTGCTGCTCATTTTTGCATCTTCTTTAAAAGCGTGCATCATTTATGCGCCGTGCGTGGCACATTATGCTCCTTCGTGCCATTTATTTTCACAAGCTTATTTTTTATATAAAAGACCAGCATGGTACAAAACCTTACAAGAGATAAACCCTGACTGTTCTACACTGCAAACTCCAGCCTTGTTTGCCATAGAACATTTGTAGCAAATGTGTAATATAAAGCTAAAAATACGAGCCGTTTGTAAGTCCTGCGCGGGAACAGACATTAAATACCACCTCACGTGTCAGACAGACAGTGACAGCTGCTTTGTTAATGTATGGCACAATCCCATATTAAATCAAATGGCAAGTGCACAGTTTGACAGATACTGTCATCAGTGCAAACATTATTAAACTCATTAAAGAGCTCGCTTTTAATTTTTTATTTTAAGTACATATATTTGGCTTGCAGAGCCTTTCTCAGGCAGAGCCTGCAGCAGCGAGTAGTGCTTCTCCAGGGGTGGGGGTTTTTTTTGCCTAACAAAGCCTGATGTGTTTCTGGCTGCTCCTCAGGGGCAGGGCTGTGATGTTTATGGCTTCCCCTGCACATGGCGCGATAGGGTCTGTGACCAGAAATTCCATTTGAGAGCACATCGCTCTGGATAGCACTCAGTGGTCTTTTCATTTTGATTGATGGCTCTGGTTTTGCACCATCTGGCTTCTGATAGGCTGCATTAATCATATTCTGAGCTAAGAAAATGTAGACAGGATTTTTTAATAAGTACATGTACGTGGAAGGGAAAAGTGCATGCATGTATGTGTTTGTGTATTTAATTCCTATAAGTTCCAGTCCTACAAAAGAGTGCAACAGTCCTGTGGTGCTGTCCCCAGTTTGTGTTGGGATAAGCAGGTCTCTAAATAAACCTCTGCTTACAAATGCCCCTATTTCAGTCTTACTCCTCTCTTTATTTTATTTTACTTTCTACCAGCTGTTTACAGTCACTGCCTTATGCCACTATTATTTTCTTTGAGGAATAATGGACCTGTTTAAAGCACTTGTGTTGCATCTCAACTGTTTTAAGTAAACCTTAAAATTTCTGCCGCTCTAGGGGTATGCTGAAGTTCCTTTTTTCTTTGTAAACATAGCCTGAGATAGTGCTTTCTGAAGCAGAACTTCATCAGGTTTTAAATTCTATATGTGTAGGACATCTCCGAATGGTCATATTTAAATTGACATCTTGGGGAAAATGTAGGCATCTGAATTACAAACACTCAAGTCAGTAATCAGCCGTACTGAGGGCTTCTGATAGAGTTTGACAGTAGCAAAGTTACTGTATTGTTGAGTCAGCAATATCAGTTGCCTCGCAATGCATATGTGGGAATGAATCAGCCAACATGCAGTTGTTACATGTTCCAGATTTTATTTGGTTTTCTAATATTTGAAGTAAGCAGTTATCTCTATTCCTCCTTGGTAGGGTGCTTTCATCCCACGGTGTTTTACAGTTTGACTTAAGGGAAGCAAATATCTTCTGCTGTACCCCGTCACACTCCAGCCATGAACTGGATGTTAGGTTTCAGAATCTGCTTAATCTGAACCATTTAAATTTTCAAAGACCAGAGGTTGAGAAGCTGCCCTGGATTCCCTTCCACCTCTGCTGCTGTGGATCTAAGACACCGTGAAATGGTGAGCAGGCGGCAATACCTTACACTCTCCACAAGAAACCCAGTAAGCACATTTGTTATGTCCCCAAGTCCAGCATTTACTGGTCACGCTGAGCGTGCTTTCTTAGGTGTTCCTCACCAGCCAAATACCATCGAAATATCACAGCCCCCGACCTTTCCCTGGCAGCTATAAATGGTGGTGTTGTTGGGGGAGTTTCGTAGGGTTTTGTGTCTTGTTTTGGTTTTGCTCTTTTGCTTCATCTTCTCGCACGTTTCCTCGATATTCTCATTAGCGGAGCTTGCAGGTACTTTGGAATCTTGCTTTTAAATTTATTATTCCCTTTGCTTTGCTTGTGAAAATACCTTAAGGATGAGGTACAGAACACTTCCATGTGCAGCTTAGCAGGAAGTGGGGTGATGTTCATCTGTAACCCCACCAACTAAAGTGAAACTTCCTGTTCCAGTCCGACTTCTGCCAGGCTTGGTGATGTCTCTCTGTAGAGTAGATGAGGTTTATTTCAAGACATCTGGCATGAATTCTTTGTATTTGAAAGCTCTACTTAGGTTTCACAACTAATGGCGTGTTAGAAGGTTGTTTGACATGCTACAGCAAGAAACAATTTTTGAGGAAGATTTTAGACATTTTAGTCACTGTATTTAGTAAAGAGATAAATCTCTGTAAGCTCCTAGCCCTGTGCAGGTGCTGGGAGCACCCTGTGTCACGTTTGTTCATTTTTTATTTCTCAGTTTTCTGTAGAACTCTGCTTTTTATGTTGTCTTCCTCTAACGCAACCATGTTTTCTTGTGTGCTTATTTTAAAGACAAGGCTTGTTTGTTTGTTTGCAGTCTCACAGCTTTTTAAAGTAGACATCTGTGTTTGAGAAAATCATAATTCACCAATAACCTCTGATAAATTAAGTATAGATGCTGAAAATTAGGATAAACAAAACCTGCTTAATCATTAGTACAAAAGCACCAACTTCATTTGTGTGCCAAGGAGGACTTTACAAAAACATCTTCACGGCCACACTGCTGATCCGACTGTGCCCAGTGCTGAAGTCTCCAGTAAATCAACAACTGATCTTGAGTAAATTTGCCACGTGCCTCCCAGATGTAGAACTCCCACCTTATTTTGCCTGAATCATTGTAATTATAGTTTACCTCAGAGACATTATGGAAGTTAAAAAGTTAAAGTCTTGCCAACAGGCATAATCAGTAGTCTCCTGAGCTCCCTGTTGGCCGTTCATAAAAGCTTGGATCCTCAAGCTCGGAAGAAGCCTCCAGTACTCCTACTGCTCCCCAGTGCTCTCATTATCCAACTTCCAGCTTGGAATAGTGGCATAACCATTCAGCCTTGTGGAAGCTGGAGCAGCCCAATACCTTGTTGGTACAAAGGTCTACAGTGAAAACAACAGTTGGTGATAGGAGAGTTCTGCAAAGGATCCTCTGAACTTTGGGAGATAGGAATGGGATCTAGCCAGCCCTGTATACACTTCAAAATAGGGAGTAAAAGGTAAGATATATTTTCAAGAGTCTTCCCAAAAACTGAAAAATCATTGATACTGTCGTTTGAACACTGGGATGTAGTGTGAAAGGGTGAGTTCAGGGCCTGCGGGATGGTGGACAGAAATCCTCATAAAGTGAAACATTTTCACTGTGAATCTCCTTTAATCCCTTTCCAAAGTTGTACATGCCAGCCTAGGTAAATAGCCCCCCACAGCTTGTCATTAGTAGATACAGACCACTGGTGTTTTCATCTGATGACTTCCAGTAAGCAGCTCAATATAAAGAAACTTTCTGTTGCCCTATTTTCTGAAACGCAAGGCCTACCTACGCTTCTTGGCTCAGCAGCTCCAATGTTCTCCTAGTCCCTGCAGCTCCTCATCCCTGCAGTCTCATCTTCTAGTCCATGCAGCTCCTAGTTCCTGCAGTCTCATCTTCTCCTCATCCCTGCAGGTTTAATGACTTAGCTTCTTCATGTCAATGCCAGTCGATTAATTCTGCAGAAACCTGCCCTGCATTGCTGGAGTGATGCTGCATGTTACCTTAGCTCATCTCCACTCTGGTTTTGGTTTCCCTTTCAGTATGAAAAGAGAGACTTAAATTTTGGCTTGTGTTTTGGGGTTGAATTTTTGTTAGTTTCTTTTTTCAATGCCACTCTCACTCCCCGTGCTGAAAGAAATGTAAGGAGTAAATATTCCAGATTTGTTAAGATTTACCAGTTTCTATATACTTATTCTTTATAAAGCCTTCCAATAACAAATCAGGAAGTGGGATGACAAAATCTTTCAAGAGACTCCTTTCCAGGGGTATTTAATACACCGGGGCCTGCTTTCACTGTTACACTGGTTACAGATAACATAGCAAAGGATAACATCAATGGACTGTAGGATGTTTGGGTTCTGAAAGCGGATACTATTGGTAGTTATTTTCTAAAAGTTTGCCTGTTTATATTTAAAACCTACAGGATTTGATATGAATAACAATCTGGGAGTACATCCATGTAAAATTCTTGCAAAGGATTCTGCCTTCTGTGAGACAACAGACAGGTTTTTAGTGCTTCTAAACCCTCTGTAAATACTGTCGTTGAGTGCTGCCTTTTCTTGTGATGCGTGCAGTCTTAAGGGGAGGGGGAGGCCTTTATCAGTCATGTCCTGTGGGTATGTAGCACACGTTGCCCTGTTAATGGCTGGCGACTCTGCGAGCTCTGTGTGTCTGGTAAGAAATTGGGCCTGTACATCAAAACATTTCGTGGAAGTAGGGAAAGTGAAAGTACTTACTGTAAAACCTTTGTGATGCCTCCTATCTAAATCAAAGTAATACAATTATTCATATTGGAAATAGGCTAATGTTATTGCCAAGAAAGCTATTTTGTCTTTAGTGGTGGATAATATGCCATTACATCACGTGGGTATATATCACTGCTGTCGAGAAGGGTTGCAAAATTAGCTTTAGAAAGAGATCTGCTCTGCTTTGGTGTAGTTTCTTCCTTCACTACAGCTTATCATGGCTCTGGGAACATAATTCTGTGAAAAGAAATAACCTAGAGCCCATGAGAAGAGAAAATTTATTACCAATTAATAGCTCTGTGTGTGTATTGTGGTGGCAGTTGTGAGTTTTGAGGAGCAGTCTTCTCTTTCAGAAACCTCCTAAAACCCCAGTTCCACTGCTATGTGTAAAATAAGGCGTCAGCCTGTTGTCTTCTGAAGTAAGCTAGCTTTTGACTTCTAAGCTGAAGCTTAGAAATTATCCAGAATTAAATCCACTAGCAGCTTATTTGTGGGGAAAACAGATTTTGCATTCCATAGGAAAAATATCAGACATGTGGGGATGTATGGAGAGGACTTGGCTGTCATGTGTTTGTGTGTGGAAGTCAAATACCAGCACAAGTTATTGTTCTGCTGTATTTCCTCAGCAATGAAACAACCAAGTGACAACTGCTGTGGTTCTCAGGCACCATCTGTCTTGTGAACCCTGCCATTCTGTTCATGCCCAAATATGATAGATTTTTACCTTATTTCTCCAAGAAAATAAAAATAGTACTTAATCTACAGCTCAAAAGCTGGATAAATTCCAAGGGAGGCTCTGTTACTAGTGATATCCCTTGTCTCTGGGGGTGTAAATTTGGGCTTACACCTAAGTGTGTGTATATAAATATTACAGATTTATTGCTGTGTGTGCTATGCTATGCCACAAATACAAGTCTGTCCACAAACATGCTATATAATCAAAGAAAAATAAAATTATTTTATAAAGCCACAGTAATTTGTATCCACAATAATTATTTTTAAATTAGAGAGCTACTCTTGAAGACTTTTAAGGTAGTCTAATGATCAGAGAGAGGGATCAAGGTGGACTTTTACTTGTTTCAGTATTTTGAACTCTTTGTTGGTGGTTATGTTGTGTGTCTAGGTATTTTTTTTTTTAAATATTTTTTAAACTGTTTATTTTTAAATTTCATTTCAACATAGTGATACTTGGAATTAATGGATAATCTTTCAAATTATCCAACCTTCCTTTTTTCTTCCATGTAAACAAAATTAATGTAGGGTAGATTGCTTTTTTTTTATCCAGAGTGCCTGGTTAAGTTGTATTTTTCTGTCTGTCTTGGCTGCTTTTTCCACTCTTGAACATTTTCCTCATCTTCAGCTGTGTGTTTAATTGTACCCGTGGTCTCAGCCTCGGAATTATTTTGCTGCACCGCTTTCACAGTTGAATACATTGGACAGCAGCAAAAGTACTTGAAAGCCAACTGGCTCTGAGCACGGCTTTGTCTTACAAAGAGACGAATGAATAGGCACTTAAAAATTGTTACCAAGAAGTCTGCACGTGTCTCTGCAGAAATGGGCAGCACCTGCCTCACTTTTTTTATTTTAGCATTTTTAGAAAGTCGACACATTCAGAGTCTCTCTGTCAGCTACAGAATCTCCAGTGTTAATTAAAGATCACGTCGTGCCTTGAGAAAAGGGGACCTCAGTAGAAGACTTATTTATTTTTAAACACTTTATAGTAGGAAAGTGATACCCTCTGTGAAACTGTTTGCAGTGAGGGTGCAGGAAGAGCACGGTGTGTGAAGCCGTGGATCCCAGTTCTGTGGTGCTTGGTTTTGTGTACCAAGTGACAGCAAACTGTGTCTGAGAGCAGGACACAAGCTGTCTTATGAAACTAGATATCCTATATGAAAAGCAAAGAGTGCTTTTGTGGTGACATGGATATAAAAGATGGCCCATCACCTTCTTGACCTTTTTCAGTGACTTGGAGTTTTTTGCTGAAAATATAATGATTTTTTTTTTTTTTTCATCTTGGAAGTGTCTGTTTTGTATAAACTATCTTTCTTACACAACCGAAAGAAGTCCTTTATTATTCATGAAATTAAAAAAAAATATTCCAAGAATTTCATACCTGAATTGTGGGGGTTCAGATTGTTCTGAAGGGTAAGGAGGGACATTCTGAGATGAGTTTCTTGCCCTCCACTCTCAGTTGTGTATCTACAATAGGTGCTGCTCCCATGGGAGCAGGCAGGATGAGAGAGGGGTAGAGATGGTGCAGGGCTCTTTCTGGATCGCCATAAAAAAAGCTCAACAACAACTGGCTGAATAGAATAGCCCCTCGAATAAGAAAGACTCCTGTGAGTGGTAGAGATAGTAAGTCCCTTAGGATCCTGGGTACCCCACGTTCACGCAGCATCAAAGCTTGGATGGGTTGGGTGTTCCCACAGCAGTGCTGCACACACCCCAGCTGCAGAGAGGTTCCCTCTGTGCTCCAGAAAGGAGCAAACAGGAGATTTCACATTTGAACAAAACAAGAGAGGATCTTTCTACTTTTTTACTCCTTTTCCTTTATTCTGCAGGGTAGAATGTGCCTCTATCTGTTGCATGCTCTCTCTGCTCTCAATAAAATATTCCAGGTATGGGAACCCTAGAAAAGAAGGGAGATTAAGATCCCCCCAAACCATTGTGTTGAATAATAAACACCTATCAGGCTTTTAATGTTTGTCCCCTCTCTTTGTAAATGCTGCAACTCATACACACATTGTGCATCAGTACCAAGGTGAATGTGCCATTGGATATATCTCAGGAGACTTATACATGAGAAAACCAGCAAGTGAAGAAACAAATGCTTAAAAAAAAAAAGAAAAAACAGTCCTACCAGACTCTCTGTCTGCTTCACTTGGAGGAAAGACATAAATATTGTTTGCCACATAACACTGAAAAATGTGTGATGAATGTAGCAACTGTAAAACCTTCGTTGTTCCTTCAGCTAAACCAAACAGAATGTGTAATTAATTGGCTGCTTCTGCCTAATCCTAAATCCCAGGAAGATTACAGGGTGTTTGAATCATTGTCTACCTGGTTTTTACAGGCATATTTCAGTTCTTCCAAATCTTCTCCATGTTTGCATGCACCAAACCTCTGCAAAGCCAGAGAAAAGAACACTGCCCTGACAGGCTGCATTTAGATGGTTAAAGGGGAGCTTCTTGCTGTGCTTGTATTTCATTGACTTAAAATCATACCAGTGATTTCCAGATGTTTACAGTATTTTTGTCACAGCCTTCAACTTTGTACTCTTGGTCTTATAGCTGAGTCTCAGTACTGATTTTGGTTTGTTCTTTTTTTTAATTCCTGCTTGATCAAGCAGTTAATCCATTGTAATTTGTATTTTATGAAGTGAAATTCACTTCCAGTTAATTGCAGTACACACAGTAAAATTGTTGTGGTTATGTTTGCAAGGTAAAATTAAGTATAAAGTCTTTTTGTGGAAGCACAGTAAATTACTGATTTTATTTCTGTGCCAGAATGGAAGATTGCAGTAGAACTAATGCAAGATCTTGTTCTACCTGAAATCACTCTAGAGCAAGAAAACCCTTGAAGTCATGGCTTGGGTTTTTTTGTCTCTTTATATAACAGCTTCCATGAAAGTCCATTTTCCTCTTGTGCATCATCTTGTCCAAGTTTAACTGGTGTATATTTTAATGAGGAGTCAGACCCCTGCTGCCTCAGGAAAGTCCAGGGTAGTTCTCTGGCCTTTCAGAAACCTCCTGCAGAGAACACATCAGCAGAGTGCTGCCCTGGCTGTTTTCACAAACCCGGTGTCTTGGAAGCTTGCTGAAGTCAGGCATCAAATGTCACAGCAATAGGTCTGAGTTTGGTCACTTGTCTGAAAACCTCAGCTGAATGCCACTGTGGAGTTGCTGCAGGTCGCTGTGGAGGGCACCAGAAGCACTCCTGCAATTTCCACCCCTTTCTGTGGGAAGATGGAGAATCTGGGAAAGTCCAGCACAGCCAGGCGAGTTGGTATCTGTAGAACCAGGGTTACATAAGCCCCATCGTGGTCAGGCCTTGTGCCTTGTGCCATTGGAAAGCTGTCTGATGAGATAAGCTCAAAGGCTGTGGGGACAGTCTGTGTGCAGACATAATGTCTTTTATTAGACAAATACCACTGTTAGAAAAACAGGACTCCCAGACTGTTGGAAGCTCCCCTGTTTCTCCCACATGTATCAGCTAATATAAATTTATTAAAAAAAAAAAGTTTACCCTACGAACTTTGCTTTCTTAGATCCTCAGACCATTGTGGCTACACTGCCACTCTTGAAATCAGCAGAAGTATCACTCCCCATTTCATTTACTTCAGTGTTCTGAGCCACCTCGGAGTTCCTCAGCTATTGATGGCTTGAGATGGCAAAACTGAGTTTGAGACCAAGTTAGGAGGCTCTGATTCCTACCTTGCTGCTTTCTTATCAAGTACAGCACATACAGTCAGCTGCAGAGTTATTTTGTAGCTTTTTTCTTTTTTTTTTCTTTTTTTTTTGTTTGGTTTGATTTGCATTGGTTTGTTTGGGTTTTGGTTTTTTATTTTTCGGTGGGGCTTTTTTGTGTGTCTTTGTTTTGTTTTCTTTTGTTTGTTTTCTCTTTGTAGTAGTGAAAGGAAAAACTACTTGTGGCTGATGGGGAACAGAGTATTGAGTAGGTTGTGCAAGGCTGGAAACAGAAACTAAAAAAAAAAGACATGTTATTTTGGTATTTTCTTACAATGATATCTGGATTATATTTATTTGATTAGTATTGTGGTTTATAGAGGTAACTGGCACTTTTTTCCTGCACAGAAACAACTCTGGCTCATGTGATATAAAGCATCTCCTACAATCAAGTACAATTAAGCTGGTCTCAGATTTGCATATTATGAAGTTGTATGAGCTTATTCAAGCCAACAAAAAGAGGTCTCTCTTGCTAGGCTGGAGCATTATTCAAGCTAATCTGCCTGCTTGAGTACATGAATGTTTTGCATATGTTTCTAAGAGATACTTGCAGCTGGGTGGCATAGTTCTGAATTATTGGAATGATTCATGGCACTGGTTTCTGTGCAGTCACCTTTTCCTCCTTTAGTAAATGAATTCAGCCTCCACTCCGTGGAAATCCAGGCTTTCTTTGCACTGCAGCACAAGTATTGTTTGTTCTTTATAGCAAAGATCAAAGGATATATAATTTTTTAAATAGCATCAGGAACCACAGATCATAACTCATTGAAATTACTTCCCCCCTTTTTTAATCTTGGAACTATACTGTTGTGGAGTATTTACTGGTTTCTGTGGAATATAGATGTCACAGACTGCAGTTATGTTGATTCAGTACAGCCTTTTGTATATGTTTTTCAAAACTGCAAATCATTGCATGTAATTAAACCCCACACATTAGACCAGATGCTCCTTTAATGGAAAAACTCATAAAATGGGCATGGAAGCCTCCCTATGTTTCTGTGTAGGGAATTTTCCTCCCAGGAAAATACCTTGAAATGAGAAGGGGTGGTATAAATACACAGGTGGTGTTCTGAAAGCTAAGAGGTACCAAAAGAAGCCATGGTGTTCTGAAAGCTAAAAGGTACCTAAAAAAGCTTGTTTGGATTTTAGCAGCCTCCTTCCAGACTTGTCTGCATCCCCCATGGAGTGAGGTTTTACTGTGCTAAGGAAAAGTCCCGACCGTTGTGCTGGCAGCGGCTCCAGCTTGGTGTCTGCTGAAGAAATAGGTGCAGGTAGTTGGAATGTAATGTGATGGGAGATACACACGGGTCGTGAAGTGCCAGATTCAGTCTTACATGGGAACAGAGTCAGTTATTGACTTCCCTATTTCCTCCTCCTTTTTTATCACTGAATTCTGCCCTTGCTACTTTCATTCTTGGGCATTAATAGAAGGAAGTATGAACAAGGGAGCAAAATTAAGACCTTTTCCCTGTAGCTCAGCTTGGTTTTTATCAGCTGATGGAAGCTGGAGGACTGAGCTCTTGTTATCAAGCTCTCGGGACTCCCTGCACACTGGTGACTGGAGGGTCTGAAAGGACGTGTGTTTGCCAGGCAGGCAGCACCCTGCAGTGCTGCTCTTTGTTCCCCTGCTTCTGGTTACGCTCCACACTTGTCATTCCCATCACCCACTGCAGCTGGCCCTCTCCTCTTCACCATGCACATAAAGCACACATTTTGGAAATCCCTATGGGCTGTTTTAATTCCACAGGTGAGGAAGGAAAAAAAAAAATCAACCTCTCATTTAAATTTAGGATAAATTTCTTGCTTTGAATTAATTTTCCAAGTGCTATCTTGTAAACTTTTCACTCCTCCCATACTTCATTATTTCTCATCTGACCTCTTTATCTTCTGCCTTTTGTGTTAAAAAAGACATTTCTTCTGTCCAACCTTCCCCCCATTTGATTTTGAGAAGTTATGCTTAAGGAAGGAATAAGAAAAATGCTTCTCCTCCCGCAGGTTATTCCCATGCTTCAGAGCCAATAATCCCCTCCTACACTCCTGTTTTATGTGAAGTTATCGTGTTGGCATTGGGTCAAAGAAGATAGAGACTCTCAAAAGGGGGATGGGTGGTAAGGAATGCAGTTTCTAGTCTTCCTCCCCACACACACCAGTTTGATACTAGTATGTGCATTGGAGGATATGTCCAGGGCTAGAAAACAAGTCTGTTATTTAAATCATATTCAGAAATCTGGAAACAACTTGGCTTGATTCACCTTTTCTTTTTCTTGGAGGAGAAACCATATGTTTTATCTTGACTGTGTTCTCTCATACTTGCCAATTTCTGAAGCTGTAAAGGTGAACACTTAGGGTGATTACTTTGGATGTTTAGTGCTTTAGTTTTGGATTCTGAAGAGACTTTTAAGCAGATCACATGAGAAATGCCAAAGAAGGAACAGAGATATACTCCTTTTCCCCTGCTTTCCAGAAGTAATAGCCAGGGGAAATGTGATACCACTTACATAGCTCAAGGTTTAGTGTCTGTGCTCCCAGCAGGGGAGCAAGGAGTGTGAGAGTCCCACAGTTCTATCTGCTGGAGGCGGAATCTTCCCATCTCTTTCACCCACCTCTCCTCAAAATCTTCCTCATACCCTCTTACAGCTGAGGGTAAGAGAGAAGAGGAAGGAAGTGGGATGGACACGTGGGGAAGTGGAAAGAGTGAGCCAGAATACCAAAGCAAATATCTGCATGGGAATCTTGCTTTCAATAAGGTACCACTAGACTGCAAGTGAGGGAATCCCTTCTGGGCTGAAACTCAGCAGGATTTTCAGTGACAGTGGTTATTATGGTGTGGCTGGGCGAGGGTATTAATCTCCTTCAAATCACCTTTCTTAAAAGTTAACTGTATTGGCTTTGATATTGTCATTCGACGGCTTACTCAGTGCTGTTCTGCTGCCCAAGGTGACATGAACCACCAGAGTTAAGTTTACATGGTTTATATCTTAAGGTCTCACTGTGGCTGCAAACTATTGTCATTCGACGGCTTTAATTACCTTCAGCCACGTTCTTTGTGACTAGTGGTCAACATGCAGAATGCTACAGCAGTTACCTGCATCAAAGGCAAGGGACTGGAACAATCCTATCATAATAATATTTTTTTCTAAATACAAAAAGTTGACTGAATTGGTCAGAGAGGTGGTACCCAAGCAGTCCACGTCAGGCTTCCTACACTGCAGTCAGGCTCGGAAAAACAAAGTGATTTTAATAAGACAGTTAAATCTCATCTCATTTTTATCATATACTCAAAGGAAATTTCTTGCTAGTCAGCAGCACTGGTCTGGTGTAGAACAAGCCAAGGAAGTGCTGAAGCTGTTCCTTCCTAACCTGTGGGCGCAGGTTCCTTCCTAACCCTGCCGCGCAGCACGGTTCTGTCTGCAGCTGCGTGGTGCCGTGGCTTTCCGAGGTGAAGAATGCTATGGGGTTTTTATTTGCAGCATCAACGGGGCTGTTGTTTAATAAGTGAAATCTGTAAGTCTGTATAACGTGCCTTTTTACTGTTGTTGTCTTTTCATTGTTATTTTTGTTGTGGGGCTGACAGTACAGCCGACGGGAACTCTCAATTAGCCTTGAGGTCAGGCATCTAGATTAAAAATCTTGACACATTCCTTTATCATTTCACCCCAATCTGAAAAGGGCAGTTCATTTCTCATCTGTATTTAATACCTTGTTTCTTCTAGGGGACACGTAGAGATAATCTTATTTTACAGCACTGGCAAAGGGGGTTTATGGTCAGGATTGGTGCCTGTGCTCCTAAAAGACCTATTTCCCTGGAGTGCAAAGTATCCTTTTATTAAAGCCACGTGCTTGAAGTTAATTTTGCTGCTGTATTAAATCAGCATTAACGAGCCTTCTACTGCTGTATAATGGACAAAGCTTCATTCTGAGCAGATCTTAAAATGGTAGATGTGGCTGATGGCCAGCTGAACACCTATGTTTTGTTTACCAAATAGGTGCAAACCAATTTTTCTCAGTTCTGCAGCCTGGTGTGACTCAAACTCCTCGAGCCACGCAAGGTGGGCTTCTGCATCTAAGCTTTACCCACGTGTTGGGTAAGACTTTGCACTTTGTTTAGGATGTTGGTGCTTTTCCCCCCCTGCCACCATCCTCACAACCTAAGAGGCAGGATGATTCAATGCTCAGGACAGTGCGTTATCATCACTCTTTGCAAACCTAGAACATAGCAATGCTCTGCTTTTTATATGTTCTGAGAAGATAGGACCTCTGTCTTTAAAAATAATTACCTTTTTTTTTTTTTACTATTTAATACTGAAGTTTAAGCAGAGTATTTCAACTGCTCATCAAGTGAATTGATGGTGATGGTGCAGCAATCGACCAGCATCGTTTGTCTAGCCTTTGAAAGAAGAAATGTTTCTAAACTCCATCAGGAAGCAGCCTGTACCTGTGAGCACTGCTGTACAGTTTCCTGTCTCCTGTAATTTGTTATTTTCGTATTCACACGTAGAAAAGGTTCAGCATAGGACTTTGGAATGTCTTCCTGAAGGGGGCAGCCCTAAAAGGATTGCTCTGACCCAGGAAAACTTTCATATTAAAACAGAAAACCTCTGACACAGCTTAAGGGAACTGCACTGGGGTGATGAATCCTTGGTTTGTATGTAGGAATATGTTCTAATCATGTCTTCCAGAGGCTTTTTCCTATTACACTGGGGTTTTTTCTTTGCAATGTAGTGTTAATGACAGTAATATTATATATTTTTTTTACCCATATGTGCTCTCTCACTTTTTAGGCACTGGCACCTGTTTTTTTGTTTTGTTTTGTGTGGGGGTTTGGGGTTTTTTGGATATTTTTTGTGTGTGTGTGTTTGGTTTGGGTTTTGTTGGGGTTTTTTTTTTGTAAAGGGTGAAAAGAATTCATATGCCCTCGGGAAGTATGTGAATAAACAATGTTCCAAAATACTCATTTTATTGAGACTTACAGGAAGCATTTCAAATGTCATAGATGGAATTGGTTTGCTGTGATCCAAAGTCTACAAGGACTGGGCCATTGCTAGTACCATTATTTTCATATAATCATTCTCATGTTTTTAAGAAAAAATATTCAACTAATTTATTCTTCTTCTGTAAGGTCATCTAGACAGATCTGTTAAATTTAATGGCTGTTTCATGATTAAGGGAGAGTAAGAAGTTCTTAATTGAGGAACAGATAAAAAGCAAGCTAATTAACTCCAAATACATTTCTTTAGCAGCATCCAAACAGCCATTTCTAAGATGAACTCGGGTTACTCATCTTTTGAGCTTTTAATCATATTTTTAGATTGCATTTTTACACCATCTGTACTACAAAAATGACTGTAATTTATGTCACAGTTGGAAGCATCAGTTAATAAATGTTTTCTATTTTGATCTAGGGAGGTGTTTGAATTGAGGGGGAAAATATTCTCTAACTAATTGGGTTAATTTACAGTGGGGAGAGAGTGGTGAGAATGGTTTACTTCTGTCCCTACCTAGTTTTCTTCCAACCATTACCTTGCTCTCTTTTATTTCAATATTGTCCAAAACAAAACCCTTTGCCCCAGCCCTCTGATCTTGATCATCTGTAAATTGCTGCATGTATTGAGAAACCAGAGGTTTTGCCTCTCTGCTGTCACTCCATTTACAAGGTATTTACCAGTCCAAACCACCTACCAGAGTTTAGGATTGAGCAGGATCAGAGCCGCTAATGCATTAGGAACCGAGCTGTTGGCTCCTGCCTCTGCTTTAGGAGAGCCTGCACTCAGAACTCTGTGGGTAGGGAAGGAAGATAACTCAGTAAGAGGTGCCATGGCTAACTGGCAGCCTGCAAAACCCACCATTCACTGGTTGCTTTTGGTGAGGAAAATCTTTTCTTGTGTAAAAGTACAGGTTAGAATTATACCCGTGCAGGGGATGTGCAAAGCGTGTACAATGTACAGAGGGTTTTACATCTGCCTGTGGAAGCAGCAGTGCTGATCTCATACAGTAGCATTAACAGCTAGTTAAGTATTCTGCAGGGTATTCTATGAATTTAATTTCATTTCTGTGACAGACATAGAGAGTATGAATTCCCAACAGGCAGGTACTATTAAGATCACTTAAGCATATTAATACTTTGCTATCCTAATTTGTTCATTCATAGAATGTCATTAGCAAACCTCAGTTTTCATTTTATAAGGCACGACTTTGTGCTTTTGCATCTTCTCAATGTATTTGCTTATTTGTGGTATTTTTTGCACAGTTTAATGGGCAGCTGTGTGTTTCAGTTTCATCTCATTGTTACTCTTAAGAACTGAGATTTTTCTTGTGATATCTGAAATATCTTGCAGTGCAGAGAGTGGAGATTCTTTGTTTAGTAAGAGGTTCGCACTTCCACAAGATTTGTTGGGGGGGGGAGAGGTTTTTTTTGCTTTATGCAAGTTCCTAGCATGTTCACAGCTGACAGTCAAGGTAGCTAGGGAATACTGGCAATTACCTTGAACCTTGCCAGACCTATCCTGCTGACATGGAATAAAGCAGTGGACGTAGTGATGTTAGACTAAAAAATGACATTGAAATCAAAATAAAATAATATGGCAGCATCTCCCAGTGGTTTTTATAGTAGATGGTAAGGTTTGTAGAAAAAAGAGAGGAGAGAGAACAGAAACATGGTGACAAGTTGTTTCCAATAGTCAGTTTTAACTCTGAGGTGGGTTTTTTTGCATTGCTGGTCAAAGGACTCTTTCATTTAATAGTAACTATCTTACAATTCTGATAATTTTTTTAATTATCTGAAAGACCTATTACATTTTTAATGTATATTTATATATAGTTTACTCTTGCTTGAATGAGAAACAACCCTATTCTTTGGAGCAGAAGTGATAAGGTTTTATTAATGAAGGAAAACAGCCCAAGGTCAACCGCCAAAGCCTATTTTCCATGTTCATAAATAAAAGAATTTGGTGGCCATCAGATAACTCAGCTAGTGTAAAACTGTTCCATTATATTTCACAACAGTAATTTTAGTCACATGTATTGCTCAAAAAACATATTTCCATTCTCCTTTATTGTCAATCCTGCAGAACATTGAGCATCATCTGAAACCCGTGCAGAACAGTATACAAAGTAAGGGTTCTTGGTAACAGAATTAGGAAAAAGTGGTGGGTTTTCCAGATTTGGATCTCTTCTGAAGCACGTGCATGGAAACTTGCCTCTTAAATACTTCTGTTCACACGACTCCTAGGAGATGCCTTGCAGTAGTTCACAGGCAATGCTTCCAAATGCTCGACTAAACTCGAAAGTGGAAGAGTTGCAGCATGAGTAGAAGAGTTGTAACATGAATTTTAGGGTCCTAAAAAATATCCGTGTTCCTTCATCCTTCCTGAAATCCAGTGAATATCAGGCTTTTAAGTAGCAATTGAGCACTTAAGTATCCTTGGGAAAATCCCGTGTGTCGGTGTTGCTGAACCTTTAGTTGATGCCGATGTTGGGATTTGATTAATAAAAGGTATGTAGATAAATTATACCACATACTTACACCCATTTTCTCTAACAGCTCTTCATTTTTAAGACTGCTTTTTGATTCTTCTAAGTAGTCACACTGTTGCCTGTTTTCTTTAGCTACCAGTTGAGCTGCCTAGCTCTGTCTGGAAAAGCTGTTGATTCCAGGAGTGCAGCATCTGCCGTGGCTACACCAGCAGCCTCAGTTTTCTTCTTGCTACTAAAATCACAATTACCAAGTTTCCATATACTGAGTTTAGCAGTTAAAGTTGCCTTACTTTAATGGCTTGTTTCATTTCCTCAGCTCTTCTGGACTGGTTCCTGTTGTTCTGTAGTGAGATAGGGGCAGAGTCAGAGAGCCAAGGTGGAATCAAGAGCATTTGCTGATGAATTTCCAGCATGGCCAGCACGGCTATTGTGCTGCAGAACAATCTCCTAACTTACCAGCATTCGTTTTAATTGCAGAAATGTGAGATGTTAATTGAAGCAGTGTTAATGGTGAGAAATCAAGTCTGCAAAAGACGAAATGCCAGGAGTATTGATTTGGTTGAGTATTAAGGAGACTATATTACCTGTCTTCTAATAGACATGATATAATCACATAAGCAACCATTCTGAGGTTTGAAGTTCAGAAGAACAGTGGTCACAAATAAATCTGTGTACACACCCTGCAAACATCAGAACTTCCTAGAGAATGGTGACCACAGGAGTATTTTTGCAGATGCACAGGCTGGATGTAACAAGGGGCCATCATTCCAGTGACATCTCTGAAGCTCCTCGGTGTTCTCAAATGATTTGGATTCTTTTTAGCATTTGCGTTTTTCTTTCTTGTGTACATTGCAAAAGTGAATTTCACTTGGGTGAGGTTTGTTTAAAAGCTGGTCCTCACTTGGAGGTGCTTTTACATTTATGAACATGTTCAACTTTCAAACCAGCAAGGGAAAATCTGGGCAATGCCAGTCGGTGTAGGACTGACTGTGTGAGCTGTGCACAGAGGTTACACCTGGCTCCTGAGCTACTGCCCAGCAGCTGCAAAATCCCCAAACCTACTTAAAAGTGAGTCTGTTTCAAAACTGAATGGGTTATACTGGCCAGCTTGTGCTTTCAGGGGTGGTTTGTAAAGCTTGCAAGCTTTGCGAGTGCCTTTCTGTGCACCCAGATTTAGATCATTCTGAGAGATACAAGTTAATCTTTGAAAGGCCATATTTAGCAGTAAAGCTGCAAGTTTTGAGTAAGTACAATGAAGTTAAATCTTTTTAGGAATACCATAGATATTAAATTGGGATGTTAATCACAAGCTTACAGATCAGTCACAGCAGTTACATACTTGTTAATTCTGCTTTCCTGAAGATTAAAATAAAAAAATAGAACAAAACCCTTTAAGTCTCTGCAGTTGACAGCATAAATTTCTATTGAAGGAATGCGGTGACATTTGTTAGGAGTGTCACAACCTCCATCCTTCATAGTCCTAAAAAAAAAAAATGCTGCATCTCCATATCCTCATGTCTCAGTTATTGATTTGTCAGTGACACAATAAGCACGGTGATGTCTTGTCACTTTTTCTCCCCTCTATTTTCCCTATGGCTGTTTTAAAAATTATTTTTAAGTAGTGTTGAACGCCTTGTACAGCATGGGATTAGGGGGATAAATTATACATTTTACTGCTGATGGCTGTTTGTTTGTTTTGGAGTGGATTTATATTATTTCCTTTTTTTTAAGCCTGTTTCAGGCCAGTGCTTCTGTCGCTTAAAGAATGAGCATGTGACTGACAGGATACTATTTGGGAAGTGATGTGCAGTCTCAGAGTAATATGACATTTTATGAGCAGCTTGACTGTTTTCATTACTTGGATTTATACTTTTATTTCTGTGTGCTGAGGAATAAGTGAGCAAGGCAGCTGTGGGAAATAGAAAAGCTGTCAGGATGAAGTTGATAGGACAGCCTTGAAATTATGCCATTGTGTCTAATAAGACATTATGGCTGTTATCTTCAAACCCTTTAAATACAAAAATTTGATAGAGCAGCTTGGATCATTGTTTCAAGCTAAGTGATTTGGTAGGGTTTGTAAAAGGTTCATCTGTGTCGTTCAGGAAAACTTGAAACAGAATTGTAAGAATCTTGTTAGTAAATTGCACATTCTGGCTGTTGTTGTTAATTCACAGTTAGAGCTGGTTCATTGTTAGTGACATTGGGAGGTAGGACTTCGAAGGCTTCTTTGTTTTTTAACATCAGCAGCAACGTAATGGCAAGTTTTAATGTCAATATATTGAGGCAGTCCATTGTGATTCTAATTATGAACTGTCCTCTTTTTCACTTGCAGGCTTAAATACTCCATTTCTCTTGCTTCTCTCTTACAAGTTGCATTTGTCCTGGCAGCACAGCAGTTCTTGTTCTTGCACGTGTTAGAACTGAATCAACCGTCTGCCTTTTGGTTGTTCCTGACTCTGATTCCCCTCCCTAGTTCTCTAAGGGACCATTCTGTCTGAAAACATCAAAAGCTCAGAATCTAGAGGTTTGCACTCTTGGTTCCTCTAGCAAACTGACAGCTCGGGAGTTGGGCACCATTCACTCATTGAGCAATTCTCATCATCTGTCAAGTGGAATTAGGAATAATCATGGAATACACAATTTCTCACTATAAATGAACTATTGATCTGATGAGGAAATTTCTCTCCAGAGTCTAAAGCTGCCTATGAAGGCTTTGCTTGGCTGCAGCTGGTAAAACGCTGTTGGTTCCGTTGAGTGAAAGCAGATAGGAGCAGCTCTTGGCACTTATGGACATCCCTACCATCCCAACGTCCCTCACTCCGACAATGTATCCCAGTGCACCTCTGAAGCCCTCAGTGCAGGTTTCAGAGTGGTCTTCTGACAGTGAGGCAAAAACTAGGTTGTTATGAGGTGGCTACAACTTTGAAAGACTTGAGTGATTTCAGCAAGGAGGTGAATGGTGACAGGATTTAAACACATGGTGACTTATCTTACTGTGAGTGAGGAAAATGCACAACTGCATTGACACAGCATCCAGGAGTTTGGGCCAGAAAAGCTGTTCTTGTAGAAATGAGGTGTTTGAGACACCAAAGTTTTTTTTTTAATTAGAAATGACTATAACATTGGTATCCATTGCAATGCTTTATCAGCAGCAGATAATTTTCTGACCAGTACAAACTAAACTTCAAATATTATTGTTTCACTCCCACCAGCACTGATCGGTGACGGTTGCCCTGGTAGTAGGATAGAAGTGATGTCCTTCCCAACATGGGTAGTATACAAAGCTCTTCGATTGCTTTCGAAGCTGCAATGACATTTTTGCTGCAAGTGTGCACAAGCAGATGTTCTACCAGAAAACAGTGGAGTATCATTCATAAAAATTAAAAGAAACCCCACACCCTTGTAAATATAAAAAAAAATGTCTTCTGTGCTTTTCATTTCAAAGCCCAAACCCAACAGCAAACTGTTTTGCTGTTTGTAGCAGCAAAGCACAAAACCCCAGAAATCAATTAACACAAAAATCAACTACAAATTCAGTATTCCATGGTGGATATGAACCTTACTGGTGTGTAACTTACGGAGGAAGGTAACTTCTGAAGACAGTTTTTTCCATCGTCCTCGTCCATCAATGCAAACATGGAAGTAATTAGGTAGTGCTTTCTTCCTCCAAAATTTACAGCAGTAGTAACAAGGCCCCAAAAACTATTGTGGCCAAGCTCTTGTGACACCTTTTACCTTTCCAAAAGTATATATGGGTTGGTGGGACAAGGGCTGCTAAAGCTTCCCTTGGCAGTTGCAGAAGGACAGGAGTTTGCTAGTGACAAGGAGAGTGACAAAGGTGAAACTCATATGGTAGATCAGTCTCAGTTTGGAATTAGATAGCTCAGATTACCCTCACTTCCATCCATTCAGCAGCTCCTCTATCACCCACTTTTCTCAAAGCATTACCCCTCAGCAGGTTGCTCCTCTCCTCTCTTGAGCTGTTGAATACAATATTCTGGCAAAAGCCACTAGATGCAGCAAGCAGGATAAGCAGACCAAAATTATTTGGGCTTTGGTGGCTGAACTAGATCTAGCAGGCAACTGGAGGAGGCTATTTTCTGTTTGCTTCCCTATGGTTAACTCTCCCATCTTATCATACAGCTGTAGCGAGTGCTTATAGTACAAAATTGGGTGCATACTCCCTCTGAAAATGAAAGGAAGTCAAATGACATTTTAATTGCTCAGAAGCTGTTTTTATCGTGGAGTTACAGCCATTGCAGATTTATTCAAAGAGATCAAAGAGTAGTGTAAACCTCTTAGCAATATATATCTTCCATTCTCATCTAAGTCTATTGCAGGACACTTCAGGTGCCAGCATAGCTAATATCTCACTGGATGTGCAAAAAAGCATCGTGATCCTCGGAGAAATGATTTATGTAAAGCTGGCAGGCTAATCAAAGGAGAGCAACACGTAATTATGATACCAGCTCTTCCTAATTTAGTGAAAGAGGAGTAAGGGTCATGCCAGCATGTGTGTGGTATTGATAGGGGTCATAAGTGGGCAAGCGTTCGTGTCCCCTGTGTGCTATGTGATACCATTTCTCTGGTCAGACCCTTGTATATCACAGATCTTGACTGCAAGGTCTGATCACGTCAAGGGATTTGTTAGGCCTTGGGGGACAGAACCCCCTTATTTCGGTTCAAAACTGGAAGGGAAAGAGTAGAACATACTGAAGTACTGATACCTGATTCACAAATAAACATCTCGCCTCTGTTGATGTCTAGAGAGGAAAGACCTGACTGATAGCAGATATTAACACCTTCAAGATAAGACCTTGGAAAACTTGTCTTTTCCTGATATCTCCTTTGGTCCACTTGCATCCAGATTGTGCCTATGTCTTCTAGTAAAGACTCAGCTCAGCTCTGGTGGGGTTATTACTGTTATAATATTCTATTCTATTATTTTGGTATTTTTGTAATGGTCATTCCCTGGAAGAGAAGAAACAAAAGAATGACTTTGGGAGATAGAAGAAGGAAAGAAAACTCTATCTATAGGGGTGTGCAAAAAGCTCCTAGGATGGGAGAGCTTTTGGCAGATCACAGAATGGTGGGTGGAGGTTGGAAGGGACCTCTGGAGATCCAGCCCACGGATAATAATGGATGAAATAAAACATTTCATCACATGAAGGTAAAAGCAGATTCCATGTGATGTCTGGTAAGGAGGAGTAAGAGAAATAATATCCTAAAATGGAGGGCTGGGAATGGTACCAAAAGAGCTTGTAGGAAAAAATACCAAATACAAGGAGCTTCTCATATGTACAGTGAAACTGGCCAAGACAAACATGCCTTTTGTCTTTCTCTTCCTCAGTCCATCTATATAAACATCATATATAAACACAACCGTACATTTCTTACTGAAACTGTGGCACTTTGTCATGCCTCAAATTCATTGCTCAGAAATGCTCAGGTTGCACAATTTTGTGGCCACTTCTTATTGAACTTTTGTTTCTTTGGGGCTGGACAATATTTTAATCTAACAAGCACATGGACATGGTAAAGGTTCCAAATGCCAGACTCTTTATGGAAGTCGTGGACAAGCCTAGACAAAGTAATAAATGGCTGCCTGCATTTCACAGCTTCATTTTCTTTACCACACTGGAGAGCAGAATCACATTGTTGAACTCGGAGTATCTTCTCCTGCATATTGATTGTTCGTCCTCTCATGAAGTTTGTCCTGATCTCATCCAATTTTAACCAGTTGCTTTGTCTTTATTTGAACCTGCAGCTAGATTAGACACCTTTGCCAAGAAGGTATGAACCACTTTTCCTCGCCTAAACCTCATTTCTCTCTTCCAGTTCTCATGCATTCTTTCTGCATCTTTTGGGCCTGTTGAGGTGCAGGATCCAGCTGCAGCACGTAGGTTTTTTTCTACTTTTAAGTATTGATTGAAGAACTTGAGCATCTCCCCTATGACGAAAGGCTGAGAGAACTGGGGCTGTTTAGTTTTGAGAGATGACTATAAATAAATGGCTATAAATATCTGCAGCTTGGATGTCAAATGGAAGGAGCCAGTCTCTTTTCTGTAGTGCCCCATAATAGGACAAGGAATAACAGGTGTAAATTTGAGCATAGAAGGTTCCACCTCAAAGTGAGGAGAAACTTCTTCACTGTGAGGGTGGCAGAGCCTGGAACAGGCTGCCCAGAGAGGTTGTGGAGTCTCCTGCCCTGGAGACTTTCCAGCCCCCCCTGGATCTGTTCCTGTGTGGGGTGCCCTGGGTGACCCTGCTCTGGCAGGGGGGTTGGACTGGATGATTTTTCAAGGTCCCTTCCAACCCCCATCATTCCATGATTCTATGATACGTACTTCGTAGGAATCTCTGCACTCATTGAACAAGGAATCGGTCCATCAGGTTTTTTATCATCCTTGTTCAGCATGTGCTCTCCTACCTGTTTCTAATGAACATTGGCTAACTCTGTATTCACAAGCTTTTCACAATTACTTGTGAAGTGGTGAGGTAGGAAAGGACTGCTCTAAACCCAGGGATCTGAGGGACAGGGAACTGGGGACCAAACCGTACAGAAATGCCTCAGCTCGTGGCCTCCAAGCAGGAGCACTCTCCTCCAGGTGTCCAAAGCCTGCTTTTCCAGAGGTACTTGTATATGTAGATGGAGTAGTATTTTTAATAGGTAATGGAAACAACTTTAGTCCCTAATTCATTCTTAAAAAATAAGTGCATAAATGTTTTATTTCTTTACAGAAGTAAGAGTGAGTCACACTGGCATTTGACAGGGATCCGTCATTCAGAAAGCAGAAAAGTTTTGTCTGCTGAGTAGGCAGAAAATGAGATGGTTGTTAGTCATCTGCTAAACCTCAGTGATAAGGTCTTTAGTACTTCCTAAATAAAAACCTGAATGACACTCAGCACCGTTTGCCTCTGCTGCCATTACTTAGGGAAGGGTAAGTTCAGCAGGAATTCCTAAATCACACTGTAATTTTGATTCAATCCTGAAGTGTTACTCATGGTATGGAGTAAGTAACTTTTGAACATGTGGGGTTTTTTCTTCTCCCAAGTAATTAGGAATAATTAAGGAACGTTAGGGAGCCAAGTGGTTGCATTTCTGGGGGAAGCTGTGTGAGGTGCTGCTGTGTGTTCTGAGGAGGGAGGGGATAAAAGTGACATTTCCTTCAACTTGTTTATGTCCAGTTACCCTTTGTCTAAACAATCATTAAAGAAGCTTTTGGTATTTTTTTTTAAGAATATTTGCCACTTAAGAGAGCTGTAAAATATTTCTCAAACCTGCAGTTTGAATGCAGTGTATAAACCCTACAGGTTGGCCCTGGACTATTGGAGTAGAATATTAGAACTCTGAGGGGGCAATGTAGCCATGCTGCTTATCACGTAATTTTATTATATATACACTTCCCAAGCATGTGTGAACTTTATACCTTGTTTATTTTGAACTATTTAAAAAAAGTACAGGAGAGACATGAAAAACTATTGACCATTTTGCAGAACGGTGCTAAACCTTTTTCTTTGTGAGCAAGGGAGGTAGGGGAATGTGTGCATCCTTTATAGAAAGCAGGCTCTGTTCTTCAGCAATTTGTATGCAAGGACATAGACTGAGCTCAAATATTCATCTCTGGAAATTTTGAGCTGAGGTGATGAAAGAAACATCTCTAGAAATTTATTCGTCTTGAATTGACAACATCTCAAGATGTTCCTGACAAATGAAGTGCAAAATTTATTTTCAAGTACTATTTTGCTCAGAGTGCTCTGAAATATTTTATTTCCCTTATGATACTGGCTTTGACCTTAAATCAAGTGCTGAAATTTGAAAATTCTGTCAAGCTGCTTCAGCAACATGTTTTGGGGGAGAGGACTGTGACTAGTAGTTGGGGGGCATTAGTCATCATTCATACATTCTGGGAAACAGCTTGCTAATGAATTTAGGATATTGTGCTGGTGCTGTCAAGTAGTTTTAATGTTTATTGCCAACATATTTAGCAGTCAGAAATTTAAGAGTCTGTCCATTCTTTAGCCATTCAGGATGGAATTCTGGGGTATTTTAATTTTACCAATTTCCAGCTTTTTAGATGTCAGCAAGTATTGATCCAGTACAATGTTTAAGGAAAGCCAACATATTAACCATGATGTTCTACAGACAGAGGTGTTTCCTGTGACTGGCTATACCACTTGTGATGTGG
Organism: Chloroceryle aenea; assembly: GCA_013399075.1. NCBI lineage: Eukaryota > Metazoa > Chordata > Aves > Coraciiformes > Cerylidae > Chloroceryle > Chloroceryle aenea. The sequence goes on from VWZY01010408.1 coordinate 303,668, forward strand.
AAGAGAGATTTTAAATCATTTTATTTACCTGGTCCTGTGAACCTTCCTGCATGCATTAGATGTGCTCCAAGTTTGGTCACTTAGGCAACGATTCACATCAGCTCCATTTCACTGAATTCAGGAAAGGGAATGTGGTCTAGCTCCTTTCTTGTCCTGAAATTCTCATGTGGGATGCCAATATCGGGTGAACCATTTGATACAATTCTTCAAAGGCTAGCTGGCTTTTTGGGCAGGGATAGCACTGGTTTGCACTGCCTGTTACTCATTTTCTCTTAAAATAAGTGAAGTGCCTTTGAGATTGAACTCACTACATGAAATAAGTATTATTATTAAAATTAGCATGTTAAACCAGAAGGAAACCATCTTTAAAATTGGGTATCACAAGATAAAATTCAAACATCAATAAACATTTTAGATATCAACTGCTCCATACAAAGGCCAGTCTAGGTATTGAATACAATGATCCTTGTCTCTTGGGTATTTATTTGCAGGAGCATAGACATTCCTGTCAGACTTAGAAAAATCCTTTTCCCACCTCTAAAATTGCCCATGATGCTCATTATGTTTTTAAGTGTGCTGTAAATCTAGGGTTCACAATTTTTCTGTCCTTGGGATCACAGAGGGACATCCCACGTGCGTGTTTACCCACAGCTTCTCTGCCTGTGGAATATCATTAAATAACTGCTCAGAAAGGATGGACTGGACCCAGCAGGGATGGGTTAACAACTTGTTATTTATGGAAAGTTATCCAGCAGTGCCGTTGTCTTGTGAATCTGCCAGTGTGCTAATAAAAGGGGCCCATTTCCAGAGCAATCTTACTCTGCTTATATATTTGTGAGATGCCAAACTGACACCGTGATTTAAAAACGTACCCAGGAGTTAAAAAGCTTCTTTTGTAAATCCGATTACTGGAATCTAGTGGATGGAGGAGTCGTTTTCCTGTAGGTTTGCTGGGGTTTATTTGAAGGTTTTGATTTGTTTTGCAGTGGCAGTGCAACAATGTAACATGAAATGTTTAAAAATTGAATAGAAACACGGATTGTTTCAATCAGCAAGAGCATGTGACCTGCACATGAGTCCTTTTAAAAGCTGATGACTGGGAAAAAGTGTGGTTTAAAAAAAGCAGGTGGATTATTTCTTCTTCCTTCACAGAGAGGTTCCTTTCTCTTGGTTTCACACAACCACGGTCTATTCAGTGAAGTAATTGCAGTCCCCTTATCTCGCATCCCAAGCTGAGTTCAGCATCTGGAAAAGCTTAAGACCTCAATGCATCAAATTATCCTGCTCAAACTGTTGTTTATTGCAGGCCATTTTGTCCTGTCATCTCCATGACAGAACGTCAAAGCTTTTCTTTCTGTTGCCCTCAGCTTCCAGCATCTGCAGGGATCTGATAGGTACCTGCATTAGGCAGGGGAAAACCATCAGATGCTCGTGACGGAGGCAGCAGGGCAGGGGGCTGCAGGGCTGGGTAGCTTCTGGTCCTGCACTGCAGTGGTGCCTTCTGCTAGAGATCAGGGGGACTTGAGACTCTTCTCAGGCTCCCAGCCATTTGGGTGGGATTTTCCTAAACCCTGACTTCAAATGCAATGGGCTGATCTTCCTCTCATTTTTCTCTTTCACTAAACCTTTCCAAAGTGTGATGGTGTGAAACTTCCTGGCTTTGCTAGGCAGGTACCAGTGTTAATTCCTCTCCAGTTAAGAGGTTACATAATGGTTTCCCCTAGATGGCATAAACTTTTTTTGCACGTGTTAACGATGCTACAGAGAACCTCAGGGAGGAAAGGTCCCGTCCCAGGTTTCTCAGTTCTAAAATGACGAGTTTTACTTTGTTGCCCTATTCTACCTTTTCCATTTTATTTCAGTGATATTAATTGGAATATCTTTCCAGTCATCCAGTCTTCTGCTTCAAGCTGGGACCCAGCAGTGGGAATCCCCAGCGTTGCAGGTCACTGCTGTAGCTTTAACCTAGTGAAAAATACTAGGGGTGTATGCATTTTCAAAAATACTCAATTCACCTTTGTACAGAATTTATCTACATGCACGTGTCCGATTTTAGCAGCACAGTCCCCTCTGTGTACAGGCTTTCCCCTATCCAAGCATCCTGAAAGTTAAAGACACAAATGCTTTGAAGAATCTTCCAAGATCATCAGCTTGTCAGTAAATCATCTACTTCAGACGCTCTGACTCATGCAGACTCTGACTCAGCCTCCCTCCACTGGCCATACAGGGAGCTTACATCCTGGATGCTGGCACTTCAAAGCCCTGCTTGTGCCTCCAGTAAATGTTGAGCTGCTCTGCATCCCTGCCCAATAACTTGTCTGTGTTTTTTGCTTGTGAAATACCTTAATATGTTAAGTCTCAGAAAGGTACTGAAGGAGTGACTTCTTTATCCGCTCTGGACTTGAATATTGTGTGGCTTGAGGGGTTTAGCAAATAGTTTTGTTATGCAAAGAGGGGCAGCGTGGCTGAGTATGAAGTTTCCATACAGCACTGAGACCATGTCTGTGGACAAGCATACAAAAATTTGAATGTAACCTCTGCTTGTTAGCAAATGTTTCAGACAATTCCTTTGCATCAAAATAACCAAGAACAAAAATAATAATGAGTTTATTCTTGATTTAGAAATGTATCATGTAGTTCTTACTACAGTTGTTAAAGGGACTCTTCCTAAGAGTGAGAGAGGTAACACATCCTCCTGTATTGTTATTATCTACTTAGAATAGTTCAGTAAAATCACATTTGGAAACTGGAATCTAAACAATTACCTTAAAATTTCTCTGACGGGGTATGGTGTGACTCCGGAGTGGGATCTGCAAAGGTATTGGGAAAGTTTCTGTTTGTTAGGGAGCTTGATTTGTTGCACAGCTTCGAGTTGGAGGTCTGAGCTCAGAGGTTCACATCAGAGGTTCTCTTCTGAAATTCAGAGAGGTTATTCCAGAAGTACAGTGATTTTAGAGATGACAAAGATATGCTGCCTTCTGTACATTTCTGCAGCCTTTTAGACATCACCAGTGTGGGAAATGCATTATAGGAAATAATTCAACAAATGTAATAGTTTGCCTATTAATTCTAGGGCCCCATAGAATTAAATAATTGGATGTGACACCACAGATGAAGATTGCATTTCACAGTTGAATCTGATCTGCCACTCTAAAAAGTAGCTAAGTAAATTGGGCACATTCTAATAATTCTTTTTCTCTCTTTTACATTCATTAAAGTTCAACTTTGCCTTCCTATATTGTGAAAAACTGGGGGAGGGGGGTGTATCAGATAACACTGGACAAAAAAGTGTGATTAGCATGATGGTCAAAAAGAATTGATATTCCAAATAAGGGTTTCATTGTTTGCCTCTCTCTCTGAGTGGAGAATTCTGAGCTAAAAATTGTTTCCTGCCAAAGTTTATATGGTAAGATTTGCTCTTGGTGCTTTTTATCGATTAAGGATCCATACCAAGGAAGCCAATTCCAAAATTTAGTCAAAACATAGCACTCTAGCAGCCGAAAATACTTTCCAGCATATAAACCAAGCAAAAAGAAGCATCATGTATCATGTAAAGAACACTGGGAGCTTAAGTGTCCCATAGCATATGCTCTCTGCCTTTAACTGAAGGAATTCACATAAGGAGTAAAAATTCCACCTAAAGTTCCACTTTGGCACTGATCGTTGCCTGATGTGTGAGCAGAGCAGCCAAAGCATCAGGTGCTGGGTTCAGGAAGGACGTGTGTTCTTGCAGATGTTCAATTTGCTACACCTAACTCATGAGTTGTGTTCAGATGGTTGCACGGAGAAGAAACATCCAGGGGGGAGAAGGCTGCTAACATGTGTGTGCCGTTGGTTTGTTTCAATCAAGGGGGAACTGCCTCTATTTTTTCAAATAGAGAGGGAGCTGGTATTTCACACGTGCTCTTCCCTCTAATGAATCCACTCTGTTCTGGTGATGGTGACTGAACCTGCACAGCGTGCAGGGGGGGTGTAGGACCCTGAGTAACACTCAGCACACAAAAACCTGATGCAATTTTTTTCCTCTTTTGCATCTTTCTACTACATGCTGATCCTTAATGTGCTTTTTTCCAGGCCTTTTTGTTTGCTTTCTTAGGGTTGTGGTTTTTTCCTCACTGGAGGTTGCATATGGTATGTGAATTACCTTGAAGAGAGGTTGTCTTCCAGGACTGTACAATAAATAAACAGAGATGATGAAGAATTACACATTTGGAGTGGGATTTAGAGTCTATGTCTGCGTGTGTACATGGTTAATTAAATATATGAAGGAGAGCAAATTCAGATTATGGCTGGTTAGCTTTGCACACACAAACACACGTGTCAGTTTAGAAGGTAGGTGGAAACAAAAAGATTTTACTTTTGTAGAAGTGATTGTGTATAAATCTGGCATTTATAAAAGGCAGATCTGACATTACCTTCTACGTATCTTCATTAGATTGTGGAATATATCACCTGAAAGAATTTTTCAGACTTCAGCAAATCTCTAAGGACTTCATTTGTTGTCAGTGTGCAGTGAAAGGTTCATTTAGGGGTAGAAAAAATCTTAACTGTAGGGTTTCATTTAAAAGCAAATATGAAATACAACTTTTGCTAGTTGAGCACATACATGCAAATGTGTACACTGCCTACAGACCTTCCAGTAAGAGAGAGAGCAATCGTTTGCACAGATTAATTTATGATTTCTTTTTTTCTTAAACTACTTTTGATGGGGGTTTGCTTCACTCTTTACTTTATCAGACTGCTTCAGATCCTGGCAGTCATGTTTTTGGTTAGTCGGTTTGCAATCAAAGCAGGTAGTAGGTGTTTTCTACTGAATGATGAAGGGCAACCTAGTGATTAGTAAGAAAACTGTGGTATATTAAGCACTGCTGAAAGGTAGCATGATAAATAGCATCTGGCTGACAAAAGAAACCTCAAATTATTGTGTGTGGTTTATGCCAGTACGTCAGTTTTCCCACATACTGAGTGATAATTTAGAAGGGAAGAAGAGCTATTCACATGTATATATCAAATCTGCATCCAATCCAGGCTGTCCCATGGCTCTGCCCAGCCACATGCTATGTATGTAAACTATTAGTAGCAATTTCCATCAATAGTACCTGTGAAGAACCCAGTTGCCTTGCAGACTCTAGGAAATGAAATTGTTGTGAGGACGACTTTACATCTTCATTGGAAGTATCCATTTGATCAGTTGCAATTATCTGCTCTAGCATTCAGAATATCCTCAACATGGTTTTCTGCTGAATTCTCTTCATTTCAGCTGCTGTATTTCTGCAGCCTGAGCCGGAGGAGACACATTCTTCACAGACCTTCATTCTTTGGGAGAATGACAGGGTTCATCAAACTTTGATCTCCAAGGTTTCAAGCAGTTTGAAACCAGCTGCTGCTGGGTTCTATTAAAGGCAGAGGGGTTGGATCAATCCAGCAAAATACATGTTGACTTGGAAGAGAGGTTATCAGCTCTGGTTAGATTTTTAAGGTTAAAGATGAGGATGAACTGTGAACATAAACTGACAGGGACATGTCTTGTTTAGACACAGGCTGAATTGAAATGTGTGGCTGTGGATCAGGAAATACAGGAAGATTTATGATGGGCTTGTTGTGATAGCTAAATGATCTTTGCATTCAGATGTCTCCCTGAAGTTACGTGTAAGCTTGATCATTAAGAACCATAATTAAAAGAGAAATCAAGGACTTCAAAATAATTATTTTTTTTTGTTACCATGTCCTATTTTCTACTTGAAAGTGAGGAGCTTGCCAGTGCCTTCAAAGTACATGGTTTCTTCAGTACAATTGCAGCTTCATATCAGATATTCCAAAAATGCTTTTAGTCATTGTAGTTTAAGATTAGACTAAAAGGACTGATACTGAGATAGGAAGGAAGTTTGTTTATCTTGAACAAGCTTGTTGGAACACAGGTTTTGGGTGGTGAGACTCGGAAATTGTTCAGTATTTGAAGATGGCAAACTAGTGTGTGATTCTGTTAGGTCCATTCACCACAGAGCACATGTCCCTGAATGCAGAGATTGCCTGTGCTCAGCACACCTACGGAGTCAGAAGCTTGGGAGGCTGTATCCGGCCTTGCTTTCTTAAATCTTACTTATTTTTTCTCAGCCTATGAGAAAGAAATGAGAAAAATGGCAGCACAGCATTAATACTTGCTGGTGCTAAGGCCTTTTCAGCTATTGGAATTGCAAGCAGGCAAAAGTTCCAAAATATTCCTTTGTATATTTGTCATCTGAGCTAGAGGACAGCTTGTGAATGCAGAGTTGGCAAGAGTAAACAGGCAATTCTATCTGCCAGAGAACTTGAACCTTTCATTGTCTGAGTGCTGGCCAATATCAGAGCATAATAATACTGGATTGGATCTTCCCTTTACCCCCATAATCCAGAAAGTTGGCTTTTGCAGCTGCAGATGAGCAAATTAGCATTAGACATGCCAGAATATGTATTTCTTCCACTACTTTTCTTATTATAATCTAAGCAGCTGAATGACTATATGATCTAAAAGTTGGAAGAGTTTGGTTGATTGACATCTTCTAAAGCTCCTGTCATCCAACAGTATATTCATAGCACATCAGAGAATAGAAACCAGTACTGCCTGAAAAGCTGCATGTGTAATGCAAACTCAGAACAAGTCTCATTTATGATTATTTCTTTGAAAGGTACAGTTAAAAGAAAAGCAGTTTTATTAAAGGACTGGTCATTAAAGATGAGCATATGACACTGACTTCCCATCTCATTGCTGCTTGATACTTGCCATTCTTCCTCCTATATTTAGGCTGAAAAAGATGCTGCTTATTATTTTTACATAAGGGGGTTGCCATTTTCCACTCCACCTAAATTGTGGAGTGAAGCAAGAAAGGTCAGAATGTGTTGGGGTCAAGCATCCATTTCTCACCTAAACAAACTTCTGAGAAATGTGCTAAGTGGATTTGATTCTTCTTAACCTGACTTCAAGAGTTAATGTTCAGGGTGGTAAAAATTAGTGCTATGTAAAATAATCTTGGCCAATTTTCTTTGACAGAATTCTGAGGCCTTTTTCTAATCGTTTGTGCTTAAGTGATGCCAGACACCACAGAGATTAGATAACAAACTGGTATTTTCTGCAGAATTAACCTCATCATTGCAGAAACTCAAATGAGGATGAAAACAATTGCATCTAGTGTTCCTCGAGTATGAAAAAGAAAAATTAATTTGTGAAAAAAACAAAACTCAAGACAAGCAGACTGCTGATACAAGCAGAAAATAGGGTAGACAGATTTCAGGTACTGAGCAACGTGGTTGAAGTTGACAATGAAAGTGAGAAAGAAAGAAAGTTTTCCTTTATACTATGACAGTCCAGTTCTGTGGCTTCAAGATAAAATTGGCCATTCTTTCTCAGGGGCATTGTTACCACCTGGCCTTCAAAGGCACAATGTCCTGCAGCAGAAACCCACATTAGAGGGTAACTGAAGAAGTTGGAATTTCAAGAAAATTTATTAAAGCATGCTGAGAAGGGCTTTTATTTTTCAAGTGTCATTCCAATTCAAACTAAACAATCCTAAAATGAAGCTACAGATGGAAAAACTTTTTATATGGTGTATCGTGCTATAGTGATTAGAGTGAAATTATGTGCTCATGTGGCACCATTTTTTTTTTTCTAGTATTTTGCTTGGTCTGGTTTTGACTGACCTGTATGCCAAGGTTCCCTGACAGGTGGTTTTGCCCTATTGCATCTTCCAAAGGTGCTGGGCAGCCTTGTTACTTCTTGTTATTCTGTTTCTTGTCTTTGTCAGTCCAGTGATCTCTTCTCTTTACATGCCATGTCCAGTTTTCCAATGTTAATTGTTCTTCTCAGAATTCCAAATTCTTTCTTTAATTTTATGCCTAGAAGGGAAAGCATTAGCCCAAGTCCAGCAGACACAAAGCAGAACATTGCTCACATCTGTTTGTCCAGTTTTCTGTGCAATTTGTTCTTTCCAATACAGGCAAAATAATCCTTAGCAAATTGCAGATATTTCTCGTTCAGTGTAGGTTTAATTTAGTAAACATTTCCAAAAAAATAAAGAAATTTGAGAGTAAGAAAATAAAGCTCATTTTTCCAAGTCCCTGAAGGAATGTTTAGGCTCAAGGGCTCAGAGCCATGCTCATGATATAAATGCTATGTGTATTTATTCAGAAATAATGTAGGTCTGCATTATTTTCCACTCCTCTATCATGTTACAAATTCATGTCCAGTGCTCCCTTCTCCCAACCATCTTTTTCAGCACTGTTGCTTTCCAAGTTTCCCAGAGAGCATCTGTATTTCAGATGCCATTTTCCCAAATAGATTACTTGACAAAATGGGGATCTTGTTTTGCTGTACACAGTTCAATTTGTTTTCTCTTAGCAGTGTTTTGAGTATCCCCTCCGTTTTCATTTCCTCCCTGGATTTCAGTGCTATATTGCTAACTCCCTTTCCAGATCGTGTAGGAATATATTAAATAAAGATGGATGTGCAACTGATAGCTGAAGTTTTCCATCTGATGCTTCCAACAAACATGAGGTACTAGAGTTTGTCTCCTCAAAGAATTGTCCTTCCACTATGGGGCCATGCCAATATTCTCATCCCAAGGAGATAGATACAAGGTCTTGCTCAGCGTTAATTTATGCAAGATTTTTATGCAAGTGCTTTCCCAACAAGTATTTATTTTACTTACTACTTTTGTCTTTCTCTCCTACCATATCACTCCCTCCCGCATCCCACTCCTTAGTCAAAAGAAAACAGCTGGCTCTTAAGCTTTTTCTTTCTGAGCGTGAGTTCTGATAATCTGAATCCCAAGTTGTGTGGTTAGTGTTATCTGTTCAGTGATGATCAACTTCCATCTGAGGGTCTGCACTAGTGACAAGGGATAGACAATCCCCTGAGCACTGCTGAACTGGGTCTTCTGTGATCTTTGGATCTTTTTTCAGCTATTTTAAGATAAAAGTTTGGTTTAGAGGAAGGTGTTTGGTAGGAGCAGCTTGCTTTTCTTTTGAAAATTACTATCAAGTTTTCTCCTCTCTTTCAAGATATTTTAGGATCTTATTTTTTTTGTAGTTGGATTATTAAGTAGAAAACCAAGTAGTGTTCATTTTCTAATACCTAAGCACTCCATGACTGTGATGAGTTATTTAATGGTGAATTTTTTACATGCTGCAATTGTTTAAGTACTTCTCGTAGGACAGTTACCTGTACAAAGTCTGCATTATTCCAGCTGTTCAGTTTTCCTTGATTGTTTTTAAATGTCTGGCTGAGGAGGATTTCAGTATCACCTGAACACTGAGATACTAAAAAAACCCATTTGGCTGCTATTGATCCCTGTACTCTGGAGGCAGTATCCATTAATAAATGATGGACACAATGCATAAAATGAATTTATTTTGCTGTCCTTTCAACAGAAGAGAACTTCCAAACAACTGTCTCCTAAATTCCTTCTTGTCAAACATCATCGTGACTTTTTAGTGGAAAAGCTCTTTTTCCATGTTCTTTTTCCAGCAATTAAATATGCACTTGGAGTCTGCAGTGGAGGTTGGCCCTGGCAAGTGAGTTTCTATTACATTATCTATGGAGACCATGCTCTCTCTGTATGCTGGGCGACCTCATCCCTTCTGAACACATGCCTCAAGCAGACTGCCTTTTCTAATACTGGTCCCTTCTTGTGTGCTCCTGCTACCTGCAGGGTATCTGAAGTAGCATGTATTCTGTTTGCTGTTGTATGAATTTCATTTTGTTCACCCCATTTACCTGGCAAGTTTCTTAACAGTGCTACTAGGATGTAAATAGCAAACACCAGATCGTGGCAAAGTCGGTGAGGGATGCCTTCTTGTCAGTGTCTCCAGGAAAATCCAGGGATAATTCATGAATTCTAAAGTGAGTCCTTGGCCAATGACTCATTTTTCTTCTGTTACTCTGAAGGGTCAAATTTACATCCCAAATGAGCACACCTACAGATTTTATTATCTTTCAAAATCTGTAGTAGGCTTGCTGACTCCAGCTTAAGCCTCTTCCTAGTGAATAGCTACACATAATCCTTTTAAATTACCAAAATTATTAATTACTTTGAAAATTTCTTCTAGCAAAAAGAAGATAGCTACTATGCCAAATAATGGTACTTGCAATAAGCAGCTCCCCCAGGTCAATTAAATGCTTCAGGGTTTAGTCAGCAAGCAGACACCCATCACTGCTGCATGTACTTAGATGGAATGGAAGTTATTTCTTGATTATTCCATTTAAGACTGGATGGAAAAGGGGTCATTATGGGTTTAAAGCTTTCCTTTCGATTTATATGGCTTGGAATTATACTTAGAAAGACAAGAGCTTTTCTCTTTGCATAAATTAATTTAAAATCATAGACTTTTGAGTGCTCTTCAGAAAGTAAATGGGATTCTGATTAATTTTAGTTCTACAATTGCAGGACTTAGTAATGAACTAACCGTAGACTGAAATCATGAGGAAGTTGAAGAGATCTTTTGAAATATGTGTGAAAATGTCAGATGGATCTGCTGAACATGTGTTTCTTTCATACGATGCAACCAAATGTTCAGGTCTCCAGCCTATATAATAAATTGTGTGCAGTGCCTCCCTCAGCCTTCTGTGGCATGTGTTCAAGGTGTGAAAGCCATTATTCTAAAAGCTTTAGGTTGTCAGTGGAATTCTAGGAAAGCAGGGAAATCTGCAGCATTACATTTTGTAAAGGAGCAATCTGTCCACTTTCAAGCGTGGCATTTTTGTGTCTGATTTATGGCCGTTGCATCCATATGTAGGGCTTATGTGCAGCTCTGGGACACTTGTACTGAGAAATCCTACAGCTTCAAATCAAATAGGTGTATAGAATGGCCTTCTGTTTTTAAAGAGATTCCTTTTGAGTGAACTCGTGAGGATTTGTTACGTAATCTGAGTGTCAGGAGTATGCAGTGTAAAACACTGAAAGACTCAACAGGCTTCCTGCTCTGATCTCACTATTTCCCAGGGAGAATTTTGTACTCACTATCCATTTTTCTGTGTGTTTCGTACACCTTCTTTACAACAAATATGATCTTTAAAGAAAATAATTCTCAGGAAGGTTGCTGATGTTTTCATCAGTCTATAATAAAGTTAAAATGAATTTAAATTACAGGTTTTAATTACGTATTTACTGAATTTCTCTTCAGAATATATTGAAGCTTTGAATCTTGAGTCTTTCTTTTCAAATTGTTTATTTAAACTGATTTATTTTTAACTGCCTCAAGAAAATGCACAAGAAATAGAAATCAGTTTCAAGCAGCGAGAGGAGTGAAAACAAGTAGGTGCTGCTTTGATCTTGATTCAGACTGGTTTTGTGAAAACACTGGCTGTTGTCACTCGGGAGATCTTATCCCATCTTATCCCAAATGACAGAAATGTTATTGGAACCTCAGTGGCCCATGTGAACTTGGTTTTACTGTGTGGTCTGTTCTGTCAGTAGCACGCACAAGAGCAATAATCCAGTCCTGTTACAGTGGACTCAGAGATGGTGACTTTGGTGTGCTCAGTTGGAGCAGTCAGAAAAGCAGTGCAGCAGGAACTGCTGAGGGGCACACAGTGTCACCCAGGCAGCTGTGTCCTTGCAGGCTCCAGATTACATGCTCAAGATTGGCTTGGTTTGTCTATAACTGACACTGCTGATTTTCTATGTTAAAATGCACTGGGTGGATGAGCTGCAGCAACATTTCATAAGGCTTTGCAGAGCAGTTTGTGAAAAGGGCAACCTGTGGAAGAGGGACTAGAGTCAAGGAGACTAAGTCAGGAAAGCTAGAGAGGGACTTCTTATAAGGTCACGTGGTGATAGGACAAGGGGCAACCATTTTAAACTAAGGTAAATTAGAGATTATGAAGCAGCTCCTCACTGTGAGGGCGGTGGGACACTGGAACAGCTTGCTCAAAGAAGTGGTGGATGCTACATCTCTGAAACTGTTTAAGACCAGGCTGGATGAGGCTCTCAGCAACCTGCTCTAGTGGGAGGTGTCCCTGCCATGGCAGGGGGGTTGGAACTGGATGAGCTTTAGGTACCTTCCAACTGAAGCCATTCTGTGATTCATTCTATGATTGAAATCCAGTCAATGGAAGTCCTGTTATTTCTCTTTCAGAATATAACACCATCGGATTAAAAACTTGATATTCAACAAAGTTAAAGGGATTATCAGTGTTAAGAAAAAAAAAAGAAGAGGTGGCTCTGTGTGACTGGATTTGGTTTGCCTAAGTCAGACCACCCAGCCACAGTGTTCTCCTGGGATAGTATCCTGTATACAAAACATGCATATTAACTGTTAACCTCTCAATGACTTCAGATAACATTTCTGGACATGTGCATGGTGTATTGTAACCCAGTGGCCAGTATGAACGCTTGAAGATATTTTCTTGAATAATATTGTTGTGGCCACCTGGTGAGCAGCCAACTCTTATCTCTAAAGCCAGTCTGAAGAGCAATGGCAGCTCTGGTGTAGATATTAGCTGACACCTTTAAACTAAATCTTTTGCTTCACTGATCATCAGTCTCTGTGCTAAACAAGCCAAAACCCAAGGAGATAAAGGAGAGATTGGAGATTACTGTAAAAACTGCAACGATAAAAGGATTTGCCAGTTCAGAGTCATCTGCCATTTGCCAAAGATTCAACATAACCACAAACTGACATTTGCTTCACCATCATTTCTCTTTATTTTCAACCAGTGTCCTGTGCACCATTCCATACACAGCAGAATAATCCTTTTCTTTCTAATGCCCAAGGCAGCTCTCCTATCCTGAGTAAGAAGATTACATTTGCAATGGCAAGACAAGTATCTGAACACACAAAATTAATCTCCCAGTCCTCCCATAATCAAAGAACCTAGTTGTTGAACTTTTGCTGTCTGTTGGAGAATTTCAACACCATGGAAGGGCTGGAGTTGGAGTCTGGTGGCCTCAGTTAAGTCATTATCCTTCATGCAAGTCACAGTGTAAGAGAGGGCTTAGGTGATGGGGACAGAAAAAAATCCAGGAAGAGTACAGCTGCCCCAGACTGATCTTCCTTTTCCATGCTTAAACCTCAGTGAGGTGTTTATTTAGAGGTTCCTGCTGACTTGTAAATTTCTTACTCTGCAGACACCAGAGAACAAACAAAATCTATGAAACAAGTAGCCCAAGGACAGCTGTTTATTTTTGCCATGATGCCCGAGACGATTAGACTATATTCTGGCAATTATTTCCTTTTTTTCAGAGAACCATTCCATGTTGAAGAGCTAAAATACAGCAAAACTCTTCAACAATTTCAAGTGAATTTCAAGTGAAAATACATAGCAGTTTTCCACAGTTCCTTGGATTTTCTATCTATGCCTACCATGAGATTTCTTTAATAGGTTCTTCGAGGATCTGTGTTCTAGGAAAAATACATGTTCCCTTCACATTGTGTGCCATGTTTTCAATATTGCTGACAAAAATATAGTAGTACTTATGAAGTTATACAGGAACAAACCAGTTAGCATGATTCAAGAACAGCTATGTTACAATGCTGAATACCAGATGCATCCACGTAAGACCGACTAATATTTTTGCTAGTGTAGAAACTAGGAAAATGATGAACACCCAAAGACAAGGAGAAAGGCTATAAAATGGAAGAGCACTCTGCTTGAATAACGGCTTGCCCCTATTTTACAGATGGGAAAACTGGGGCACGTAGAGAACTTAATTGATTTCCCTTGTGTCACCCTATAAATCATTGATGTGACAAGGCCTAAAGCTGATTCTCTCCGAGAGCTCTGCAGCTACCTCTGCCTGAATCTCTTCAATAAACAGATTCTGAAAGCATGTTCTCTTCCATGCAATAATTTATACTTGATGCACGAGAAGCCTGAAGTATGTGCAGATAATGCTGTTTGATCTGCAGTTTGCAAAAAAGCCCTTCCAGATACTCTGTTCTACTTGATCCGCTTCTTTCATAAGCAGGTTTTATGTTGCCACCTTCTTTCCTTGTTCAATTGCCTTTCTCTTTTGTGAAATGAAATGGCATAGCCTCTCTCCCAGAATTTATTTCATGCTCTCTTGAGTTTGGATCACACAACTCATCTCAACCTCTGTGAGAGGCTAACCTCTTCTTCACTGGAGCTGGGTCATGAATAATTTCCTAGAAAGCGAGGCATTGCCTCCTCCTCAACCCTGGAGGGGAGGGAGTATCAGCTGAGAGTGGTTATTACCAGTACCAACCATCCAGGAAGGTAAACCTGAGAGTCCTGAATGCTCCTTCTTAGCAATGGACTCTTTACAAACAGAGAAATTACAACATGACCTACCAGGCCTCCTCACCTTCCTTGCCCCTGTATTGAGTCCTTGTTTTCTTTTAGTCAGTCCCATTTGTTAGTGCTGTTTGTAAATACTGGACTTTGCAGTCAGTATCAGGCTCCTGTTGTGTGAGGATTGCTGGGCACCAGCAGTCGTGAGCCCTTATATCTCGTGCCTTGATGAAGGGGCACAGCCCTGGGACAAAGCTAGGTTGAGTTTGGGAGCATTTTCCCTACCCTTTAGAAGGACCCTCATGTCACTTGTGGCCCATACTGTGTTGTAGTTTAAAGGAACTGGGAAAAATGTTTGACAGATTTATTAGATGGTCAGAATTTTTGTGACAGAAGTTGAAAAAATGTATTTTTGAAGTGCTTCAAATACAAATGTGACCAGTGATCTCCTACTAGCTGAAGAAGTCCTGTCCTTGATTGCATATAACAAATGGAAGGGCAGATAGTTCCTGTATCAGAAACACTCTTTGGAGATCAAGTTTAACAATGTTCCTCTAAAATATAGCAAAAGCTCTACTCTCTACTGCTATTCAAACATAATGGAATATAGCAAAATTCACTGTATAAAATGACAGGGCTCTTTGACAAACATGTCTGTAAGGTTTTTGAATCTATGATCTTGAATAAGACCAAACAAAAGCAATGTGGGGATGTGCCCAACTCTCAGACTGAATTAATGATGAAGCTTCTGATAACCACAGTTAAATGTTGATTTGAAGGTCGAGTGGAGTTTCTGTTTGTTAGACAAAAATTCTGTTGTACCATTACTTGTTTCCAGGCAGAGACTCTCTTCATTTAATAATTGTGTTTGAACCAAGTGTCTGAAGATTTGGGAGGTATCTCTTATTATTTATACTCATCTAGGACTCTAAGGCTGTGCTAGAAATGAAGGCTTTCCAAGCCATAATAGATTTTCATGCTTTTACTGCCTTTTCTAATGCATGTGATTAATTATAAAATACAGATAGTAAATATTCATGGCCTGTGCCTCTGTAGTTTAAATATCAATGCAACAAACAGAAGAGCCAGAGAAAAAAGATGACCTTACCCTGAGCTATTATTTTTTATTAAACCCCAGATTTTAGGAGGTTTTACAGTGTGGTCATAACACCTGCATCACCTTTCATTACATTGTCCACCTTGTTCCACGTCTTTGTCTTGTTAAAATTCAACTACGGCACAGGGTGTTGCTGCTTAGGTGGAAAGATTGTAAAAACCCCAAGTGTCCTCCAGTTTTCAAGCATTTCTTATTGTCTGGGCTAGTTAAGGGCTTTTTGCAAGAGGAGAAGGTTGCACACAGCCGTGTAGGGGCTGAAGAGAACTGAGAAAGCAGCGAGGCTGTTAATGTGACCTGTTTGTTTCTGGTGTCCTGCAGAAGGTTGTGTGCTAAGGCAGTTACAGCAACACACCATTAAGATTTCCATGATAACTTTATGCACAGCTCTGAGAATGAAGCAGCTTAGAAAGATGATGTGACAAAGCAAAACTTACTCCATAATATTTTTTTTCTTCTGGAACAGAAGTGATTTATCTTAAGCTTTTCTTGACCCGATCTCCGTGAACCTCCTTTAATGGATAATAAAGAATTGGTCAGAATTATTATTCTAGTATGCTAATGAAGAGGTGCTGCTTTTATTTACCTGTTTTATAGGCAAATAATTAGCATACTGTTTAAAAATAGTAAAATCCATCACAACTAGTTTGGCAGTAGTGACTATTAAATTCTAAACAACATGAAGTCACACTACATTTATCACTCTTTAATGAGTCATTCACTTTGGTCCCTCTGTAAGCCCTTGATGTTATTTGTCATTCAGCACTATGCCTCTAGAAGTGTCAGCACTTCCAGGGTCTTACCTTGCCTTAGATTAAAAAAAAAACAACCCTGAAGTGTGTAATTTTTGATCATACATTGGCTACCTTCAAAATAAAAGCAAATACTATCATTATCCTCTCCTCATTAACATCATCAGCTTCCGACGATGTTCAGATGCTTTTTTTAGTAGCCTGTGATCCACGCATGCAAAAGGAGTTTTATTATTCTTTTGAAAAGAAAGCTGATACATATTTATACCCTTTTTTAACTCTTTCAGTTAGTGTCACCATTTTGTATTCCGAGTTAATTAACTTAAAACAGCGTTGTGTTACATGAGCTGTGTGCTGTGAAATGTCTCACTGCAGCTCTTGGTGGATTCTGGGGAAGAGTTGGGTTTGGGTTTGCATAGCAGGTCATTCTGGACCTGTGTTTTCTCTGTTTTATCCCATCTGCTCTTCCTTTGTTCTCAGATGAGATGAACAGAGAACATTGGCTTCAGTTGTAGGATGAGCAGAAGAATTATACTGATATTTTGGAGAGAAGCCCAATGTTTTGGAGCAGTGTTTTTGGTGTATTTGATTAAAAAATATCAGGCTGTGGATGTATTCTAAGAGCACCTAGTCTTACTGTGGGGATTCCATACGTCAGGGAAGATGTTACTGACCAGTGATTTGTGTTGATGTTCTCTGTCATCTGTGTTCTTGCCCCCAGTATTTTGACCCATTCCCAACTTTTTCCCGCTTTCTCCTGTCTGTGAGGAAGCAACGTGCACTTCTACGTGTGATTTGCTGAAGTTAGGCTTATGGGAGAGCCTTTTGTTATTACTGGCAATTCTCTCCACCAGCTGGTGATGCTGACTCCGTGCTGAACGCAGCGTTGCACCGGCCTGTGCTACCTCAGCACCCTTCTGTCAGAGCCCCTGGTGAGCAGTTTTCTCTCCGTGGTGTAGACAAGACTTCAGTCTGAGAAAACAGATTGGTATTGCAAGTTCCTAAAGTAATTTCTGGAGAAGTTATTTGATAGGGCATTTACCAAGATGATTTATAAACTCTCATAGAACTGATACTTGTCTGAGCTCATGCAGCTGTTAGGAGAGATCACAGAAACAGGAATTGCATATTGTTGCCTTAGCAACTGCCACTTCACATTGTGCTTAAATCACTTGGAAGTCTGCAGTGTATCTTAAGGAATTGCTTCCAACAAAAACAGCCAATCTGAAATAATTTTAAGTAATTCCACCAAAGAAGCTGACAGGATGGCCTTTCCTAACAAAGACCATTTGATTTTTAAGCTTGGTAGCCCTGTAGCACCACAGACTTAAAAAGCAAAATAAAATTTTTAACCCCCCAAATACTTGTTTACTCATGCCACCAGAATCCATGTGAATTCCAAATAGTCTGGAAGTTGGAGAGATTTTTAAAAGATTCCTCCAAACTCTATCTTCCATCGTAGAAAATCAGCACTCACAGTTTCCTTTCCTACACTTTTCAAGGTCAGCTTTCCTTACGGGCAGGCTCTGTGTGCACTTTGGGTTTTTCTTTATTTATGAATTTTAGGGGCTATGAGGGGAAGACCTTAAAGATATTTTACATGCTCAGCTGTTTCTTGTTCCTATTTTGAACTGATCTATACATTTAGCCTTCTTCTACAGATGTTTGCCACAGATGAATGGAGTTGGTTAGATCAACTGAAAAAAAAAAGAGGGGAGAGGCTTCTGCCAGCATTGGACTAAGGCAGTTGCTTGGGTGCTCCTGCCACACGATAGCCTCAAATACCAGCTCTGCACAGAGTATTTTCTATTGCTATGGCAACTTCCCCAGCTTTGTGGACACCACTGTGTGAGCTGTGTAACAGTCAGAATTCCATTTTGCACGTGTGGAAACGGAGTTTCAGAAAGCTCAAGGAAACAGCCAGAATCCCTTAGCAACGTTGTGCTGGATCCAGAATAAAACCCCATTCTGACACCTCATCTTTTTCCTGTTGAAGGCCAGGTTTCCAGCAGAAAGATCCAAAGGAGAGAGACTGCCTCAGAGGCAATATATATCCTCCATCTCAGAAAACCTATTTTCCTTTTATAATATTATACACAGCTAATAAAATTTAGAAAGGTAACATGACAGAGGTGTCAACGTGCTACTTTTATTACCCCTTCACTAGGCACTGAAAAAGAGAGACAAGTGAAATGCAAACTTATAGAATTTAAAAAGAATCAGATATTTTGAAGACCAGTTGTCATTTTTAGGTCACTGCTCACATCTCTGAATATAATTTTCATCTGAGCTGCATGGCAGGGTTTGTATGTGCTGGAAGAAGCTACATTTTCACAGCGGGAGACCAAATCAAAATGAAGCAGTCAGATGCAGGTGCACAGTAATAGAAAGGATCTATTTACCCTGAAGCGTGAGCAATGGGCCAAGAAAGCAGAAGCAGGCTCCTTCCATCTCTGCCTCCCTCTCTCCCCACCTTTTCCCTCCCCCATAGCTGTGCCAGCAAATTCATAAGGGGACCAAAGAGATGATGTTCACTTGCTTTTAATGAGCTGCATTGCCTGCTGCTGAAGGTCTGAGGCACTTTTTTGTTATGCTGATTGTATACTATTAGAGCTGGCTGTCTTTAATTTATACCTAATCCTTTTCCTTCCTGCTTGCACAGCCACAAACCACCCTGGAAAATGGTTGAAAGAGCTTGTCCTGTGGGCATCTGTTGCCTGTGTCCATTCTGAATTCTTGAATGATGCTGTGGAAAGAGTACGTCTAAAGCATGTGTGCTTAAAACAGAAAAAAAAACACCCAAAAACCCAAATAATTAAAAAAAAAAGGCAGCTTGCTTAGGTATTATTCTATAAATCATCCATTTTATGTAATCCTTTCAAAATAAAATTCTTGCAGTGCTGTTAAAAGCTGGGCAGCTTAATAATGGTGGTTTGACAAAGTCAGCTGCTAGCTGACAGTGAAGGGAGGCATCTTGATGAGACAACCTTGGCTGCTTTTCGCTTGAGATTCTGGAGTTCTCTAGTTAAGAGCTAAGTACTTTCCTACATGTGAAGACGACCACCCAGTGCTGTTTCCAAGGCTGCAAAAAAAACGAAATGATGTAAGTAAGGGAAAAACACTGACTCATAGCAAGTGTGAGATGGTAAAATGTAGCCACCGTGGACATAAGCACAGAACAGTCTGGGTCAGGTAACGGGACCAGTAATATCCACTAGTAACAGATTGATTTGTAGTCCACACGTAGCTCAGTAAGAGATATGCAAGATGCTAAGAATTTTGGTTTTCTTGCTAATTAATTGTAGGACTGAGGCAGCTTTGTTGGAACTGGGAGGGGGAAGTAGCAATACCTGAAATCCCTGCGGTGACTCATGTGGCTTCTGCACCACTGGAGTGGTCAGGTTCTCTGTTTCTCTGCTCAGGTGTAAAATGGGCAGGATGCAGATCATAAAGATTCATCTGATTGATGCTTGTATGATGTAAAAGATACAGGACTCTAAATATTAATACCACTCTGTTGCTGCATTTCTGCACAGAGTTCTGCACTAAACGTAGCAAAAAGGAGGCACCAACCCATCTGGAACTGGGTGGCAGTGGCAGTATACGCCCTGGTCAAGTGCTCTGGGCTCAGAAAGCATTTTTATCCTAGCAGAAGAATTGCCATGCCCGGGAGCTGAACTGGTTCCATGTTACCACTTTCCAATCTCCCCATTGAAAATCCTAACAGCTCTGTAGAAAAGCTCTGAGAAGTCCATTCTTTGTCTGCAGTACCGCATGCAGAAGGAGAGGTGTGTATAGAGCCTGACCGGTGGAGAGCAGTGCTGAGTGGCAGGAAAAAGCTGTACAAAGGGAAGTCTGGAGAGGGATGTGTTCTGGTCTCATCAGAACGGGTCCATGTCATAAGGTTCTGCAAACTTTTGCCTTTTTTACAGGGAAGATGTAGCACACCTAGACTCATCTGTCAGGAGGAAAAAACACCTACAGTGTATAAATAGAAGGCTTAGAGAGTGCTTAATTGTTATTTTTGATAAATTTGGCCCCTAATTACAGAAGGATTCATGTGATCCATTAAAAGGAGGTGCATTGGTGGTTCTCTGTTTTATAGGGAAGGACACTTCATCTGCATAATTGTTAAAATTGATTTTAAATAATTAGACCACAACTGAAAATTCGGGAGAGACGTTTACCAAAATAGCTGTAGAATCAACACAAATTTTGCTCCAACTTCTTGTTATTCTTGGTAAAGTTCAAAATGTGCGTGGTTGCCAGAAATATTCTGTGCATCAGAATAATCAGCTAAACCATACACGCACAAATTAAAATAAAATAAAAGATATTATTGCCTGCTTTATGATATATTGAAATAATGAATAAGGGGAAGGAGCTTTTTGTGTGGCTTCCAAGCCTTGTACCAAGTGCTGTACATGGTATTTGGGGGCAGAATCTTAGTCAGCCTCCTTCAGCGTGGAGAGATGCTCAACCATTCCACTATGAACTGAACTCAACCTGAAAGGAGCTTTGCCAACTGTCCCTGAACCAGTGGAGCTGGCTCTGTGTGCACCGTGCTGCCTTCTGTGGGAGGGGTATGGGAATACTTAAATATTTTTACCCCAAAAGAGACTCCTAAGAACAAAGCTAGCAATACTCAGATAAAAGATCAACAAGGAAACGGTGAGAAAGTTCACTTGTCGTGTGTCACGTGCTCTGGCTGTAATAAGTAATGAACCAAATTGGAAAAAGTACAGTTTTCATTAACTAAAAAAATAAAATAAAATAAAAGATGATGAGTGAACATTATCAGAGTACAGTTACAGCAGGGTGATGGTGAAGTCATGTTTCAGGATTTTGTCAAAGCACAGAAACAGAGCCCGGTTTTTGCACCCATTCCCATTTAAAAATCACTGGAGTTTTATGGGATTCAGTCAGTTTTTGTTTAAAAAACAAACCTGCCTTGACTGCAGGCAAGAAGGCTGTTTGACATTTCTTACCCTTCATTCATTTTAGAAAATCAGCCAGCTGAAAAAAACCCAGGTTTTATGTTATTTGGTAAAGGAAAAACTGAGTTACAGAATTATCATGGCAGAAATTCCTGTAGGGTACATGAAAATGAAATAAAATTTGATTCCTAGTTCTGAGATTTAACAAACTGCCTGGCAACTGTTGCAGTGGAGGAAGTGATGGGACCAGCAGCACTTGGTGCATTATTTTCAGTGGAAACCAATTCTTGTCTAAATGCTGTGACCAATCCATCTTGGCATGGGGGAGGTTGCCAGGTGAGTCTTTTCCTATCATTCATTATTGTTTTCATGCTGTCCTTAAAGGGAAAAAACCTGCCTGGTTGTATAGGATCCTTTCCAAAGTGAGATGCCAGAGCTGAGTTTCCTCAGTTCCACACGCTTAGTCAGAGTTGTAGTTCCCTGAGAGCTGGAACTCGTGCATAGCTGTGGAAGCAGATGAAAGAACAGGAATAAGAATAAGATACGGGATTGCTTCTGCTGGTACACGTCTGAAAAAAAATCATCAAAGTTTATTCTAATTATGACTGTTATTAGATACCATGTCTGGTTTCTGCATATTTAAATTCTTTCTGAGAGATGAAACTTAGGCACTTAGAGATCCCAGGGGAATAATTGCAGAAATGATGACATACTCCAGTTCTTGAACAAATTTCAATACCAAAGCTGCATTCCACGTACTTACATCTCTCCTCAATTAGGCTTGGATGCAGGATAGATAGTCCTTTCCTGTCTTACAAATGCGTGTAGCCAATTAGTCTTGTAGATCATGAATACCCAATGGCCTGACTCATTAAAAGGAATTTTCCTTTTCTGTCATTATGGCAAATAGCTGAATATCATTTTTCTCTGTGAGATCATTTTTTGGCCAAGACTACAAATCCCCTAAGTTAACAATTACTGGGTCTACCTGTACTCCTTACAGCAGGCCCTCTTAGTCACGTGCGTGGAGGGGTCTGTGAGCTGTCAGTTGGTGTAGGCTGCTCAGCTGCTCTGCACTTCTGCTGCTCAACTCTAATGCCACGGGTTTGATGCTGTGGGATGAGTTTAGCCTTCCCCATTTCCTCCCGTTCCCAAGAAATTCTGAGCCCAGAAAGCTCTGTCTGGCCCTCTGAGACATGGAGACCTGAGCTCATGGAAGCAAAGAGAAGAAAAACTGGCAATGTGTTTCTGAAGAAACTACTGCTCTTATCAAATGATCACATAGAGGTGTATTATTATTACTACTACTACTACTAGTAGTATATCATACTTGCGTGGATATCATTGTGAGCATGAAGACACCACATGTAACTTAGATAACCTCACAGGGAGGATTCATGGAGATGACAAAACCAGAACATTATGACCAGAGAGAACCAGGGAACCAGAGGACAGCCCCAAAATGAGTTACAGAGCCCATATTGCTTTGAGCCAGCTTTGCCGAGTTACGGTGTCAGGAAATAATGAATCCGGTAGGAGGACGTGACTTGGTGTTTGGCCTTTCAGTGGTAGCACGTTTCCCCAAGGGTGAGTGTTGCTTATCTAACGTTTCGTCCTCCTCTCTTTCATAATAGTGCATGACAGCTGGGACTTCGATGCCGTAGTGCTACAGGAGGTACTGGGTTGTGATTTTAAAAGCTATGGTCTCAAATATTTCAGAAACAATAAAACTTTGTACCTTGTATCTGCTATTTGTAGCTGCAGTCTGCCCAGAGAAACACAAACAGGAGTTAGAAATGAGCTGTAAACAATTTTTAAACACCTCTCAAGTGTGTGCCAAAAGCTACGTCTTGTCTACTATTAGAATTCTCTTACTGGGTCTGTAGCTTGGGGCTTGTGCTGTGTACCCCAGACTTGTGGTCCTGGGGAAGTAGCTCTAAGTGCCTTTAGGGAGATGAGCTGGGTGCTTGTTGTCTCCTCTGCTTTCCAGGGTTTACTTTGGGAACGCTGCAGGTGTGTGCCCAGGGAAGGGAAGGCAACTGTTACTCCATGAAGTCTGTCTGTTTTGACAAGTGGAGAATTGTGTATGTGTGGATCTAGCTAAGCATGTACACAATATAGCTGTCCTGTAGTGTCAGTGTCATACTGCAATTCTTACTTCTTCAGGTTGTTTTTTCTGCCACTGACTGTTAGAGAAAATCCGACTCGTATTGTTTGCTGCTTGTACCTTAAAGAATCAAAACCTTGTTGTCTGATCTACGTACATCTTGCTAATTCACATGGAACTTATGATGGTGACATTAAAACATCTACAAAACAGCTGCCACTGGGTTGTGGTGGGATTCTTTCAGGCAGCAGGGAAAGTCTTGAATGCAGCTTTGCTCACAGATATTAAAAGTTTGGAGTTAAACATGAAACCTTTTTGCTTCTCCAAATAGCAATAAAAGCAGTGAGTAAATTTGACTTGGTAGACAGTTGTAATTTGCAGAACACATTTGTCAAATAGTTTGGAAATAATACAGTGCACATTTTGATGGGGAAAAAAAAAGATGGGCTCAGTCTTAAAAATATGAGCTAAGTCCTCCAAAGTCAGCAGAAGCTACAGTATAAGCTATAAACTTCCTTATACAACTCAGTCATGGGTGAACCCAAAAGGTATCTGGGGGGGGGTTGAACTTTGGGGAAAATCAGGCTTTGTTTCATATCTGCTTGGCACCTAAATGCAGCTGAGCTGTCTTGAGGTCTTCCACTGAAGTAGTTGTAAGGCTGGTGCTTCTTTTAAACTGTGTACGTGCATTTGGCAGTTGGGAGGTTTAATGAAAGCATTTTAGCCCAGTGTTTATTTAGCCTTGACTATCCCTGTGTCTGTGAGCTGTTGCAATCTCTTCTTCGTTGAGTCTTCATAACATGCGAGGTTGACTCCCCCATCATGGCAATCATGGATAAAGAGGTGCCCTGTCGTTGTAAAGGGAGATGTGTGGCTTCCTTTAAAAGAAAGAAGGCAAACAGATGAGCTGATGGCACCTAGCAGTTGTGCAGCCTGCTGCAGTTGCCCGCGGGTGCTGCCGAGTGTTCTGTTTGTCACAGGGCTGTTGGTGGCAGAGTGGGGAATGGCAAGTGTTCCTGGGTTTGGGATTGATTGCAGAATTTTATGCTGAAGGGGAGTTTTTCATTAGTTGGATGAAGCTGTAATGGACTCTGTACACATCTGACATTTTTGTTCCTCTGTTACTGTGTTTAAATCAGTTTGTATTTCTGAACTGGATATTTATGTTAAGCCATAACTATACAGCAGTTCTAGCCCTCAGTTCTGACTTTTAACCTTGTCAGTTTTAGGTTGAATGAGGGCTTTCTCTGCCCTGCTTTCTTGCTGACACAGAATTTCCTCAGAGAATGTGATTATTTTTGCTAAGAGTGTTTGCTTGTAGTTGCAGCGTGATTCATTGTTTTTGTTTTCTGAGTCATCTCTCTTGTTTCTTATTTTCCAGGTTGGTGAGAGGCAGAGAGTTCTGGTGACAGAAGAATCCTTTGATTCCAATTACTATGTTGCTCACAATCCTTTCTATGAGCAGGTAAAATTAAAGAAAATAACATCTTTTTGTTTTATCTTTGCTTTCTGATTATCTCAGCAACACACTGTGCTACTGTGCAAAAAGCAAGTGAAGAAATAGGAAACATTTTCCAGGAAAAGTGTGACCATCAAGACTTGCTTATGAGATATTTTCTTTCCGGGTTTTAAATACACATTATACTTAGTGAGCTGAAACACAGAGTCCTGGTGCAATGTTCTGTTCACTCAAACAGTTACCAATCCTGTTCTCTCCTCAGTAAGATCATCTCTATTAAGAGTTTGTCATTAAAGACACGTCGATAGAGCTACACTGGGAGACTTTCTGGGACAACTGCAGCTTACATTTGGGGAGGCTTTGGTGATGTAGTTTAAGGTAGTTTATTGAACAGTGTGGTCTAAACTGACCAAAGGGTACTTGGCCAGAACAACAGTCAAGGTCAGGGTTTCTGTTTCTGCTGGTATACCCATGGTTGGGTTTTTTTCCTGATATATACTTATATCAGGAAATTATATGAGTGGCTGTTTGGTTTTTTTACAGTCCTTCCCAAATTTTTTCATTTAACCTCTTTCTTTTTCTATAGTAGTAGTCACCCTTGTCTATCCCTGAGGATTTATATTTGGTTACTGCCATTTTGCATGCAGAGATCACAGGCCCAGTGATCGCTACCTAAACTTCCTTTGCTTTAAATTTGTCTGAGATGAATTATGTGGGAAGGACTGTGACCTAGTCACATTGTGCTACAGTCTCAGCATTAGCATCCCGTGCTTGCCACTGCATTACAGTTAATCTCAGTTTGCCCATCTCTGAAAGGCAAGGATGTCTGCTTTTCTTGGAAGATGTTTAAGAAGCTCAGCAGAATCCTAGGGTCTGGAAACTTTTACAGTCATGAACACCTTGAGCCTTCAGGGAAAAAGGGAACTACTGGCAATCAGTTCCTCCAAGTGGGACAGCCAACACTTTTCATAGCTGAAAATGGAGAGGCACTGCTTGGCGAGAAAATGCTCTCCAAATGTGGTTGGCACGGAGTTTTCTCCTGAAAATCTCTGCACATGTAGTCTAAAACTCAAGCCTCATGGCAGGGAGGTTGGATTAGATGATCTCTGAGGTCCCTTCCAAGCGAAGCCATTCTGTGATTCTGTGACTAACTGATACCATGGTTGTGCCAATTCAGGCAAGGGTGCCTTTAGTTGCTGACCCAAGAATCACACTCATCCATTTTTACAGGCATTCACTGTCAATCATGCATCTTGGCTGCAGAGGATCTGTGCAAGCAAAATAAGGACTTGTGCAAATAGAAACAAGGGCATAATTTCTGTTCCAAAGCAAATACAGGCTCAAAAGCATTGGTAAATAAATAAATGCAAGTATGGTGGGATAGATACAAAAGTACTTGCATCTTTACAGCAGTCTGTTAGAATTGTGTAGTCCAAGTGCACTTGGAAACTGTTTGGGTCTGGATTGAAATGTTGCACCTCAGGACCAACTCTCTCATCAGTCAAACAACACACCCCATGGAATCAGTGAGAGTTGAAAAGAGCTGAGCTGTGTTGCAAAGCTCTTGAAGAATGCAAGCTGAAGGTGTCACTGGTCCAGTGTGTCAGGAGCTGTGGCGTGTGCTGGTGACTGAGTCTTTAGAAGTCTTAGGATTTGCTCTGATGTTTATCAAAAACCTGTTTTCGGAGGGGAAGCTGGAGTCACGGATGTTCTCTGTGATATTTACTAACTGTGTCTTCATGTCTTTGAAAGGTTCTTGTGCCAAAGGATCCTCTGTTAATGGGCAAAATGGTAGAAGTGAATATTTATGAAGCTGGGAAACATTTTATGAAGGGGCAGCCAGTGTCAGATGCCAGAGTTTACACTGCATCCATCGCCAGACCGTTAGCAAAAGGAGAAGTATCTGGTTTAACAGAGGTGAGTAAAAGAGATTTTCTGCTTTACTACCCTGGTAAAACAGCAGCTGTTCAAGCATAATGACTCCGTGCTATGTATCTGTTATCATTTTATAGTTCCCCTTTTATACAGGCACGAAGCTTTAATCTTTCCTGACAGATTGAAATCTGAATTTAAAAGTTGGTTTTGCCCATGCCTATAGCTTTACTTTGCTGACAATAAAGGCAATAACACAGTTGTTTCTTGTACCAGGGTGCAAGATGAGGAATAAACTTACTAGCATGGAAAAGATTTAACAGCAGCGATTTTATCATTCAGTGTATTTCAGTTCTAGTTTAGTGTAAGGACAAATTGGTTTATTTTGCTTCACAAAGCTGTTCTAGAAAATGTGTATTGATTGCATGTCTGTTAAAACAAGTCAAAACGAGATTCAGAGATTCAGAATTAATGGATGGGTAGAGGTATGGAATATTTACAATATATTTTGGAAAAAGGTCAACAGCTGATTTAGTCATGTAAAGAAAATGAAACTCTTTTAAAAGGAGATCTGATCCTTATTTTACACCTCAGTAGATATGGCTGTTAGCCAAGTATTCTCATACATTTCATGGAGCTCTAGTTGTAAAAACTGATGGAGTGTGAAATGAAAATGTGTATCACATTTCTAAGCATCATTTGATGTCCTTTCTCCAGCACTGTTGTTAGGATCTCAGAAAATATGTAGCAATAATTTAGCACATGGAAGAAGGATAATTGGCAGTTTCTCAGCCACCTTTCTGCTTTAACAGTAAATTGCTGACAAGTATTAAAGTATACATGCATCCTTGTTAAACTTCTGAGTAGTTGTGTTTAAAGGAAATAATCAATGCATACCTTAGGTGGCTGGTGTTCAGATGAGCTACTTCATCTCTTGAATAAGCCTGGCTTTAGAAGCATAAAGCAGCAATAATGCACCTACTCTAATTTGCTTGGAAGATCATGAAATCTAAGCACAAACTGATTGCTAAACTCCCCTTTGAATACTGTCTCTGTGTGTATATTGGCCTGGTAAAGGTCTGGAAGGGGAAAAAACAGCCAAAACCCCTCAAGTGGTCTGGTTGGATCATGTAGCTATTTAAACACAGCTGATTTTTGCATCAGAACGTTTTTGGGGTTTTTTTTTAATAATCTGCTGGAAGAGAACCAAGCCTGTCACTAAAATGAGTCCGTGCTGCCAGAAGCCTGTAGCATGGGAGCTAGAAAGCAGGCTGTCAACTGAGATTTTGTTATGTTAAAATGAGAGATAAAGTTATTAAAATCAAGGATAGTGATGATTTCCATAAGAACTCATGGAGATAAAGAGACCTACTCCTGCCTCTTGAGTGGGTATGAACAAGTACCTGGAATGCCCAAGTAAATGGCTACAGGAAGCAAATATCAATAAGGCAAATTGCTTTTTGTGGCTGCCAGTGCTCCTTCAAGGGAGTATCTTACTGATGGCTGGGCCACTGGGTATATTGGGAACTCAAATTGTTAGTGGGAAGTTTCTCCTGACAAATTGTATCTAAGTGGCAAATCGGGATCTTTCTTTAGGTTCCCAAGGAAAAAAAAAGTCAGTCACTAAACTGTGTGATTGGACTGCTTGGAAGTGTTTCCTGCTAGGTGTGCTCAAGACATGTCATTCTAACCTAAGGTGCTTATGAGCAAGATAAAAGAGGAAACATATGTCATATGACTCTTTTTATAGCTTGTTGTGTGCACAGATGAAAGGTTGGGTAAAGGAGGAGACATCTCAGAATGTGTGTATTCAGATACTCCTAAAGTAGCCAAACAACTTGGATCTCAGCAAGGTTCCACCTTTCTCTGACAGGTTTTCAAAAGGGCAGCAGGCAGAACTAAGACCTTGACTTTTAAGTCAAGCTACATAATGGAGAGAAGGGTTACCTAAAATGGGTTACAAAAGCAAAAAAAATGAAGTAGTGTGTGGCCCTTTCACTTACTCCTTCCCACTGTGCACACAAGTTAATGGAAATTAGGACCTGTTTTACATTCCCAGGCTTGAAAGGATGGAATATAAATGATATAGGCACATCTAAACCCAGAGTTCAGCCTTCCTCTTGCCTCCTTCAGTTCATTTCCACTCAGCAGAGCACTTGGCTCTTTCCTAATGCCCATGGGTGTTACTGGGGCTGCAGCACAGCCCTGACAGTTCGGCACGTTGCACAAGTACTGTGAGGAGGAGGGATTGCTTGGTGATTCAGGGCTGTAATGTGGTTGTAGACAGTCTGCAGCAGTTAAAAAGATGCTGGTTTTGTAGAGTATCCTAGGTGTTGCTTGCTAGTAACAACAATATTTCCATTAGCTTGCATAGGATGCAGTAAAAGATGTTTCAAAATACATCACAGCTAATGAGGGGTGCCCAGAGAAAGAGTAAAAGCTTTCAAAACTGTATGGTTTTCAAGGAAATTTGTCATAGGGCTAAAAAAATGAAGTTACCCAACAAAACAGTACCACAAACCCATCATAAGCAAGAAGGAACTTCTGTGAATGCTGTGATGAGGAATATCTCCAGAGGATCAGAGCTTATCTGCAGTGTGTCCCTCCTCTCTTTCTTATCTGCTACACGACCCTCGATAATTCTGTCTTGACGAGTTCAGAGGGAGCACCACAAGCAACATGGTGTGTTCAATTTATTTACCCTTTTAAGTGCATGACTGGAGTGACAAATTGGTCCAAAGAAATGCAAGAAGTAGGTCACCAACTGGAATCAACAGATTTGACTGTGCAAAATGTCACACAAAGGACAATTTTGACTCTATCAAATATTCATATATTGTCTATCTGTCCCGAATAAGGAGAGAAATATGAATAGAATAAATTCAATATATTTCCAGCATATTTCAGTGTATGAAAACCACATCTCATACGTATATCCATTAATGTATTAATGATGTGGAGTGCTTGGCAGTCTAAGGAAGCAGCTCTTAGTCAATAGGCTCATAATAAGGTATTGCCATTGGGTACCACTGGGCGCTGTGGCAGAAGCTGGAGGGGAAGGACAGAGCAGTGTTGGAGTCAGCAGCTCAGGTTAGAAGCTGTCAGAGTGATCTGACTGCCTGGTTGTGCTGGACATACTCAGTATTAACATGCACAGGTGTTTGCCAGGGTTTGGGTTTTTTTTTTTCACTTCAGCATGAATTTTTCATAAAAGCCACTCCAAAGGGAATGATGTCTCCAAGTTGTGCAGTTTTACAGGAGGGCTATTCTGGGGAATTTGGAAATTTCCATTAACTAAGAAATTTAAATCTGCTATAAATTTATTTGGGTTTAAAACGTGCAGTTGCTGATTCAGTAATAGAGCAGTAATTAGAGGATATATAGCAGAAGATATATAGGTGGAAGTTGGAACCTCTAAAGCACAACCACACAGATAAAGGCAGTTTTGGATTTGGTTCCAGTGAATCTAGCATAGGATCTATAGGACTGGGAATGAAAAAGTAGTGACAGTAACATTAAAACTGATCACTCAGACCAAACAAGTATATCAGGAGTTACTGCAGCTACAAAGAAACCTTCGATCAAGATTCAGGTCTAGTAAGTCTCACAAGAAAAAAGCAAGATACAAATGCTACAGGTGTGATGGACTTTCACAGAGGTAGGCTTGGAGTTGGCGAAGCATTCAGGATGTGCTTCATCATTTTGAGGTTCAGTAAAGCAATTTAACACCTCTGTGTTCTTGAGCACTCTGGTAAACTAGTCTTCGGGGTTTGGAGATGGGTTGGCAATGCACATAGTCCTGAGTGCATTGTCACTGGGTGATGTGTTTGAAAAGTCAGGAGTGTCTGTCAATGGTCTGAATGGAATTTAAATTTGAAATAACACTTTAATATCTGAGGGTTTATTAATTACATTTGCCCATGTGTAGAGTTCTTGACAGTTTCTTTGCAGCATAAAGTAAAATACCTAATAAATAGATCCTGTTGATGGACAAATGTTTGGCCAAACTTAGTCACTGAAAAAAAAAAACAGAATCTGCAAGAAAATGATCTCTTGTTAGAAATTGAAATAAACTGTGTTATACTTCTGTACGCCAAAAATAATTCGAGTTGTTTACATATGTTCTGTGACTAGAGGAAAAAAAAATATTTCAAGTTGAGAAATATATGAAGAAGAGACCAAAGGACTGATGGATAAAAATAAAAGGCTGGCTACCTGCCATAACTGGAATGTAGTGCCAGAATCAATTCCCTATCAATCCAAGGGCCTTTGGTGGGAAATTTCAATCCGTTGGAAAACTAAAGCAAGGAAAAAAAGAATTTTTACAGGCTATTCAATTCCGTAGTCATTATTATTTTATATTCATGATTCCTCTTCCTGTAATGCACTATATATAATTTCTCTCCTGTACTGCATCTTTTCAGACAATCTTCCAGTTACCTGTTTTCTGTTGGTTTATGTGATAACATTTTCCGTGGCTCCCAGCCATGGTAAATACCCACAGTTGGCCCATTAAGCCAGGAACTGTTCTCTGGG
Source organism: Chloroceryle aenea (assembly GCA_013399075.1). NCBI lineage: Eukaryota > Metazoa > Chordata > Aves > Coraciiformes > Cerylidae > Chloroceryle > Chloroceryle aenea. The sequence continues at coordinate 334,669 of VWZY01010408.1, forward strand.
ATCTTCAGAGCAAATGAGGATCCACTGATTTTCAGTTAGCAAACTTTTGCTTGGTCAATCTGCTCGTGTCTTCTTTTCCCTGTCCTGCCTTCATTGTTTGCAGTGGGTTATTGTAGCATTGTACTTCAGGATGCTACAGAAGAAGCTTTATGTTCCCCATCTCCCAGTTACCCACAAGTGTTTTCTGGTTACATTAACAAAAAATGACCTCTAGACATTAGCAAGCCTTCTTTTCTCCTGTTAGGAAACAGGAAAGATGCGAATATCAAACACTTCTTCACAGCCTGCCAGAAAGAAGAATCAACAAAGCATAGCTCAAAGGGAGCTCTCTGATCTCAGGTAGACGGGGTGCTTCACTTGCAGGCAAAATAAAATGGAGAAGAAGGAAGAAAGTATTTTTTGCTGGAACAGGAATGAAAGAAATCATGGCTGAACTGAGATCTCTGTATTGGAGACTTCCTTCAGGGACTTGGAAGAAAATGTGGAAGAGATGCAAAAACCTAAATAATTATTAAGTGCAATTTTTATATATGTTGGAGTTTCAAAGGGGTGGACTATTTGGTTCCTGAAAATGAACTAGAGATTAGAGATTTAGGAAATAAAAAGAGAATGAGGAAGCAAATTTTGCATAAAAAAATGGCATAGAGATGCCAGGAGAGGGATCAAAATTACAGAAACTATAGAAAGTATGAGAAACGCTAATGAAAGATCAGAATATCCAAAAAAACCAAAGTAAAATTAAATAAATACACCTCATACCTCTCTTGGAAGGCTGTTTTGCAGAGGGATCTTTATATCATGATCTCCAAGAAGGGGCAATTTGAGAAATATGGGAGGCAGTTTCTATTTAAGATGAACATACTGACAAAAAAAGAATATTAAACGGGAACATTTTCTATGTAAATTATTTTTCAGGTAATGCTTCATGGCAGTATGGTTCACTATTTGGTTCTTGTGCATTCTGCACTCTCACATTCTTAGGAAGATCCCTTTTGCTGGCTCGATTGCTCTCCCTCTGTCTCCAGAAGAGCTGACTGTAGTGCAAGGCGTACAAATAGTGCTTGTGCCTGTAGTAATCTGGTTTATTTAATCTGTTACTTGTGTTCCCTGCTGGGTATAAATAGAACTCATAAAGGTGGTATTAAATCCTTCTTAATTCATCTTTTTTCTTACATTTTCTTAAGTTATTTTACTGAGATCGCTATAAAGTTAATGTAAGAAAAGAGAAATTTCCTTTCCAAGAGTGGAGCTCAATGCCATCTACGGATGTTTTTAAAAAGGATGTTCAAAAGTCTTGGTTTTCCCTGAAAAAAACAACAAAACATTGTTATGGGCTGTTCTTTAGATGCTGATTTGTATGATCTACACACTATCTACATGCTATATTGGCTTTGTTTATTCAGGGATTTCAGTTGATTTGAAATTTTCTTCTGCTTGAAAGCCCAGTACTTCTCAGCTTGGGATCTGAAATGGGTTCTTTCTTACAGGCAGAGTAGGTTTTCTTTGCTGGGTTTAAATAAACACTGGATTGGGTCGCCTGTAGTGGTTGGGGAATTTTAATCAGTGCTGATCTTTAGGAACATGCTTAGCAAATACCTGTGAGAAATACCTGAGGTGTAGGTCAGCCACTCTGGGTCATGGGTATGGGCTAGGTGACCTCTGAAGTTTGTTTCCAGCCTTATCTGTTGTAATTCTGTGAACATTTTAATCTAGCCAGCACTCAGTTCATGACTAGCAAATGGGAATCAAAGGTAGTTCACACTTCTCTGCACTACAGAGAGGACTGAAATACATAAAGATATATTAAGGCAGCAAACACAAGAGCCAGCATAAGATCTTCACCAAGCAGTTTTACCCTGAGGTCTTAAATTTACTGGGCATGTTGTCTTTCTGCCCATCCCTCTGGCAGGGCTGAATTTCAGCTACAGTGATCAAAGCTCAGCTGAAACAACACATCTTACATACACCCCTTTCAAACAGATGCTTTCAAGTCCATTTCAGGTGAAAAGATCTGAACTTTAGTTTATTTACTTTTCATTTCCTCAGTGGACAGTGTTATTTGGCTGAATGTCACTCTCTAATCACTTTAAATTGCATAATTATGCTAATCCTGTGCAGCACATGCAACAAATGGAAATGGTATGACTTGGCTGATTCAACTGTTAAGTCATTTTCTGGAGTATGAGAGAAGATTAAGCAGAAATGTTCTACCTCTCTTGCCTCCAGAAGTAAAGCTCCCAAGTGCTAGAATATTTCTGCCATTTCTGTATTATTTCTGGCGTTGCCCTGATGCTGCACTGCAGGATGAGGGGGTGGTTCTGCTCTCCCTGCGTAGAGACAAATTGGCAATGTGTAGCCATGGTCATTTCAACTACTTGACACCCCCTGTAATATTTAGGAGTTCTTTTAAAAGTGTCATTGTCTTTTCAGTCAGAGCTTTAGCAGACAGACTCTATGGAAGGAATTGAATTTGTTTTTAGTAATGCTTTACTAATGTGCCAGGTTAGAGATTCACTAAGTTTTAATTGGCTTTCGGGGGGGGGGAAAGGCAGTAGCCCCAACTTTTCTCAGGTTTTCTGTTGGTTTGGAGGTCTGCTCTTTCCAACTCATTGTACCAGCAAAAATCATTACAAGTTTTATTTTGATGCCTCTCCAGTAGGGTTTAATACTAAGGCAGGTGAAGGAATACATTGCAGTTTTGCCTGTAGTATTTATCATCCCTTTTTATTACTGCTCTTCACATCTCAAAACAGTTCACATGGGCAGTACCTCTCTCTCCATTGCTTCCTTCTCTCCTTTCCCTGCGAGCAAACACAGAGCCAGAGGCATGAGACATTTATGACCTGGATGGATGATTTTTCTACTTGTTCCTCAAAGCTGTAATTGTAGTATAGTAGTCTTTCCACATGAATACTCAAATGGGGCAGCATGGAAAAGGCACGTGGAGCTCATGAGGAGACGTAGATGTTTAGAAGGGTGATAGAGCTTTCCCCATCACCAGTGAAAGCTCAGCAGGAAATTTGATTTTACATATACAAGGTATTGGGATGTTGAAGTTCTGCCTCTTGGAATCATACTTGTTGCCAAAACCATTGCAGTAGGAGGGTTCATTAGCTGTGAGATTGTTTTGAAGGAAAATAAAAATTACAGTCATGAGATTAAGCTATTTTTTAACTTAAAACTTGTTTAAGAAGTGTATCTCATTTCAAAGAAATTAGCAAAGCATGTTCCAGACAAATTAGGCTGTATTCTTTAATATAATTACATATTCAAAAAGTTTTATTAGATTCTCAGTAGATTAATGGCTTTGTAATAGTCTAAAAATTACCCTCGTTGATATTCTTTTTGATAATGAGAATTTACTAAGATATATATAAATTTTGCAAACAATTTATTTTTCTTCTGATGAACCTATTGCAGCAGTGTCAAACGGATCCAGCAGTATCGTGAGTCACAGTAGCACACCGAGATCCATCCATATTCATAGTTTCCCACTCAGGCTCTGATAATATTTTGACAGAGTGGTTTACATTTGTGTTTTTAATATACCTGTCAGTGACATGAGATTAGAGATATTTTATTTTATTTTGTGGTGACAAGGGTAATAATATAAAGAAAAAAGGGAGAAGACTTTTCAGTAGGAGAAACAGATTTTTTGAAACTTTTATCAATATTAAATTACATTTTGTGTATGGGGATGGCTGCATAGAAAAACTGAAAGGTGAATTTACAGTGGCTATATCTTTAACTGACCCTAAATGACAGCTGAGTAATAAGCATAAGATTCTATATGGTGGCTACATTGGAGAAAACGTGTCTTAAAATATCCAAATACCCTGCGTGAGTGAAGTAGATCTGAAATTCAGAGCCCTAAATTTAGTCCACTAGGGATGTGCTCCTAATTATACTGGAATATCCAAAGAACTTAGGGTGACAGTGCCGAATATGTTAGAAGGTCTGTGTCTTTAATGACAGCCTACAGAAAGTTGTGTGTAAGCAAGCTTAGGAAAGGAGGGCTGCTTCAAAGGCTGTGTACAGAAACTGTTTCTGCAGGCTGTGCTCCACAGCCAGGTTAACGTTCACTCGGGATCCTTTGTCATCTAATCAGATCAAAGTGTTGATCTTGCCATTAGCCATTAAAGCATGTTGTTGCAGATTTACTGGACCAAAAAACAACAGAAATAAACCCTTGCCCTCATACTACAATCTCTCTCTCCCCACCAATCAAAGATTCTAAGGGTATTTTTTTAAGGTAGTCCTCTCAAACTGCAAGAGGAATAATCTCTTCAATGTTTTGTTGTCTACCTCTGAGAAACTTGGCCCATTGCCTCCCACATTGAATGTTTACATGAGACCTGACTCTTAAATTTATTTAACTTAAGGTTCAATTCTTATTTGTAAGAAGTTCCAAAGCAAGCTGTTCCTGTGGGCTTTATCAAAGACCATCAAGGAAAAGAAACATTTAGAAGAGTAACTAATTATTTAAGCACTTCAGCTTTACCTGTGGTTAGTGCACAGTGCATCAACCTTGATAACCTTCCTCTGACTACTTCCCAATCTGTATCTAAACGACCTGAAGGATTCTCCCACCTCTCATTTGTTATTTCAGATGTTAGAAACCTTAAAGATGCAGAAAGATTTTTCTACTGACTTATTCCAAGGCTTGTGGCAGGCTAAGTCACTCGTGCTAGGTAAAGTCCAGAAAGCATGACTGGATTTGATACAATGGTCTGATCCAGCCCTGGGAAGGAGGACTTTTGCACGGAAAGATCCAGGCAGTACAGCATGGGATTGTGGCAGCAGTGTGCTGCAGTTCGTGCAGATAGCCCAAATCCCATGTACATTCCCACTAAAGTTAACTTAGCACTCCATCTGTTTGTATGGTCCTTTAGGTATTAGGCTTTTCCTTTTCTTCAGAACAGATTCCAAGGCTTGTTTGTTATTTTCCCTGGGAGTTTGTAGGAAGATCCACAGGTGTGCATCAGAATCAGTTCATATTTAGAGCTTCCAAAAGAGTCAGAGGGCTTCAAGCAGTTTTCCTGTGTTTGAAACTCACCCCCACAGGATGTTAAAATTTCAGCATATTTTACTTTCATTTCCTTTACTGGAGTCAAGACTGCAACCCAGGTTTGATGTAACAGTAAAATAATCTTGGGAGAACTAGGATTTACTTCTTCCATCCTAGACACTCTGAAAACCTGAGACTTAGGAACTGTGGTGAGGAAGATACAGGTACTTGTGTGGTGCTTCAGCTTTTGATTGTTGAGGTCACAAGCACTGGCATGAAGTCATTTTTAATTAAGACACTCTGGGATAAATGGAACCCAAAGTTGAACTGCATGGCAATCTAAGCCATTGAGGTGTGCAAGAAAAAAATACGGATTTTTCTCATGTATTTTCTATTGCAGAGAAGGGCTGACAAAAAACATAAATTAAAAAAAAAAAGTCAATGATAAAAATTTCTTAAAATGTGCATTTTTAGTTTTTCTTGGTGATGACGATCACACAGAATAAATAAGAGCCTGGAGGCAGACAGTGACCTGTGTAGCTCATCGTTCTGTAAGAAAATAGTTACTTTGCAGCTTCTGGCTCACCATAAGTCAACAAATGCTGTGAGTGTTGATGTTGCTGTGCTATCAATGTCATCTTTACAGCACTTTTCGTTTTGCCTTCTTACCCGGCCGCACCAGCAGCAGCACTGTTCTGTGGGACTGGGCTTGTCAAGAAGTCCTCTCCATAGATGTTTGAGTGTGTTGTGCAGAAACAGCCAGCCCTCGGTGTGGGACAACCTGCAGCCACCAGAATTCACCTGCCTCACCAGGTACTATCCAGTACCCTCTTCTACAGGGGCTGCCAGGTCAGCATCATCCCTGTCAGAGCAGATGTGATGGGTGGAGGAGAGCCAGTAGCTGTTAGAGATGTCCCAACCTGTGTAGGGAGGTTGGACCAGATGACTTCTAGAGGTCCCTTCCAGCCTAAAACATTCTATGATTCCATAAATAGTGAAGGGTCCAAAACCTGTTTGGCTGGAGAGCCAGATGTGAAATGCAAAATAAAAAGCAAAAGCCCTGTGGAAATTAATACACTTTCTTTAGTCTCAGCATAACCATGGGGTCCTTGACGCAATATTACATGAGAAAACTAAATGTCTTCGTGTTCAGATTGATGGATTCTTCTTCATAGCTGTATTATATGTATAGAAATGTCACACAGTGTGGCAGAACCGGAACAAATGCTCCAGTTTGGATCAGGGTGGCTCAGAAATTATGAAAATACTTCTGATGGAACAAAGTCCCGCAGGCAATACATTGAGTACTTTTCATCAGAACATAGCTACAAAAGCTACCTGTGCATAATATTGACCAGATGGAGTTCTGGTCCTGTTAGCAGGACTAGAGGATTTCTTTTTTAAATCTCATCCTTGTTGTGACATGACTTCATATGTGATTGTAGGTCATTTCAGTCAGTCTGACCGTGCTTTATCTTGCCTGTATGGAGACTGTTGTGCAATTCTCACATACAAAATCTCTGATAAATGCAGGTAACATAATTATCAATGGGAAGGATGGCTGTGCTTTTCCATTTCTGACACAGAGAGGATTTTTCTAAATACAAGAACTTTAATTTGGTATAATAATGGAAGTAGGGCTTAGAATGACAGAAATTCTTTTACTCTTTCAGCTATCCAACATGTGTCTCTGTCCAAAGAAATGCTAGCTCATTATTTTTGCAGTGAGGAGTGCTTAAGATTCTGTAGCATAACCAGATTTTGTCACAGAACCACAAGGCAGAGCCAGGTATGTAGCTCTTAATATCTGGAAAGGAATGAATTAGAGGTGCACTTGGGGAGTGTATCTTGTGCAATAAAAAAAGGCCCAATATTTGTAGTGCTGTTAAGCTTTAATATGGAGACATTGAACATTTTAAAATACAAACCCTCCATTTTTTTAAAAAGATTAAGCCCTGCAGTTATCATCCTCTGGGCTTGTGTTTCTCACCCCTATAGACATCTTGTGTATGTTTGCCATTTTCAGGTTGTCTTCTGTTTCGTTTGTGTTTATCTCAGTTTTTCTTAATTTCTTTTCCTGAAAGCAATGCATTTTAGTATTACTTAACTTTAGGAAAGCTGTTATGGGTTTCAGACAACTAGAGGTGAGTGAAATCCCTTTAAAAGATTGTGAATCTGTCATAAGAGCCTCACCTTCTCACTGAGAAGGAAATGATCTACAACTACTGCTACTGTTCTTGATAAAAAACCATTACCATTTCAATTGAGGCCTAACATGGCAAATCTCAACAGAAATATTTTGTACCAGTTTACTGTGTAGAATCATTCTCATATCCTGCATCGCTGTGCAGCGGTAGCATCCAGTCAGATAGGTCCCTTGGCTGGGGAAAGGTTGAGAAAAGTAGGAAGTGGGAAGTGTAGACTCTTCATACTTATTTTTTTATCCACTTTTCATCTAGTTTTGTGTTTAGTTTTGAAGCTCTATGAAGCAGAGGCAGCCTTTGTACAAGAAAGCTGCATACACAGAGTTGAGGAATGAACAAGTTGAACTAACAAAGCCAGGCTTCCCATGGTTTCTTCTCTGATCCTTTCCTTGTTTCTACAGCAAATAGCACAGCTCACTCTCCACATCTTCCTTACCATCTCCGACTTGCCTGTGGTCAAAAATGTGTTGGAAGTGGTTTGTGTAACTATTGGACATGATTTGGAGCTTTAGGAGTACAGTCTGGCCAGCAGGGTGATGGCAAAAAGACTGTTGAGGCAGGACTTGGGACTTGGGCCTTCCCCTCAAGGGGAACACTGATTTAGGTCTTTATTTTTCCCTGCCAGGCCTTGACATGAAACTTTGTGGGTGGCTCTTCCATTATTGGAGGGCGTGAGTAGGCTCAAAAGTGTCTAGAATGGGCAGAGCTTGTGAAGTGGACTCGAGGACACCACTTGCTTGGGACTTAATTCAAGTTTATACTTGTATTCACACGGAGACAAAAGCAACAGCAAAAGACCAAAAAAGCTGCATTCAAATACAATGGGCTGTGTTCTAGAGACCAGTATCTCTTTCTAAATGGACAGAAGTGTAACACTGCAATGACACTGGAGACCTATAATATATGATAACAAGAAGTTACAAATGGTATTTCTCATGTACATTTGTGCATGGGTTGTTTGGAGTGTACGGTGAAGTACGCTGAGGAAATTCTCGTTCAACTTTTCCATGTGAATGCCAACTGTATTATGTTTCAGCCTTTAATTATGTGCCTATGTGCTGTTTTCACACACACACATGCAGATTTGTTTCTTCTGCCAACAGAGCTGAGACCATTCAGTTAATAAGCTATTGTTAGATAATTGTCCTCTTCTTTGTTTGTTGTGTAATAAGTGTTATTTGTTACATGCTGTTTAAATCTCCCTCTAAAGGGAGTTATTAATTTCTTTCTAACCTTTCCCAGGATCACCATAACTAAAATACTGAGTGCTTCAGAAACAGGAATACATTCCTGAAATGCAGCATTTTTGTCTTCCCTTTTCACATATGAAGATGAGGCAGATGTGCAAAGTGTGCACTAGAAAGTTAGTGAACAAATTTGATTGTGGTAAGGTTAAAATGCCTGGAACTAGGCAGTTACAAATTACTGAAATTTTGTACCACGTGTTCAAGCAAATTGCAGCAGTGACTGTTCAGCATTTATGAGAAGCTAACTCAAGAGTATGAAGCCTCCAAAACAAAAAACAAAACAAAAAAAGAGGAAATTAGTACTTGTAACTTCATGGTTAATCCTAGACAAACTGATTTCCTCCTCACAATCTTATCCTAGCTATTATCAGCAACAACCTGATAGAGCACTGCCCTGTAAATCCCGAGTGGAAGAAGGTGAGGTCCAGTGGATTCACTGGAGGCCTGTGGCTGCGGTGCAGGTGGCTGAGGATGACACACTGCAGGTTTGTGCTTACGCACTTCAATCCTTTACAGCTCCAGAAGTTGGTTGTCTAGTCAGACCACCCTCTGAACGATACAAATGTTCTCCTGAGGGTAGATATTCGTTACAGCCTGTAGATTGGATACTTACTGTTCTTTGATGTCTTAGTGCACCAAGGTGCTATCATGATTATCTAGCATAAAATACCCAGCGAGCCAAGAAAGGTTTTTCTAATGTAATCTTTATTGTGGAGAGGGGCTGACGAATCATTTGTAAGCCACTGGGGATACAGATTGTGGTAGAGCAGTTAGGCTTGCTAATCACAGAAAGTAACCACTGTTTGATGTTTCCATGAGAGAGTCCTCCATTAACTGCAGTTGAACTTGACTGAGTGTGAAATTAAAAAGGAGACTCAGATTTCAAGACACTCCCTCAGGTGCTCGGAAGTATGCTAACTGGCACTGTGGGAGACCTCCTAAAACAACTGAGGAAAGAGGCCATGGCAATCTGAAAAGAAAACCTTTGTGTTATCGCTGAACCCACGTAGTTGGTCAAGATCAGTCACACTTTATTAACTGTTAAATGTCAGGCTTGCATGAAATGTTCCTGTTCACCAAGGTCTGAGTCCAGCTGTGCTGAGCGAGCATCTACAGTCCGTTTAATACTGGGCAGAAATGTCTGTGAAAATGAATGTAAGAGAAATTGTCAGGAGACTGCAGGTTCAGGCATTGCCTAGCTTTAAGAAAATGTATTTAAACTTAAGCTTGACAGAGCTAGAAGTTTTTAGAGGCTATGTTGGCTTCTGGTGACAACTGGAATCTGAGATGGGAATTATAGAGACCTTGATTGCTGGCTTGCACTATGGCACTGGAGACACTTTAATCTTCCTTGTTTGTTTCTCTGCCTGCAACATGAGGGAGGCGTATAGATCACACGGCTCCTACTGGGGTGGAATTTGAGACTTTGGAGACTAACATCATTCCTAAATATTAAAAATGCCGATTTTATACCATGCTTGTTATCCACGAGGTTGGGGTGTAAGGAGGGCCATATCCCTTGTCTCTGTGTAATACAATGTTGAAGTCTCCTTGGAATATTCCACTTGTAATTCTTGGTTCTGCAGGAATAAATGAAAACACTATAAATTCAGGATTATTACATGTTTTAGGATTTAAAGGGAAGGCTTTAGCCAAGAATATGTCCATATATCAGTTTATTCAACTTTGCTCCATGTGAAAGATCTTGAAAAGCTTTTCCTGATTTTTGAGAATGTCCCTTGAGATATTTATTGGATATTTATCACAGTATTCTTTTAAAATAACAACATTTAGAAAGGCTTTTAGTATTTTATGCTTTCCACTATTTGGGAGTATAGAATTCCTCTTAAAGTTAGTGGCTTAATATATACACAGGGAGTTTGCTTCCAAGCACGAGCAGTGTTGCTCATTTCACTGTTGATGAGTGAGTATCATTCAGTTACATTGGCAGTCCTTGTGGCATGAATATATATTTTCAGATCTAGCTATTCATTTTATTGGGTACTCTTTCTGATGGAAACCTTTTGTGTCTTTGCCTGTAGCTACCATTGACCTCCATATAATTGTCATTGTTATTTAAAGATTTAAAAGGAAAGTGAAAAGGTGATGGTCTCTGAAGGCTTGTGCTGTAGAACAAAAGTGTAGCCTATTTAATAATCTCATTTGTAGAACAGTCCTTTGAACATTCACATGCTATCATTCTTCCACCATCCAACAAAATAAACTGAGAACACTGTTGTATTGTAAACACAACCTTAAAATACATAGTAAAACAGGAAAAAAAAAAGGCAAAACAATACACACAACCAAAACCAATAATAAAAGATCCCTGTGATCCTTTAAAGAAGGAGCAAGCTGGAATCGTGTGGAATGAAATGCACTAAGACAGGCCATGGTATGCACACTGAAAATGGTATCTGGTGTTACTGTGAGCAACTGTACATCCTGTAATTCACTGTAGTGTGTCTCCAAAGCCATGAAGCCTGTGCTGGTGATCTCTAGGAAACAGATTTGTCCGTTAGCCAGCTAATCACCAGAGAAGTGCCCACAGCAAGCACCTGCCATCTCCTCCCTAAAACTGTGCTATGCCCAGGCAGATAAACCCTGACAGATCCCCATCCTGAATTTCTCCACATTTTGCTCCTAGGTTCATTCTTCATTTCAAGTCATTACTTGGATGAGTGTGATTTTTGAATCACAAACTTTTTTTCTCATAAAAGACCCCTGACTTCTCCTGTGGTTGCAAGTCCTGACTGGAACATCAGCTTGCACATCCCTTGTACCCGGCATAGTCATTGGCACCCCCCACACCTTACTACAAAGAAAAAAACCTCTGAATGCAGACATCACACTGACCTGACTGATTTTCACAATGTTGCTGCTGACCTTGAATGACAGTTTTATTGGATAACGCAGTGTTTGCATAGTAGGAGGATACTGAACCACTAAGTTTAATAGCAGCACAAAATGCAAATATGTTTAAAAAAAATCAACTCCTGGCTGGAAGCATTTATAGGTAAATGTAAAGAAACAGGCTAAAACAAGTGGGTATAATGGAAAGCAGCACAAGACTCTGCTTTTAACATTTTGGAAGTGTCTTTTGGCTTGTGTTTTCTCGGTGGTTTGTTTCTCTGTTTTTGTTTCCATTGTTAGTTGATCTTTTTGGTTGTTTCCCTCTTCAAAGTCTACATCAAAAAGGAAGTCATTTAGTAAACCCCAGTTAGTCAGCCTTCTGCCTAGCTTTTAACTTGCATTATGAATGGTGAGGGCTCATTGAGGGAATAACCCTTAAAGACTGTTCTGAGGAGGAACAGGAAGTAGGTAGGCAACAGCCTACCCTTAGGTGAGAACATGGAAGAGAGCAGAAAGATCTCTGCCAAGAAAAATACTGGTGGAGCCCTACAGTGTTATGGTGAGAAGTAACTTGCAGAGAGTGAATTTATTTCTTTTATGCTCTTACGTGAGAATATCAAGTGTTAATTTAATGTTAATGGAGGAGGAGGAAGTTCCAGAGGTGGGTCTGTGTGACATGGGTGAAAAGCCACAATATGGCATTTCATTTCACATGACACTCCTGTTGGCATCTCTCCTTCTGTTTATTCAGAGAGGCCATACGGTCAGATGATGCAAGAGAGGAGGGAGAGAAAGAGAAGGAAAACAGGAGAGAGAGGAGGAGATTGTAATAGTGATCAAGGTGAGAAGGAGCTGAGTAATGGGAAGGGTGTTGTTCTACACTGAGCGAAGGAATTGGACAGATCATGCAAGAGCTACTGGGAAAGAAGAAGATTTTGTGGTCTTGCAGGTAAGGGCAAGGCCCTGGCTAGAGATGATCTCCATAAGGGATGACAAACCTAAAAGAAAGTGTCAGTTTGATGCAGCTCACCTTAAGGTCAATCAATCTCTATGTCCTTCCATTATTTAATGTGGTTTATGTTTGTATTTGACCATGCCCAGATGCTAGGAGTATGGCTGACCTGACTTGACTGGGTCATTTGTAGAGATCCTTATATAAACTGGGAACTGGGAACTGGAACAAGTTCACTGTAGGCACAGAACTGGTCAGAGGCTGGAGGACTTGGACTGTGAGGAGGGGCTGAGGGACTGGGCTTGTTCAAGCCTGGAGAAAGGGAAACTTTAGGAGACCCTAAAAGAAGCCAGTTAGTGTCTGTGGAGAGGTTGTTGAGAAGAGTGAGCCAAGTGCTTCACAGTGTTGCCTGTGGTAGGATGAGAGGCAGTGGGCATAAGTTGAAAAGAGAGGTTCAGACTGGATATGAAAAGAAACATTTTTCCCCTGAAGACAGTCAGGCAGTGGAAGAGAGGCCCAGAGAGGCTGTGCAGTCTCCGTCCTTGGAGGTTTGCAAAGCTTGGCTGATTAAATTCCTGAGCAAACTGGGCCATAGCTGACCCTTCTTGGAGCAGCAGGACGGACCAGATGCAGCCTGAATTATCCTAGGATCCTATGAGGGACAGTACCACAGTTATAGTAACTGCAACTCTTTGCAGGATGCTTTGATTGATTTATTTTCTTGCTATAACTTCAGTGCTGATCATTTGGGGTTAACAGATTAAGAATCCTGATTGTTACTCGGACTCGTAGCATTACTGAGAAATTAGTACTAAATCTGCATTTATCCTTCAGCTCAGTTCTGTCCCTCCCTTACATACTACAGCACACAGTCATACATCACACACATATCCAAACACACTTACATACATGCACACAAAAAGGAGCAGCAACATGAAATTCCTTTGCCAAAGTGCCTGGCTGCTCGCTTGCCTTTATTTTTTCTTTTCCAAAGTTTCCTATTTCTTAAAATGAGTAAACTCCCTGTGTATTTGGAGTCAGTGAATTCCCAGGAATGGTGTACAGCTGATAACATCTGACACAAGCGTGCTTGTAGGCAGCATTTTCTCTTAACAGCATCGAGCACTGCACGTTCATTGGAATACATGGTGGCAGGGATGCTTCTTATGGGAATATTCACGTTAATTCCATTAGAAAAAATATTTTGCATGCCATTTATTTTCTACTTAGAGATCAGCATTCCACATTTGCAGAAAGCTGGTAGAATTTCACAAGTAATAAATCAAATACCTACGGAATTAAATGTGTCTTCCGGAACTATTCAATAAAATTTAATTTACATATTTTTTGGATGTGTAAGCTATGTGACCTTTGGTAACTGTTTGTTTTTTAAATCTGAAAAATGCCTCAAAAGTGTAATAGCCCAGAGTTTCAAATGGCACAGTAGGATATGTAATGCATATTTTAATATGTTTTCTTTTAATTTATCACACAGACTTGTTGTGCATGATTCTATAAAATGCTGTATTTTTAAACCCAGTAATACAAGCTCAAAGATGTACTTGGTTGGGCTAAAAAATTCAGAAGTCTAATTTATCTTGAGATATGCTCAGTCAAGTAGTTTTTCACAGCAGTTAGCTAACACTTCAAGCTCTAACAGTGCCCCTGAGCCATAAAAGAAATTTGCATGTAAGAAATGTTTTGAATCTATTAAAACCTCAGCTCAGAGCTAAAGAGTTGCTCTCATGTCTTTGTTGACTAACAAGAAGTGAGATCTTACAAAAAGCTCTCCCGTGATCGACAGATGCCAAAGCTTGGGGTTTGATGTGATTATGTATTTCTTTCATGCACGGCATTTTAAGTCTGGGACTGGAGCTTCAGAAAGACGGCGATCGATGGCTCTGTGCAAGAGTACACAAAACGTATTACTCCTGGCAGTCGTCAAGACAGAATTATTCACAAAATACTCTGAAATGCATTTGATCATACACTAGATGGTTTAATAATTTATATTATACCTTATTAGCAAAGCCTCGTGTTTACTCTGCGGCTGCCAAAACAAGATGAAAGGCCACCTCCATGGAAATGCAAGATGCTTAGCTCAAAGTGTCTGTCTTTGCATTTCAGTTGGATAATTTCCCTTCCTTGTCTCATTTTCATTAATAGTACATAGGTAGTATCTTTTCCTTCATTGCAGTTTTGGGGTTTAGTGAGAGCAGTGTTCCTTATTAACAAGATGTCTACCAAAGACTTTATGGCTTATTAAGACTTCATGTGGTGTAAACATATATTTCTGGAAACTTCCTTGCCTTAGGATTTCCTCCACATATTTTGGGGGTTAAGGAGGTTTTGGATTTAGTTCTAAATTCCACTGAACTGAATCATTGTGCTAATCTTCCTGAGTCTTGCAGCTATGAAAGTGTGATTTCTGAGCTCAGCTTAAGAAAGTGGTGTGCTCTGACTAGTGATTGTGTATAGTAAATACCCCTGGTTACAGCAATTCAGAATATTACAGACATGCCTTGAAGATTTCCTTGAAAATCTACTGTGCTGCTAGTGTTTTATCTAGAGATACAAATAAGGGCCTTTCAGAATTAATACTTCTATGAAGTGAGAGCACAGGGAGTGGACCAGTGTAACTGCTAGTTCAACAAATCAGATCTTTGCCTCCTCCACCCAGGTTTTTTTTACACCAAAAGTGCATAAAAGAGCTCTCATAAACTTGTTTTTCTGTGGAAAAACACAAAGCATGAAAGAGCTTTTCTGCAGGTGTCTTGGATAGCTCTTTGAGGCACAGTGTGTGGAAAGCTTTAGGGAAAAGAAACGGATCTCGCATATGGACGGATCTCACAGTATAGCTCCTGAGTATTGCAGACTCTGAGGCTCACGTGACAGCCCAAAGAAGCTCTTGTGATTTGCCTTGTCTACCCTAGAAGGCTCAATTTAGGTTTAGTTTCTGTAACTTCATCCTCTCCCCTCCTTCTCAGTGCATGCAGCAAACACTGCAGTATAGACTGTGTACGTCACCTGAAAACTCATTCCTCAAGCAGAGCCTACAGAGGGACGTTTTGCCCAAATAAAAAGAGGGAGAGAGATACATACAGTGGTTTTGGCTCGCACAGCTGCTAATATGATGTTTGTATGTTAGTAAGAACGGGCTGTATTCTAGACAGGCACTTCACTGCTGTCCAGACTGCAGTGAGAGCCACTCAGCCCTTCGCTCAGGCTTAGGAGAGCACAAGAATGTGCCCAGCTTGGCAGAGCCCCTCTCCTCCCACTGAGAGTTTTGTGCTGTGTCTTAACAGAGCTGCACAACAGTCTGAGGAAGAGGCATCTACCTGCAGGTGTCCCTGAGAGACTGTCCTGGGTTTAAAAGCTGTGGTACGAATTGCAGGGCGGCACCAGAGACTGTCATTTTCCACAGGAGCCCTGCAGTTCCGTGGAACCAGATGTACCATTTCTTACAGACACATCTTCTGAGACAGTAATGATGGAAATTGTCAAGGAAGCCGGTGGTGTTGGCCACGGTCAGTGCTGCAAGGCAGAATTTCAGGGTAAACTAGAGAACAGCTCTTAGAAAACATGGATCAGATGAACATATTCATTGCTTTTCTTGAAAGAAAATATTTGTCAGGATCATCAGAAGAGATGAACGTTATCAAACAGAAATGCAGTAGAGTTTTAAATCTAAGCCGTGAAGTGCATCTTAAAGCAAATTGACCACACACCAATGTGCTTACCTGTTTCCTCTCCTCTTTCACTCAGTTGATGGTCTCCTGGGGACAGTATCTAGAAGCAGTCATCCTCATTTCATAGGCCACTTGTTCAGCAGCCCATTGCCTGTGTGAATTATGATCTAAATCAGCAATACCTCAGATGTTGGAATAGCAATTACACCAGGCTGTCCTTTGCCCCTTTGGTGCTTATTTACCTAAGCAGTAATAATCATTATTTTCCTTCTGCAATCACTATAAAGGAGATGATTCCTAAGATGGCAAACAGGAGGCAGTTCCAGATAGTTTGAATTGTGCTGTCACACTTTAATGGGCAGGCACCTTTCTTGGAGCTTTGATATTTTCTTCACGTTTGCCCAGAAGTACGTTTGGTAGAAGAGGGAGTCAGACATCTGGTCTGTAGTTTTCCATGACTGGTGCAGCTGATTGGAAATACAAGACTATCCAGATAGATACATTCTGGGTCCCTGACTTGTTTTATACAAAATGGGAAGGAAAAAAGAAAATTATAAAATTGTTTAACCAGAAACCTTTTTTAACTGGAAAATTGCAAAGCAATTAAAGATCTAACTGAGCTTACTATATTCCTAAGAGATTATTGAAATGGAGGAAGAAAGTAATGATGATCAGAAATATTGGATCTTGTGCAAAATCATTACACCTTTGTTTAATTACACCTTTGCTACTTATGCCTATTGCAGTTGTCATCAGATTACAGTTTTATTAATAGATGTTTTTAATTTGGAGTATCTACAGTGCTAGTGTGTTGAACTGAACAAGGCTGCAAGAGAGAAGAGTTTCTCATTCTTTCCACTTGATTTTTCTGCTGAAATAACGACTCAACATCTCCAACTTGTGCTGCAGTTCAAAGTCCTTGTATTCCAGGGGATCTTGGTGCTTGCAGTCAGGTTGGGAATGGTAATGGCAGGCACAGCAGGGAACTTGGATTCAATATGCCGAAGGAGAAGGTGAGTGGTTTAGCACAGCTGCCTCCTGAGGGTCAGGGGAAAGGAAAAACCCTGTGGGAGGATTTTCAAGCACCACTGAGCTGGCACACCAGGAGATGATGATTGACTTTAGAAGAGCCCTGCTGTGCAAAGGATTGTTGTGTTGTGGTCCCCTTTATCCCTAGTTAGACATTTATTGTGAAGAAGCCAGAAATGGGAGACTAGTGAGGTAGCAGCAAAACAAACAAATGAAAAAATAATCATCAGACAACTCTCTTTGATGACATTGAGGTCTGGAGATTTGTTCCTGTTGCTAACAGCTTCATTGATTTGGCACTTAATTTGGGTAGAAGGTTGCCTTTGTGTGGCAGTGGTAAGATTTCTGCATGAAAAGCTGATGATCTGATGATGCTGTGGTGCAGGGTGAATCACTGTTCTTGAAAAGGGATATTAATTTAAACCTCTAATATAAAGAGGAGATTTTCTTTCTGTTTAGGAATTACAATCAGAAATACAGTTTCAATCTGAACATGTGCGTTTCTTCACAGGAGTTCAGACATGTACCACAGAATGGCACAAACTGGAAAGCACACCCTTTTGCTGAGATCCCAGTGACAACCCCGCTCTGCTCATGGACGGCTTTGCAGCTCCCATGGCAACAAGAAGGAGGTGGACTGAAGATGCTGTCTGTCAGCCTGGCTCTACTGGCAGTTCTTGTTATGTTTTACTATGGAGTAATGGAAACAGAACTGTGAACTGAATGAGGCTTTTATGAAAACAATAAAACTGAACTGCTGTTTAAAATCTTCAAAGGAAACACTTTTACCAATATCTTTTTTTTCTTTTAGAAAAAACTAATATAAATTGGGCAATAATTTGTAGTCACCCTATGCCTTTCCTGTCATTCATAGGAGAGAATGTTAATAAGCTCTGGGGAGCCCTGTCGTGCCAAAATTCTGCCTTGCTTGGCAGAAGGGTTTGTTGCATCTTTCCTCATCTGTTTTCTAAAATGATGCAGTGTTTGCTTTGCTTACTCCTTGATAACTGCTGCAGCAGGTAAAATTGCATGCAGGAAACTCATGAAGTTTATAAGAAGTACGTTTCCATTGAGTGATATTGGTAATCTTTTATGTGCAGAACATTTAAAGCTTTCTTAAAGATTTTGTTTAATGCAGTGTGATGGTTTGATATGTGTCTTCTTACGTGAGACTCAAACACTGCCGGGCCATGGAAGTTTGTCATTTGTTGCTGTTTATTTTGGTGTCATGTCTGAAAGAATGTTTGGCTTGCCATCTTGTCTCTCTCAACTTCACAGTGAGTTACTGGGCTTTGATGATTAAAAAAGAATTAATTTTTACATAGAAATAATTCTAAATGTATTGGGGTTTTATCATTGAATGGAAAGATGGAGTTCTGTTAAAAGCTGGGTTTAATACAGACTCAGATGATGTAGTATAATGCTCAGAGAACTAAACATCAATCTCCTATTAGCTGTGCAGTGGCTCATGCTCTGTGTAAGACAATATTGCTCTGTTAGTGGGGAGCTTACATTTTGCAAACTGCAGATTTCTAATTACTTCAAGCCATTTTTTGTCATGACAGCATCTCCACACATCTCGAGACTGCTGGACTCTGTGCCCAGTCCTGCCAGTCGCTGACTGTGTGATACTGTTCATTTCTTCCTAACTTGTCACTGTTCTGGATCTTCAGCTAAACTTCCACTTGCAAAGTCTGTTAGTTGGTTTAAAATCTTCAGAGCAGGAACTGTATTTTTTTATTATCAATGTTATTATTGTGTTAGTGTGGTACCCAGCACAGACTTCTGCCAAAGTGGCTGTTGTGGTTTAACCCCAGCAGGCAGCTAACACAGAGCCACTGGTTCATTCCACACACACCCCTCCCCAGTGGGATGGGGTTAGAGAAACAGAAGGGTAAAAGTGAGAAAACCCGTGGGCTGAGATAAAGACAGTGTAATAGGCAGAGCAGAAGCTGTGCACACAGGCAAAACAAAACAAGGAATTCCTTCACCACTTCCCGTTGGCAGGCAGGTGTTCAGCCAGCCCCGGGAAGACTGGGCTCCATCATGCAGAACGGTGGGCAAACTGGGAGGACAAACACCATCACTCTGGACATTCCCCCTGCTCTTCCTTCTTCTCTCAGCTTTACATGCTGAGCATGATGTCTCATGGTCTGGAATATCCCTTCGGTCAGCTGGGGACAGCTGTCCCAGCTCTGTCCCCTCCTGATTTCTTGTGCCCCCCCAGCCTGCTGGCTGCTGGCTGGGGTGAGAAGCAGAAACCCCTTGACAGTGTGCAACAGCAGCTCAGCGAGAGCTGAAACATGCCCGGTGTTACCAACACTGTTCCCAGCACAAATCCAAGCCAGAGCCCCATACTAGCTATGATGAAGAAAATCCAACTCTATCCCAGCCAAAGCCAGTATAGTGCAGGTGAATAATCCCCTAGGAGAAATGCTGTGTACATTATAAACCAAGGATTCCTCGTAGTTGCAGACAATCGGGAAGTTCCACCATGGTGCTTTCAGTACTGCCTGTAAATTATAACAACAAATGTAGCTGTCCTCAGGAAATGAGGTGTGTAATCACTTGAATATTGCAATTCTTAATGCAACCACTGAAAGTCATGAGCCAAGACCCAAAATCTATGAGATTTTTTTTTTTTAAACAGTGCTCTTCATTTCCCTCTGCTTATTTTTTTCAGCCTTTTCATTAGGAATATGTAACAATCTCTACATTTTTAACAAATCTGTAGTATTCAAAAAAACTGACTTGACTATGGGAGCTGAAATTTTCATGAAAGTACCACATATCAGGAAAACTATGAGTTGACAAAATCACTGTATCTGAGCCAAGTATTTGCATTTGATGGGAATAAATGATGCAGGATTTTTCTATGCCTCTAGCCCTCTCAGCCTCTCTAGCTTATCTAATCACAGCAATTACAGGCTCATTGCATCAGCTGCTACAGAGATTTACAAAGCTTGTGATTTAGATTCTGTGCATTGTTGGCTTTAATGGGACCAGCTTATTTTCATAGAAATAATGCAATATAGAGAAAAAGGTGAAGCAGAGTTTGTAAATGGCATTGCCCACAGCTGCAGTGTATTCTTAAATGGAGCTTTAACCTAGTAAGTAGGAAATATTGTTTATCAAGCATTTTATCATCTTCCCTCAGATTTTGAGAGGGCTTTTTGGCACTTGGTGTTGTAGGGCAGTAGAGTGTTTGTCATCTATTCCTGTTTATTTACAACTAAAGCTTTCAAAGCTATTGAGCTGAACAAGTCAACTCTGGTCAAACAGCTCATCTGGACCTTCAGGCAAAACCCAAGCTGCATGCTGCTTGAAGGCTGCTGGGAAAACTTGGTGAGTGTGTAGAGTGAACTGTAGAAGTGTAACTACTTCATGGAAGGGATTGACCACAACACATTTCATCTGTGATTTTTGCTCCTATTTGGCTCCCTGAATGCATTTGATCTGTGATTTTTGCTCCTATTTGGCTCCCTGAATGCACTTGATCTGTGATTTTTGCTCCTATTTGGCTCCCTGAATGCACTTGATCTGTGATCTTTGCTCCTATTTGGCTCTCTGAATGCACTTGATCTGTGATTTTTGCTCCTATTTGGCTCCCTTAACTGCCATGCCAGGTGGCACTTTTAGTCTTTACATTGGCATCATGTTTGAGGCTGATGTAAAAGGCTCTTTCTACAACCCATCAGGGTGGGTGAGAAATCTACTGCACTCCGAGTTAATGAGGTCATTGCAGAAGAAGTTTCCCCGCGCTCAGTTGATCTCTCTCACAAATGGGTGAGCACACTCATCACTAGGCAATGTGTCTGCTCATAAGAAACCTGCATTCAATGCCTTTTTATTTTAAAGCAAAAAAAAAATCTAATTTTCTTTTCGTACCAAGGAAGCCTCAACTATTTTTCTGAAATGTCTGTGGCGTCTCTGAGTTCTCTTTGGCTGCTTTCAGTGAGGAATCTTGCAAACCACAAGCCTTGAATAGCAAAGACATATTAAATCTTTCTGAAAAACATTAAGTGAATGGTTTTTATGTCCTGCTTGTGCATGGGCTTGGATGCTGGAGGTCTTTGTCATTTAATCTTTTGGTTGTAGTTTTGTATTAATGGTATACCTGTTTAGAAAAAGAATATGAAATAAAATATGTGGTCTATGGAAACCTTGTTCTATAAAGCAGGAGAGAGAAAGAAGGAGAAGGTACCTTTTGAGGAGAGTTCATCCATCTCTATCACATCATTGCCTGCACATCTCTGAACATCTGACAGCTTCTGTTAATTTAGTTTCACTCCCCAGTTCAACTTCCCGTTTGGAAAGCTGGAGTGATTTTTGAATAACAGCAAGTAATATCTGAAGTGGCAGCAACTGGCAACTCTGACATTGAGCTTGGCTGTGGCCATTACCCAGAATCCTTCTGCTCTTCTTGAGAAGCAATTACAATTTCACAGGTTGGAATTAAAATTCCCTGCGGTATGCAATAGAGTAACTGAAACTGTCAAAGTGATTTCAAGCTGCTAATCTCTTGCTGCCTTAAGAGTGAAAATAGAGCCCCTCTCACCCAGGCACAGATCTGACAACTTAAAAACTCCAGCCTTCCAGTCCGTTTAAATACATATGGAGCGCGGCTTGATCTGCTCCCAGAGAATATCTGTAAAGATGTTATGTCTATGAACATTTGTGTGTTATTAACAAGTTTATCTTTTTCAACTTTAAGATGGGTGTAACTTCAGGGACTTAAATATAAAAGAAGTCTTATGCAAGAGCTCTGAGAATCTGGAGGATGGAGGAGGCATCTGCCTGTTTCTGCAAGGCTTATTGAAGTCGTTATTTATGTCATTTGGAACATGTAGAATTAACTGCTGGAAAAATTACTTGCAACTTTCCCCAATTTTATTTTCACATCTTTATATCCCACATTTTATTTTGGGAGTGCTGTGTGTGATTGTATATATAGAAACAACAGCTAGGAATAAAACACATAGAGGGGAAAAAAAATGAGGCAGTAAAGCTGGGGACAGCTTTACTATTTATATTATTTTTTTTTTTCTATTTATATTTTTTTATGAAAATTATTAGTGAGAGACTTGCAAAGCAGGTTTGAAGTCAGAGAGAGAGTTAGGGACTGTTGGCAAAAAACATTTGACTTGTTCAGAGGCAGGGTTCATCCTCTGGATAATGAAAATTAGAATGGTTGCTGGGAAGTATTTGTGCAAATATCATTAAATGTCTTACATTATTTCCTTCTTGCATGCACTTAACGTTGAAGTGAATGCTTTTTTTTCTTTAAGTGAAGATGCTTCAGTAGCTGGGGGAGGGGAGATGGATTACAAACAGTCCTGTTTTAAAGAAACCCAATACCAAAAAAAAAGTAACAAATAATCATGTAACTGCACCTGCTGGCATCCCAAAGTCTTAACTCCTGTCTGTGAAGCTGTGGTTATGGGTTTGGCTCGGTGGTGCTGTAGATCTCCTTTTGCTATGTTGTGACAAGGTGGGCATTTGAAAAGCCACCAAAGTGCCTGTATTCCAGTCAAAAACCTAGTCAAGCTGATGGCAGAAGAGCTCTTCAGCTCTCTTTGTTTCTCTGTTCCACACCTCTCTCTTACGCCTTTCCACCATCTGTGCGTAGAGTTCTCTCCATTCCCTAACTCTCTTCTCATCCAAGTCTCCTTTATCAGTGTCAGGAGTTGGAAGTACAGTTAGATTCTGTGTTTTAATTCCACCTGATCCTCTTAGGAAGCAAAGGCAAGGAGCAGGAAGGTAAGGATATAGGGTCCATTAATGAAGGTGGTGTCACGATCAAAGAGCATGGAAAAGTCTTGTGCAACAATGTGAGAGCTACGTCATCACCTAAAATAGATCCCAAGACCTGCCTTGTGCATCCTTGGCTTTCTCTATCTGTAATCATTAGTTGCTCCCTCTTGTATAATCACTCAGAGTAAACTGCACTCCATATGCACTGCTGGAAGAATGCAGAGTGACTAGATTACTCATACAAGGGCAGGTTGAACTAGAGAGGTAGTGGAGCCTGAGATGTTCAGGTGTGTGCTGTCCTCAGAGAAGAGCAGCTGGTGCAACATCATACACCTCTGATATTCACAGGTGACCTTCTCATGGCCTCCTAGTTATTAATATGCCAGTTCCAGACAGCAGAATCCCCTTCTTGTGCAGAGAGCTACCACTGAGCAGGAGAGGAGGTGAAGGGCGAGGGAAAAGGGAAAAAACCTGACCTTGACTAGTTTTCAGTACAAGAGGGTGTTGTTTATTAGCTGCATCTCCAGAGAAATGCATTGGTAGATCAGAAGGAAACTAAACCCCCTACAGTGACATCCCAAATCTCTTCTTTGCACTTTTTGCTTCTTCTTCCTGAATACTTAATCTCTATTCCAGAGGGATGAAGATTCCCCTGACAGAAACCTAACCAAAGAGGGGGAAAGTCTCCTTTTTAATGGTGGTGACTTTTTTTGACTGAGGGGGAGGGACAGGATGTGTGAATCACGTCCCATGAACGGAGAACAGTAATATTTGTGTATCTTTTCAACAATCCTTATTTTATTGGAAGCTATTTAGCAAGGCTAGCCATTCTGTTGAGAAGTGGTGTGAATGTGGTGGTTTGTAGAGTACGATCTGCCTCGGATGGTTTGCCGAATGCCGGTTGTCGGTTACGGAGTGAAATTCCATGCTGGTGACCAGAGTGTGATGCAGATTTGTGCCTACAACTTGCATGCTTTAAACGTCCCATCTGTCATTGAGTGTGAGAACAGGCAAGTTGTGCTCAACTGAGCATAAAATATTGTGTCTACTCCCTTCCTGGGCGGTGTCTGTGGGGACTGCTGTACAAATGGTTAGTTGGCAATGCGATACAGATAACAGGAGAAGGTTGGAGATGATAAAATGCACCAAAAAAAGGGCTATGATTGTTTGGCACATAGTGCTGAGTTGGGGGTCTGAGAGAATTTAATGTGATGAAATCATGACATTATGGAAAATTTGACTTTGCATGGTTAGGATCTCAGTATAGTACAAAGAGTGAAGCTGTTTCACGGTGCTTGGAAGGCTTTGCTGCACAGACACCCTTCCCAACTGCTCCTAACTGGTGGGGTTAGTGTGGTGCATTAGAGCAGTCTGTTCCACCACTCTGGTAGCACAGTCGGAGGAAAGGAGTCCGGCTCCCGGGGCCGCTGACTGCCAGCTGGGCACACGCAGTTTTATGGAGGAGGGCACTCCAATGAGTTGTCACCTGTTCTGTCAAAGCTTTACCTTCCTTACTGCAGGGTAGGGAAAATGGGTAAGCGGTGGGCAACAAAGAAACTCGCTCAGTCCAGTGGCATTGCATAAATAACACAGGCTATTTAAAGATTGCAAGCTCTGACTTTGTTTTTCGAGTACCACCGTTCCACTCCTTCCCAGTGAGCCTCCAGTCGTGGGTATCCTTTCTTCCAGCTGCTTTGCCTAAGCTCTCAGCACCTCATTTTGTTTTATGGAAAATGATGTGTCTTCAGAAGTAAGTATTAGCCTGAGCACAGGAGCTGCTTCCCTGGAAACAGCACTGCTGCTTCCCCCGTGGAGCTGATTTGCCAGAGGTATTGGTGCTTGGAAGCTGTTGTGTTGAGCATCTCTCCTTTAACTGTGTAGCGTCTGGTTCCGTAGCCTTTGGGTCATATCAGAAGCACTCGTGTGGTTTTGAGCAGCATTATAAGGCCTCTTCTGCTGTGCTAGATTCTTTTCAATCTTGCAAACCCCAGAAATGTAGTAATTTGAAGCAAGTGATAAAATACATCGTTGATGTCAGTTGAACGTATTAAATTTGATATCCACTAGTGGCTTTATGAGCCATAAAAGTCAACATCTAGCAATCATTAACTACAAGATTTCTATACAAGAGTTTATAAAGGGCCACGTGTGACACGGTCTGCAGAGTATTAGTCTGAGGCAACAGAAGGAAACAAGAGAGCAAGTTACCGAGTCAACCACACAGATAACCAATAGCAGAGAGGAGGATGCTCCCACTTGAGGGACAGCTTAATCTCCAAGTATTATGGTAATAGTAAGGAAATAAAAAAAGACAGATAGCAGCTCAGTTATGCTGCAGCAGCCTTAATTTGCTTCTGTCCTGCTTGGGTTGTTTAGTAGGCAGAAAGGGCAATCTGAATGACAGTCTCCAGCAGAAGGATAAAACAGCCTAATAGCAGTTAACAGCTTTGGCTCTGTGAGGAAGACATTGGTATAAATCTGAACATCCTGCACTTCCATATCTCCTCCCCATTCACCTCTAAAAAGACAGACCTCCTTGTTTTGGTTTGGTTTTCTTGGGGATTTCTTTTCTTTCAAAACCTGCTTTATCTGACTTCAAAATAATAATGAACAAATTAACTTAAGCTTTTATTTTAAGATGCAGCTTGTCTGTGTTTTGTGGCATCACCTGTGAGCCTGAATCAACCAGCACCTCACTTGTAGGGGGACAGAATTTGTTTTTATATTGATATGAATCTATACTGGAAGTTTTCAGTTGGCCTGTGGAGCACTCCTAAAGGGATCAAGAAAGTTAAGCCTAGCTGGCAGCCAGTTTGCTGCACGTACTGTCTCCATCCACAGACTTACCAGGACTGCATATTAAAAATAGTTGAGGCTAACTAATCAAAATCCTCCAATAAATGTTCAGCTTCTACCAATTTGTTGTGAAACTAAAATGAGGCACGCAGATCATTCCTGCCTTGTCTCAGCATACACCTGCTGTGAGAAATACTGCTGCGGGACAGTAAATACCACACGATGCTCTCACCACCTCCTCCATAGAACCTCTGCAACGCAAGAAGAAAAATGAACAATAAATATCAGATAAGAGGAGGTTCCTGAACTTTGTTAGGAAGCGGCTGTCTTCTACCTCTGTACAAATATTCATGGAAGATTGTGGTAAATTATAGTCTGAGTTCACAAAGTCTCTTCTAGAACAGTTATCAGCTGTATTCCAGCATAAGCTTGTGGGTCAACGGGTTTAAAACAAGAAGCAAAATCACTATTGAACATAGTAAGTTTTCATGCCATTATAGAAGGATGGAGGAAACTCTTCTCTTTCCCTACCTCAGAGCAGCAGCAGTAGCAGTCCAGCACTGGAGAGGTGGATCAGCCTCAGATGCATTGTATGTCAAACAGCGGCAGAGCTTCCAGGGCCAGCCTTTTGTCACCTGTTTCCTTCCAGAGTCTTTGAAGGTCATTGACTTACCATGTGTCCTGCAGAAGCCTTATATTCTCTGGTGTCCTTTAATGAGCACTTGTGGCTATGTTCTGCAGAAATCCAGGCTTATAGTTCCAGCTTTCTGAATCACAGCAGGGAAGAACAAGCTATTTCAGCCTCTCACATCAAAGCTGTTGTCATCAGAGGGTTCAATAGTACATTTCCTGTTCTTGCTGCATACGCTGCTGCTAAAGTTGAGTCATCAGCATATAAATACTTTCTTGGCCACAGAATATCTGATTTTTGTGTTGATTAACTGCCCATTTCATTTCTCTTTCTACACTTATTGACTCATCTAAGAATTACGAAACTGGGTTCGCTGCCAATCATACTTCATATTGGTACAACTGTAGGAGCTGAGGCAACTCAAAGACTATCCTATCTGCCAGAAGTCCATGAAGCTGAAATTCTAGCATTTCCCATTCACAGCAGCAGCTTGTGCAAAAGACCTGAAACAGTTTCAGTAATGAAGTCTAGTTCTGTGGGCAGTCTTGTGCTGTGGTCTCTAACGATGTGCTTGTGAGCAAGGGAAGTAAATGAAAGTCTGCTCCATGGGGGGAACATGTTTTATTCTGTTTTCTTGAAACATTTAACAATCTGGCCCAAACTTACTTGGCAGGTAGAATTGACAAGATGCCCTTGCTTAAAAAAAGAAAAAAAAAATGACAGTCTGATGACTAGTCTAACTAGTCTGGTTTTCTAATTATCAGAGTTCAGTTATCTAGAGGTGATGTTTGTGTTTCAGGCAGGAAAAGCAAGCTGGCGTGGTAGCTAAAGAAGCATAAAACTTTTCTCCTCTTTTCTTGGGCAGTTCAGAGTTAAGTTGGAAAGCAAAGTTTTGGCCTTATGGAGAAGGAATGCTACAGATGGTTCTTCCCATACCTTGCAACTGTCAGTATGGGACAAGCTTTAAATTATACAAAGACCTAAGCAATGGAAGAATTGTAAATGAACAATCATATTCTGTTGTGCAATATGATTTTAAAGTAAGCTACATTGTAAGAGTTTTATGCATGAAAAGCCCAACTACAGAATCTTGCTCACTTTTAGCTTTTTTTTTCCTCCAATCTTTTTTTTCCCCTCAGCTCTTGCCAGGTTAAACATTTTAATTTCAAGATACAATAGCTGCAGCTCATATGGTCCTCCTGCAAAAACAGAGTTTGAGTCAGCGTATTTTCTATAGGCTGAAGCTCATTTCCTAGAAACTATAATCAATGCAGCAGCTTCAGGGGGTGGCTACAGCAGCCCAAACATTTAAACAGAGGCTGCTGCCTTTCTGTCCTACCTCCTCCTATCAACAGCTCTTGCTTGCACCATCAGGAATGTTGTGAGACTGCCTAAGGAGAAGTTCAGGTTGCTCATCTAACTGAAACAATTTTTTGTTGGGGTTGCTTCTGAGCTGGCTCACGTTGCTGAACTGCCTCACTATGCCATCACATGAGCATCACTGCGAGGACAGGGCTGATTTCCATTGCGTTGTGGGGCCAAAGACAAGGACTGCCTGAGTCTTACAGGCTGCACTGCTTCTTGCTGGCACAGCTTTGCAAAGGTCCTTATTCTACCACTTCGTTTCAATTACAGGGTTGCAGTAGCATGCTGTGGCTGCACAAATATGTGACTGAAAACGGAGTATTGTGCAAGCATTGTAGAGCAGAGCCATAAAGTTTCTATTTGAAGACCTTGACGCAGCTTCAGAGGTAAGGTATGCTCAACATCTGCAGAGCTAAGGTCATGGCCCACGGGGCAGGTGGGATATTACTGAAGTATTGTATTTCACCCTACGTGAGTGATCTGTTCTGATCAGCTCAGGATTAGTAGATCATAAAGGCCATGTAAAGTTATTGTCAACCTGTCCTTTCCCCTAGGATGGTAACTCTCCTTTTGATCTCTGTACGTACATATATAATATGACACTTCTTTCTTTCCTTTTTGGTTTTGTTCTTTGGTTTGGTTTTGTTCTTTGGTTTGGTTTGGTTTGTTTTTTATGGGAGCACAACCTGTTGGTTGCCTCCCCAGAAATGCTGTTCATGTTGGTAGAACAGACTTCATGTTTCAGGACTCCTGATCTGTCCTTTTTGTTAGCTAGAGAAATCATCTTAAAAACCAACTGCCATGTGAGTGGGTGGTTTTGGGGATTCTTTTCTTTTGTTGCTTCCTTTCCTTATGCACATGCTACTATATTTCTATTTGTTAAGGAAGTTCAAAGGAGGAAAAAGTAAGTTCTGCGTCATGTTAGTTTGCCTTTGTGCTTAGATCTGGTCAGAGCCAGCCAAATTCTGGGTAGTTGGCAATGTCAGCAAACATAAAGCAGATATCTAGAAAAGGCCTTGGAGCTTTAAAGTGACATTAAGACTTTGTTATAAACTTCTGCTTTGAAGACTTGCAGTATGACACATGCAAAAAATGTTAACTTCCATTAAAGGCTCTCATGAGATTTGTTACCAAATGTTAGCAAAAACCTCAGCAGGACATTTCAAGGGCCACATTCCAAAAGTTTCTGTTATGCATTTGATGAAAACATCTTTAAAAACAAACAATTAGTTTTTAGGAGGAAACATTGTACTTGCACCACGTTGATATTCAATGCAAATTTTATTTCTGGGAGCAATTTAGGAAAACAATGACTTTCAGTGAGAGCTTAATGGAAACGTGTGAGAATAGAAATGGTCTTTGCTTGGCCACTGCTCCTGAAGTATGTAGAAAGCAAGTGACTAGACATTTAAATTGTGAAACACCAAGAAAAAAACAGGAGTTTAGCATCAGTATCCTCAATTATGGGCATCCTGCTATTTTTAACAGTACATTTTTGGTGAGCTTTTCCCATGGACTAGCTTGCAGTCATTTAAGAGTATATACACTCTAGATGTATTCTCATGTATTTCTGTCTTTCTCCTGATCATTCACAGAATCGCAGCTTGTTAGGGGTTGGCTGGGACCTCAAAAGATCATCTAGTCCAACACCCAGATTGTCACACAGGAACGCGTCCAGGTGGGTTTCTGTAGGCAGAGGTTTGAGAAAGTTTGCGTGAGTTTCAGGAGAGGAAAAATCAGGCTAAAGAAGCCACATTGTCCCTTGTTTTAAGGCTCTGAAATTTCGTTGTTTCGGTTTCTTGGAAAAAATGCCCCCATTGGGGCCAGCAAGGGAGAGAGCTGTCTGCCCTGTGCCCAGGTCTGCTTGCAAGACAAATGGCTCCATTGTTTCTGTGGTGTGCAAACATCACCGGTCCTGGGAGGTCAGGATTGCACACACTGAGTGGGTGCTTAAAGAACTTGGATCAAATACAGGTAGAAGATTTTGAAGATAAGGAGTCAGTGATGATAAGACTTGTGTACTCTCTGACCATGTTTTGGTGGTACAGTAAAAACACAAAGCACTGAGCTTGTGTAAACTTACTCTGCTGGTTCAAAATATGTCAAGAAGTTAACTTTCTACCAGTAGGCTTTATGCCAGATAAGGTCTCATTTTCCCTCCACAGTCAGCTTAAGAACCTAATGCTGCCTTGAGCTTTCTATCCTTTACTCGAGCAAATTCTCCAGAAATGCAGTTGTGTACCCAGGGCTGGCACGGTGCACGGCTGTTGTGGGTGACCTGGTGTCTCCTGGGCGTGGAAGTAGCTGCGAGATGGCTGATGGCTGAGGCTGGAGTGGGACTGGGTGAAGCTGGGCCTCTGAAGGCTTTCCAAGTGACTTCACAACTCTGAAGGAGTTTGGGCCTAGGGTGAGGCTGCGATAAGCTGTGAAGTGGCATAGAGATAGTTAATTTTTAGTGCTGTAAAGGTGATGATTTCTTTCCATTTTAAAAGCAAGAGTTGCCTTAGACTTAAGAGCTACTAGAGTAGCCAGCAAGCTGATCAGCAGTTTGGAAAGCAGCACAGGAAAAACTGGAAAACAGTGGGGTGGAAAGGGACCTGGGGTTCCTGGTCGACAGCAGGCTGACCATGAGCCAGCACCGGGCCCTTGTGGCCAGCAAGGCCAGTGGCATCCTGGGGTGTATCAGGAGTGCGGTTAGTAGGCCGAGAGAGGTTCTCCTCCCCCTCCACCCTGCCCTGGTGAGGCTACATCTGGAATATTGTGTCCAGTTCTGGGCCCCTCAGTTGAAGAAGGACAGGGAACTGCTCAATAGAGTCCAGCGCAGAGCCACAGAGATGATGGAGGGAGTGGAGCATCTCCCTGCTGAGGAGAGGCTGAGGCAGCTGGGGCTCTCTAGCTTGGAGAAGAGGAGGCCGAGTTGTTCACCTCATTAATGTCTATAAAT
>VWZY01010410.1:0-42958 GCA_013399075.1 Chloroceryle aenea
TGTCCATGTGCACATTATTGCTTCATGTCAAGGTTAATGAGAGGAAATAATATTTAACCTTTGCATTCAGACAATAAATCTGTCAAGTTTTGGGTTGTTTGAGTCTACCAGTGGAACATAAATGATGGAGAAGGGTTTTTTTCAGAGTCACTAATCAAATTAGTTCTTCTACCTTGACAGAATCTGAAGAACCTTGAATTAAAACCCTCCTTCTGACTAAAGCTATAGTTTGACTAAAGCTGATTATTGATCTCTTTTCTAACTTAAAATCAAACTAGCTTTCATTCAGGCTAGACAGAACCCTTGGAAAAACATCAAAACTTGACCTGCACGTGACAGAAAATTTAAGAAAATCCCAGGTGTGGGGTTGTAGGGCAGAGATGCACTCAGCCTTTGTGATCTACTGAAGTGGCTACAAATTGATCCTGCTGTTGATGGCAGTGCTCTTGTACTCTCATTTCTCATCCTCATGCTGTCTGCTTGTGCTTCCACAAGCATTAGTGTCATCTCCATCAGGTGGTAACCTGCTCGGACAACTGAGTTAGGTCAGAAGCAATGTAGGAAAAGAAAAAGTTTTCAGCTGGCTTGGGTTCATATTGCTCTTCACCATATGATCTATGAAGAATTGGTTTCTGTGTGAGAGAGATGATGAAGAAGAGGAATGTTATAAATATGAAGAAAAATGATCTAGTTTTTTTCTCTTTTTCTTATTGTTATAAAACTGTGTCCCTAAGTCCATTACAGGCAGCTCTGTGGGTTTGCTCCTGCTATGCAGCAGAAGCAGGAGAGTTAGTTGCTTATTTTAGCATTAAAGTGTGACAGAATTTTCAGCCCAGATTACAGGTGTTATCTGCTTTCCTTACAGTTCTCAGTGATCTCAAAGGGCACATCCAAAGGTTTTAGATGCTTTTCTACTGAAGTACACTTCTGAACCCCCTGGTGCCAAAGAACACCAGATGTCAGAGCTGTTGGGTCTGTCCCAGCTTCCTCTGCAAAGTCCAGTTCAGCTCTCAGAGAAGACATCAGGAGCATGAAAGTGAACATTTCATAAGGAAGAAGAGTGCATTGTAGGGTGTGCCTTTTTTAATTAAAAAAAGTAAATCTTTCATTGCTGGGAGGGGTTTTTGTACCGGTGCAAAACCAAGGGCATGTAACAGGCTCTGTCAAGCTCCCAGTCCCCACCAACACTGAAGGTCTGAAGGGACACAGAGGCATTTCTTAGGAAGAAACTCACAGTCTGTTAAATTTTTGGTGTGTTACTACCCAGGATACTTGACTACTGCCTAGAAATTACATTGTCACCTTAGTCTCTCCGAGGACTTCTGACACTAAACAAAGTGATACACATTGCAAAATATACCCACCGACTTCAGAGCAATTTTTTTGCTAACCCTTTATTTTTCATGTTTTCAGTCTTTGCAGTGTGACACTGGTTATTCTTTCTACCTGACATTTCCTTCAGCATAGATATCAGCTATATAGGTCATCTTCTCATGGATCTGTCAGCAGTGACAAGCAGTGTGCATCTGCTGAAGGTTTGTCTGCTGGCTGTCCTGATAAAGTGTTGTGAGCATGCTTACCTGTTCCTTGGAGATGTTCTACTTCAGTGCAAAACTGACTTGTGTTACTGGTATTGTACAGGGAATCAGCAAACATCTCAAACTGACAACAGCAAGGAAAGGTTTTCTCCCTGAAAATGAAAGATTTGGAATATGTCAGCAGTGGGTTACTAACAGCAGACCCTCTTTTTGTTATGCATCTTATCAGTGTTATCTCAGTCCACTGTTGTTTAGCCTTTGTCACTTTGGAGTGGCATGACTATATGCTACTCAAAGTTTAATTGGCACTTTGGGCTTCAGCAGCCCTGTAGTTACCAGTGATTAAGAATGCTGGCAATCTTGCATTTTCAGTCCAGGATAGCTGCACAAGCTAAAACTCCCAAGTTACTTCAGGGATTCAGGATTTAAATAATCTTTCATTAGTTTTAGTGTGGCTATTATGATTATGGTTATGGCTTTGATCAACATTTGCCTTTGTCAGAAAGTTCTGTTTTCCTGGTAGGGTGATTTCGAAGCGCGCTCTTGGGGACGTTGCATGGAGACAAATGAATGAACCTTTGAGAGCAGGCTGTCATTTCATTCATGTCCTTACTTGTGTTTTACTAAGCCCTGAAGTTATTGAAGCCTCTCTTTTATTGAGGCTTTTTTTCTTTCAAAAAGGTGGAGGAAAAAAAGGCCTATGACCTTGAAAAGTCCATGTATTTTCACAAATATGAAAATGTGGTTTCTGTTTCTCTGCTGTGCTCTGTTGAACAACCTTAGATGCTTCTTCCACAATCACCCCTGTGTGCTTTCCCATGAAAATGGAAGTTAGAAACACGTTGTAAAGTTGGTCTGTTAATACCTGTTGAAGTACCTGTGTAAAGATTACCAGCTATCTCTGCATGGCAGATAATTTAGGCTGTAGATGAGCTGTTTTCTCCATGGGTATTCTAATTCTGGGGTTCCGAGGTGAAGGGAGAGTTTTTTCTTGCACTTATTCACATTAGCATGGCCTGATCATATGTAGGTTTCAATTTCAATTGTTAAAAAGGTTAGTAACAAAGGGTTTTTGATTTTAAGAAAGCAAAAAGCAGATGAACCAAAAGCTTAGACTGTGAATGTAAAGGAGGAAGTGATGCCATTGTGATAAAAAGATCATGTGCACTTTGATAATTACATTACAGGCAAATAAATGCTTCCTATGTATTGATTTGCTCAGTGTATTTTGACTCAGGAGAGGAAATGCTAAGGTATTCTGAAACAATTTACTTAGGTCTTGAGTAAAGAGAGGCCCAGAGATCAATAGTGAAGTGCTCTAAAATGAAACAAAGCCCTGTGGAGAAGGACGTAGATGTGCTGGCGGATGGGAAGCTGGATGTGAGCCAGCAATGTGTGCTCACAGCCCAGAAATCCCATTCCATCCTGGGCTGCCTCAAGAGAAGTGTGGCCAGCAGGTTGAGGGAGGTGATTCTGTCCCTCTACTTCATTCACTTAAGACTGCCTGGAGTGCTGTGTCCAGTTCTGATGTCCTCAGCACGGGGAAGGCATAGACCTGTTGGAGCAAGTGCAGAGAAGGGCCACAAAAATGGTCAGAGGACTGGAACACCTCTCCTGTGAAGAAAGGCTGAGAGAGTTGGGCTTGTTCAGTCTGGAGAAGAAAAGGCTCCGAGGAGACCTCCTTTTGTGGCCTTTCAATACTTCAGGGGGCCTATAAGAAAGATGGACTTGATAAAAAGACAGTCTTCTCTGGAAGACTCTTTTTATCAAGGACTGTAGCAATAGGATGTGTGGTAATGATTTGAAATGTAAAGAGATTACATTAGATTACATTTACACTAAATATAAGGAAGAAATTTTGTACAATGAGGTGGTGAAACACTGGCACATGTTGCAAGGAGACCTGGTAGATGCCCTGTCCTTGAGAACATAAAAGGTCACGTTGGACAGGGCTCCGAGCAACCCGGGCTTGTTGAAGATGTTCACTGCAGCAGTGGTTGGAGTAGATGACATGTCCTTTCCAAGGCAAACCCATTCTATCATTCTGTGATCCTATGAAACTCACTAAATATTCCACTGGAAATTTCAGTCCTGCAACAGATATAAAAACCCCAGAGTCTGCAGAGTCTCCCTGCTCAAAATTCTGTCCTCGGTGGATGCAAACAAAGTCCATGCCCAAATCAAAGCACTTAGGAATATTGTTAACCTATTTTCCACTACACGCAGCTGAACCTGGAGCAAGTTTAATAGTTCAATATACAGAAACACAGAATTTAAATTAACAAGGGTCTGTCTCTTCCACAGAGGAGCAGAGACTGTTGAAAGTCTCGTGGCTCCAGTATAACCACATTAAAGCCTATGCAACCATCTCTCAGCATCTTCATCCTCTGAAGTTTAAGAACTCCATCTATGGATTCATATGCGAAATTAAGGTCAAGTAATAGAAATCACCCCTCAATTATATTCATAATGGAATATTTCATCATTAATAAACTCACAATCAGTCTCTCATTGTATGCAGGGATCTTTGAGACAGCACAGTTAGTAGAAGAATAATCCTGCAAAAGTATGAGGAACCTCAGGTACTCTCTTGATAGATAATGTGTAGTCATTTGTGGCTCATTTCTGTATCTATTTTTATTGCAACAGCAGCATTAGGACCTATAGAACCTTGCAAAATTTAAAGTTAAGATTTGTCTAAAGCTGCTCCTGAAATGTAGTCGTGTAATTCAGATGTGGGTATGTTTGGGTTTTCTTGCAAGATGAACCTGAAACTGAGATTCTCAGGTGCATCATAAAATGAAATCTTGTTAGTCTGCAACTCTTCTCAGTAATTTATAATACTGGGGTGTGCTTTCACTTGCTTGGACTTACATTCCAAAGTTTGGCTCTTAAAACTCAATTTTCCTGTTAAATTCTACTTAAAATCATAGAAAAAAAAAGTAAATAATCAGAACCATAGGAAAATCGATTGCAAGGCATGTTTGGATGTCATCTAGCCCAACCTCCTGCTCACAGCAAGGAAAGTTTCAAAGTTTAGATAAGGTTGTTCAGGGATTTGTCCACCTGAATTTGGAAAAGCTCCAGGGATGGAGTGGCTTCTTTTGCTACTTTTGTCCTCTGACAGCATGACAACATCTGTTCTCTTGCTTGATGTTATAGATGACACCTTCCTTTGCCACTCACTCTCTTATTGCATGAGGAGCTGAACACAGGAAAGCTAAGCTGTGCTATACAGCACAGAAGAGACAAACAGAGCAAAATGACATTTTTGCACTGATAGAAATTGCTTTGTTTTCACTCCTTGGAATACTTGTGAGCAACTTTATTCTTTCTCTAGAGTACCTAAAGATTGTGACATTGTTATGTATATCTTGGACCAGTTCTCATATTCTTTCCTAAATTCAGTTAAACCCATTTCAGTTGCAGGTCTTTGCTTCTTATGCTGTTTGTTTGGACAGCCAGGGTAGGCTGACTTACAAAACTCAAAGCACATTTGGGTGCTTCTAATTCTATGCCCCTGCTATGGACACATTTCCCAGTTCTCACTTTGTTTTCATCCATTCACACTCCCCTCTAGGAACAGGGTTACAACCACAAACCTTCAGGTCTCTGAATTAGCTTTCTATTTTCTGTTTTGTTTTCTCATTGTGCTAAATGGTGGACACATTGCTTTGTGCATTCTGGGGGTTGAGCTGAGTGTTGCTGAACAGTGCAAGACCCATCCATCCGTGGAGGGTTTACTGTCCTCAGTTGGAACACCACCAACAGAGTCTTTAAAGAAACCCGCTTGGCTAAGCGTGCTGTTGGCACCTCACCTTTGTTGTGCATGCTTTGCAGATCTTTGCACGGTGATGTGAAGTAATGCTGGTGTTTCTTCTGTGTCTAAATGCCAGTCAGGTCCCTTCTCTCCTGCTAGTTTGGTTTCTCTAACGTGTGCATGCAGTTTGTCCATAGTCTGTGTGCTTGAGTCAGGATCA
This sequence comes from Chloroceryle aenea, assembly GCA_013399075.1. Taxonomy (NCBI): domain Eukaryota; kingdom Metazoa; phylum Chordata; class Aves; order Coraciiformes; family Cerylidae; genus Chloroceryle; species Chloroceryle aenea. Next base: position 5,519 of record VWZY01010410.1, read on the forward strand.
CAGCTTTTCTTCTGTGCAGCACACTCTTAACTGTGTCCTGGGGTAATTCTGCATTGTTTTATTGACCCACTTATAATTCAGCTTTTGTTAGAGACTTTATTTTCCACAAACAATAAAAAAACCTGCCCAAAATAAGAAATAATTATAATATAGACCAACAAAACATAATAGATAATAAAACATTAGAACAAATAATAAAAATATACCACAAATAATAAAAATATTGCCAAAACCAACACCACAGTTCAGTCTTATATTACTTATGGTGATTACTTTTTAATTCTTAAAACCACACAGTTTTTACTGGTAAAAAAGAAAGTACACAATGTATTTTCTTTATGTGGTGCCCTGGGCTCAACAAATGGATGTGTTTGACTGATACATGTTGGTAAAAGTTCAAATTACCGTAGAATGAGGAGATGAGGAGGAGGAGGGAAAAAAGAACAGGTTGAAATGGTTACTCCCATCAAGTAAACAAACCAGACCTCAGTACCACCCTCATACTGCACTGTAGAACTTTTCTGTCAGATGTTCTTGGATATTTCAGCCAGATGTTATGACAAGGTCCAGACAAATTCCAGTTGTCTGTGTATTGACAAACAATGTTCTGCAGTCAGCACTGGCTGGAGCAGGTCAAGCAGACCAGGACACTTGGAGCACTGGCTTTCTAAGGGGTTTCTGTTGAGTAGTTGACACAAAAAAGAATTATTCTGTGAAAACTGCTTGGTCTGACTGTGACTCCAGTATCACACCCAGCTCTGATACAGGTCTGAGAAATCTTGTTTGCTTTTAGAGGGTGAGAAGGGGACCTAGGGCAGCACGAGATGCCCCAGAGCTTTCAAGGCACGTATTTTTAGGAGGAATGGAACATTTTCTGTCCATTCACTGATGTCACTAACGATGTTGGTCAAACTTTTCTCGCTTGTACAAAGCTGACAGTACCCAGACCTGACAGTATAAAAGGTGCAGTGTACCCTCCTCCAGCTGTTCCTTCACCACTTTACCTGAACGGTGCAAAATAGTCTCAGTGTGAAAAAGAATCTCACCCATGGTTAGCAGCATGCATGAAAGAACAAGATATTGGCAATCACAGCTGGCAGGTAGATCCAGAAAGATAATTCTGTCCTGCAAGATGCACACTGCACACCAGGAAAACGTTCAATAAGTACTACACAATTTCTTAGCAAATGCTATTCAAACCCCTCTGAGTTTGACAAATGTTTTATTTGTGTGGCAAGGTGTGAGAGGCAGGATCTGACACATCAGAATGTGAATAAAGCATTTGACAAACATCTCCAGACATGTTGGGTAGCAGAGGAGCAGGTCAGACAAATTATCAATAGCAGCATAATCCAAACTTCACTGATGCTGCTGCTGTTTATATAATGCCAGATGATTTTATACCCGTGCCTTGATTTTATTTAATGAGCTTTCATGAGTTTGAATCTTGTGAGACCCTCTATGCTGTTACAAATTCGATTAGTATGTAGTGTTAACCTCAGACATTTGGAGTATGTTGCCTTTAAGGGGAGTGCAAAGCTCACAGCACTTGTATTTTGCACATGGCACAAGGTTTTATGAACAGGTCCATCTGGGACAGAGTAAGACCAAGAGAAATTCCTGTAAACTCTGAATTTACCTCCCTGCCAGGTGTCGTGTAAAAAGGGTAAAGTAATTTGGCAGAAAATAAACCCCCTTGTGTTCCAGCTGGTCCCTGGCTATCAGAGGGGCTGGGGGCGGCTGGGTTTAGATTCTGAGTGTTGTCCAGTTTGGCACAATTAGTCATAAATACCTTTATTATGATTAGTGTAAATTTCTCTCCCTTTGCTTTCACTAACTCAGTGAAAAAGTGGCTGCACTTAGGGATGGAAGTGTGTTTTGGTGCATTGTGATGAGCAGAGTTGGCACAAAGGACAGTAGTTTGTCAAAACCCACATCAAACAGGCAGTTCTCAGTCCTGTAGTACCACCAGGTTCCATCTCTGCTGTAATCTCACAGGGCCTGGCTGTGGAATCCCCACTCCATCCCCGTGCTGCAGGCGAGTGGGGTTGCCTAGGGAACTGTTGGGAGATGGATTCCTTGAATTCCAGCTGTGCTCTGCCCTGAAAGTTTCTCTAGTGTGATACCTTTCCTTAAGGTGTGAACAATGCTGCACCTTGAATATGACTTCAATTTTTAAGTCACCTTCAGTCATTATTCCACACCAGGGCATACAAGAAGGTTTAAACTTACACCCTTACTATGCCTCTTAAAGATCTGTTACTCCTCTTTTTTCTGAGCAAGGAATGTAAAATGAAGTTGCTACTATAAGCACTGCAATGTGGGCAGAGACACAAAGGTCCTCTGGCTGTTTTCTGTGAGGAATTGCATTTTGGGCTGTTTTGGGCTGGTTACATCAAGCTGTTACATATGCTAAAGGTTTATCCTGTGTTAGTCTGATCAGTCAGATGCAGGTACCGAGGCAACAGAAGCTGCACCGACATCATTTTCCATACAGTATAGATACACAGAAGGTCTGGTCCCAGGTATGGGAAGGATGCTCCAGTGAGGCAGGACAATGGGCCAACAGTAAGCCCACTTAGTTCTACCTAAACACAGATCAAGAGAGTGACCAACTGACTGTGATCTCTCTTGTTCTAAGAGATGCGTTTTCAAGGGTGCTTTTAAAAATCCCCTGATGACAAATATTCATAAATGCACACTGCTCTGGCATACTCAGTCTTTGCAGTGGACGTGGTGCCACGATAGTGCCATCTGAGAAGAGAACTTTTCTCATTCTTGGCTGTTCTAACAATCAAGATCTTAACATCAGTCTGAGATTCTGTAATGATGATTAACCAGCCCCGTTTGTGTCTTTCTGGTATTTGCATTACAATACTGCCTGTGATTATTTAAGCATATGCTATATTATCCTCATAAATCCTTGTCTTGTGGCAGTATAATACAGACCTTTGTTTGGAGTTGAGCCAAAGGCTCATGGTTAAAAAGCCTGATGTCTCCAGCTCTTACCTATTTTGTTGCAGACACTAAAAAGGAGGGGATGAGTAAAGCAGTGGCAATACTGTTTTTTTTTCTCCTGTTGCTTCAGAAGGTAAAAGGGATAGTTTTGGAAAGGCCAGATATTATTTTTGCAAAAATTATTCCCCTCACTGGGAAGAACAAAATAAAACAAACCCCAAGTTTCTGGGTGAGGTAATTGGTCCTCCCTTACAATAAATAAATCATGACTACATCATATGGGAAAAAGTAAAAGAAGTTCAGAAATGTCAACTGTTTGGAAGCAAGGGAGATGGACTACAATTCAAAGGCTCACTATTAGCATCATATAGTAAATTAAATTTAGGCATATTGCAGCTCAAAACCCTGACAGAATGCCAAACCTTAATCCACTCCTATCAGTGTCACCTTGATCAAATGGAGTTTAATGCAGATTTTTTGAGGTGGGCGAGAGGGGCAAGTGATAGAGAGAAATGTTTTACAGGATAATTCAATGTATAAAGAATCAAAAGGCAGCACTCATCGATGCTGCATTCTGTAATATGCTCACACTCTCCTCAACGTTGTATCCTTCACTGCAGAAAAAATATGAAACACAGTAAACCTCTAGATTTAGGCATCTCATTTTCATGCAGTGCAAGTTTGAAGCAAGTAAAACAACTGGATCTCAGTAGTCCTAGCCTTTGATGGTAGCTTCCATGCTGAAATCCCCCCTTGCTTTAGAGCAGAAAAATGTCTTGGAGAAAAGAAAACTTTTCCCTTTAGAAGAGAGACAGCTTTAGCAGGCACTAGAAGTCAGAATAGTCAGCCACAAGAAGTGAGTATTGTGAAGCTGATGCTCTGCTCCCTGTAAATTCAGGCATCTGTCATTCATTTTATATCAAGGTTAATTCACACACAGACTTTCTGAGAAATAATTATCTTTCCCTTTACTCGGACAGGTCAGTCCCATGGCTCTTAACTCACAGCTGTCATTTGTAATCTGATGTGTGTTTTTATCACTGTTTCAGAGCCTTTTTGTGTTGACCTTTAAGACACCAAAATAACTAAGCACACCATTGTTGTTCTATAACTTTGAATTCCCTACATTATAACTGTGAATTCACTACATTCCTATCCCTGTCATCCATCTCAGGGGGCTGCGTACCCAGGCAACAACTGATCCTACTGCTAAAGACTGAGGCAAAGTTGGCATTCAGTACCTCAGCCTTTTCCTCATTCTTGGCCACTCTATTCCCTCCCGCACCCCACTACATCCAAGAGAGCATGGACATTCTCCTCAGTCCTCATTTTGCTTTTAATGTATTTATAGAAACATTTTTTAATTGTCTTTAATTGCATTATTCAGATTAAGTTCTGGCTGGGCTTTGGCTGTTCTGATTTTCTCCTTGCATAACCTCATGGAATCTTTGCAGTCTTCCTGAGTGGCCTGCCCCTTCTTCATAAAGGTCACAAACTCTCCTTTCCTTCCTGACCTCCAGCTAAAGCTCTCTGTTCAGCCAGGCAGGACGACTTCTCCTCTAGCTCATCTTTTGGTACATGGGGATGGCCTGCTACTGAGCCTTTAAGATTTCCTTCTTGAAGAGCATTCAGTCTTCCTAAAGTCTTTAGGTGTTAATCTGCTCTGCATGGGTGATGGGACAGGGCATCCATTCCATCCACTGGTTTTACCAGCATCTCACTATTTACATTTTTAATATGAAAAAGAGTTTCCACTCGGTGCACTGAGCACAGACCCCTTGCTGAAGCCTCTGTCCAGGACATGCATTTGAGGGAGAGAAAGGAGAAGCAAAAGCTCTGATGAAACCCTCCTGGGGGCTGTCCAGGCTGTGGATACAAAGCAGGAGTATTCTGCTTCTTCAGATTTCCTCAGAGATTTTGAAGTATCGTAAACACGGGGTTTAGAACTTTGCCATGTTTCAAGATATGGTAGGTACTTTACCAATCAAAATTTTGCAAGGCTAAGATTGACAGACAGATGGGTAACTGAAAGAAAATGTTCTTTTGGAAAGAAATAGTACAGTTAATTCAGGCTTATGTTGTTTGGATTATATGTATTTTTTTTCCACTGAAATTTGTATAAATCCTGACAAGTCTTGATTGTTCTGGGCAAGATTTTTTCCACATTAACAAGCTGCAGTTTTACTTTCTTATGGCCTTTCATTTCCCCCCAGATTCCTCTACATTCATGAAGTGTCAAGCTAGCTAATTTTATTTAACAATTTGAATAGACTATTTTCCCTTGACGTTACTCACACACTTCAGCTCATAAAAAGGAAAAGAATAGTAACTGCAGCACCTGAAAGGTGATCACTTACAGCCCGTGTTGTATGACCTTTCTGAAGAAGAATGTAATAAGTATATTATATTGAAACAATGAAGTGTGTGGGCCTAGAGCTCAAGAGACATAAGTGCTGCCTTTGTCACAGTCATCTAGGGCTCCTTGGAAACAATTAGTGATCCAGTAATAGATCCAGATAGAGAGAAGGTAGCAGCCAGTAAAGCAGCACAAATTTCTGAATTCATTTTGGAAATGAAAGAGTTCTTACAATGATTCACATTCTCATAGAAATAGGCTTTGAAATAGGCACTGATACCAGGGGTCCACCAGTACCCTTTTGGGTCCTTGAATTATGCTCTCCTGAGACACTCTATGCCAAGCATGCACGGAGCATCTGGGCTGGCAGCAATGGGGCATTTATTCCACTCCTTCCCAGTTAGACTTGCTTCAGTTTCCAGTACAGTGAGCTCTTGGGCTCCCCTGTAACCCAAGAGATATTGATGGGTTTGACCCCTCTATACCTTGATGCCATTAGTCTGTGCACCAGTATCTTAGAGGCTATGGGCACATAGGGTTCAGTAAACCTGTTTATTTTTTTCCTCCACCTGTGTGGAGGCAGGGCCTCTCTAGTCTTGATCAGAGTTGCTCACTTCTTGTGAAAATGACATAGAAGTCACATCAAGAGGATCAGCAGTAAGATCAGCCCTTCTACTTTGTCTAGTGAGTTTCCCACTGGAAACCAGAGTGGTGGTGTTCTTGGAAAAATCCCTTTTTATATTTTTTCTTTTCCTTACAACTCATGTACTTGTGCAGTTAGGATCAAAGTGTGCTTTCCATCCCACTTCTTCACGTCCTCTCTGTGGTCATGTAGGTAAAACCACAGGGTACCCTGTGGACTGTATCTTCCAGATTCTTTTTTTTGGGCAGGGGAGCATCTACTCCTAATAGCTGAGATATGGGCCCATGTAGATGGAGAGTAGGACATGTATGTCTTTGATTTTCTGGACCTCCCAGGACGGTTCCTGCACGGCTGAAATGCAGGCCTGGAGGGAGAAACAGACACTTTCTTCATATTAACAGAGCTGGCCAACCAATTCATCCCTTGTTTGTCCGTGGCCTCCTTTCCAGGACACTAGTGCCAATGATTTGGCATGTGGTGGTGATACACTTAGTAGAAACTTCTGCCACGTGAGTGGTGTGCACTGGTGAATGCATCTCTCCATGGTGGTCCATTTACCTGCTTGACATGTAACATCTTCCTTGAAGAGGCAGCTTTCCTTCATGCCTGAGAGGAGCTGTCTCCGGAGGCTGAGGGCTTGTACCTGTTTTCCAATCGCCTTGTCCATACCTGCCTTCCTAGACCAAGATCCCAGCTGCTTGGTGGTCTTGCCCTCTAAATCCAAGCTACCAGCCTCTCTATCCCAGCATCTGAACAGCAAGGTGATAATCTGCTTGTCTGGATAATGGATGAAATCCTTTCACATTCACAGCTCACTCAAGGATAGGGATCGGGTGATGATCTCTGGCTCTTCTGCCTGTTCTCGTGATGGCCCTGGTTCATCTTCATCCTTCACTACATGAACAGATGGTTTTGGTGTATTTGTTTTTCTGTATAGGAGCAACTGACACAGGTTGCTTCTCTGGGTGAGTGCAGCACCTGCCAGTCTGTTTTTAGAACCTTTTAGACCTTCTCTTCCCTTCCCTTCCTTCTCTGAAAGATAACCTGCTTTTCTGGAACCAATTCTGAAAAATGAAAGCACTGATATTTCAGCAATATGCAGAAAGCAAGAATCCATCAGCGTGGATGGCTTGCAAAGCATGCCAGTGTTTCATTCTCCACTGCCAGCAGGTGTACTTAGATGGAGTGCAGATAGTGATAAGTATGGATTGGTGGTCAGCCAAGCAAGCTGCATAAAGTTTGAGGACACTGAAGGGATACAGCAACTTGCTTTCCTCTGACTGTGATGGAGATGGACTGCTTGGATGCTTTATGGCACAAGAAGAAATTGCAGAATGGTTCTATGTGTTAGATAGCTGTCAGCTTTGGACTGGCAACAAGCCATTCCCATGACTGAAAAATAGCAAGAATAGATTTCGGTGAAGTCAGATTATCATTTTTCAATTTGTAGGCAATGCATGATCATGGAAGGGCCTTGGCACAGTAATTGCTTCTACCTTGTCTAGACACTCTCTGAATACTATTATCATTTCAGGTTAGTTTTACAGAAATGTCCAGAAAATCTAACTGGAAAGTCATAAGTAGGTAGTGTCTTGCAGTACAAAAGGAAACAGAGGCAACTGTAGAGAAGAAATGTGGGAGATAATGTAGATGTGGTCATACAGTGCTGTTGGAGAGCTTTTGGTTTGGTTGGAGAGCTGTTGGCTTGCTTCTGGTTTCAGCTGTACGTATGTATTTCTGAAATAACTCTGCTGGAGTCTTTGCAACTATATTAAAGTAAAATTGATGTGAGGTCACAATTAGAATCGTATTGTTTCAGGTTTGATGCACAGATCACTGCACCAGTCTTCTTAACTGTGCAGAGGGCATGAATTTGTAATTTGACAGAGGATTTTGCAAATTCTGAGAGACGTTTCCAAGTCTCAGTGATGTGCTGCTTAGTCTTCTGAGTCACTGACAGTTTAAGACTTTCCAGGACACTCATTGTTGACATGCCACATTGAAATTTATCTTTTTAATGTATTTAAAGCTTTTTTATTACTAGAAAAAAATAAGTTTGTTGTTTTTATTCATCTAGTAGGAAAAATGGGTAAATGTGGCCTTGCTACAGCATTAGCTCGACTAACTCTGAAAGCATGTTCCTCAACTACTGTGCTCACACCCAGTATTGAACTGTTTTCACACCTCATTTCCTTAGCAGATGAGATGGAAAATTAATTTAGAAACAAATAAACAAATAAAAATATAGAATTATTTTTTCTGTGTATAGTAATAAATAAATAAAGCAATGACATTACCAGTAAATAAAGGCTTCACGGCCTAGGCCATAACCCCAATCAGCCGTGCTGACCCACGTAGCGTAACGCAAGGCCAAGGTAATTTAATATTAATCTTTGACTATATTACTAAATCATTTTAAGGCTATAATTAGAATATGGTTAGCAACAGGTCTGCTTCTTATCTGTCATGAAGAAAAAGTCTATAAGTAAAGTGATTTCTCTAAGTGATTTACTGATAATTTGATTTCTCTTGCACTAGGAAATACGACACAAAGTCATGCATCTAGATGAGCAGGGACACTGTGTTTGGAAAACCATTCAAAAGCTGTTAGGAACAAAAATGGCTTTGGTGTAAGTAAAAGAACCATTATGCACAGCCTGACTCTTCTAAGGCTTTTTTTTGTCTCTTGTTTTAAAAAACATATTTTGGCCTGGATCATAGGTTCCTAAACAGTAGTGTATGTGCCACAGGTGGCTTTTAAGACCCTTCCAAAAGGTCAGACACAAGAGATGGGAGCTGCTTCACCAGCAGTGTTACCTGCTGCTGCCACTGCTCCTGTTCTGTAGGCATTGCTCTGCTGGCACCCTTTTTGTCTTGGATTTGTCTGTAAGATGACCAGTCTCGAGTTGAGTCCAGTCTTGGTTTTATAGGATGTTAGAAACTGACTTAATGTAAAGAATATAGTCTATAAACTATAGTTGGAAGTATTTTTCTTATAGGATATATCTTCTCCAAGGAGTAATTGATGAGAGAGAGTGACCTCTCTTCTTTCAGACCATCAGCCTCTGCTCTTCTCCTAAGCTGCTTTCTCTGCTCAGAAATTCAAAAGGTCTCTTGTCTGATTTCCTCTTCTAACCTCTGTGCATTTGAAAAGGTCCCTGACCTTTCTCTGTGCAATGGCATCAGTTCCTGAACTTGGAAAAAACCATTTCTCTCACAGGCAGTTGTATTTTCAACTCCATACCAAGATGTCAATTAAACGGGAGAACAAGTAAAATAAATTATGTATATGAAAGCCTTGAACTACCCACACAAGTTTATCAACACACAAAAAAACCCATAAAATGCATGAAGTAACCGTGCTCATTTTGAAATAAAACATTACATTTTGAAATAAAAACAGAAGTTGCTCATCTGAACTTCAAGTACCTGAAATACCCAGCGTGTGATGGAGCTTCTGTTACCTTGTCATAGACCAAGAACTTTTCAGCATCAGAGCCTGAAGCAGGCCACTGACTTCCTAAAAGAGAATTCCAACAAATCAAGCAGGTACTTGAGTCTTTCCAGAACTGAATTCCTAATTTTCTCTGTCCAACCCATAGCACCTCATGGAGCTGGTGCGGCCCAATGCAGCTTGTGCAGAGCTGTTCTCAGAACCTGGAAGAGAGGGAGATTGTGCTTCCTTCTTGGCCCAAGAGCTCACTCTAAAAATAAACCTAAAGAAAATAGAAAATTCAATCTGAAAACAGCTGGAAGTAAAAAGGCAAAGCTGTTGAAGTCAGTGCATCTGGATATGCAGCCTGTGACTCATGAAATCCCTAGGTTGTTACTTGTTGGAAGTCAGCAGAATACACCAAGAGAAGTAACAGTCCGTGCCTTTCCTGCTTTTTAAATGCAATCCCTAAACATTTTCTATTTGTCATGGCCACAGACAGGCTATTGGACTGGCTGAATCCATTGGCTATATTTATCATGTTTAAAAACAATAACCAAAAAATGGTCCAGGACAGTTCTTTGCAGCCAGCTGGCATGATGTAACCTATGTCCATACCATTAACTCTCTTCCCCATCTAAGGAGGACAGCCTTATTCAGACAACCTGTTGGAAATGATCCCTGTCCTGTACAAACCCTGATTCATGCCCGGGCTTTGTTTGAGAGGCTTCTAGGCTGCCACAGGGACTTTGCTAACAATTATTAGCATGACAATTCTCAGGCAGAAGCCCTCATGCTGTTTGTTGTGCTGCTATAGAGGTAGCCAATGTGCCACTATAAATTAAGAAAAAACAACAAACCAACCAACCAACATAGCAAAAGCTCCTCTTTTGGCTTTGATTTGTCCAGTTCTGCTTGTGTGGACTAAGTGGTTCAGTAACATGGAAAGACCAGGGAGAGAGAACTTCTCATGATTCTTCCCTGCTCAGAGAAAGGTGATCTTCACAGTATCTGTGACTGTCAGTTTTCCATATGTTTTTTTTTGCCCTGGGACAACCTGTGGAAATAACTCAAAAGAATTCTTACCAGAGCATTAGAGAGAAGGTGCCCCAAGAGCCTTCAGCCTCTACAGCTCAAGCTGGGATGGTTGTTGCAGGAGTGGACTGTCTCCACCTGAGAATAATTCTGCTTGGATCAGTTGGAATAGACAAAAACATGGGACAGATAAAAGTGGGGTAGTAAAAATCTCCATAGTGTACCCTCCTGCACAGCAGTTTGTACCTTGCTGACGTGTGCAAGGCAGTTGGCCTGACCTCAGTGTGATTTCCAGCTTCTAATATCATGTTTTCCTTCTGCTCTTTTTTTGCTAGATCTTTGGGCCTTTCCCTCTCCCTTTCCTTGCAGTACTCTTGGATAAAACACTTTTATGACATGCAGATTTGTAATAGAAGTTGCTTAAAGCCATGGAGTACCAGCAGTTCCTGGTGTCTTAAATGTAGCAGGAAAATATTGCCTGTTTTGCTCTGAATTAGAAAAAACCTAAATGTTATTGTACAGAAGGATTAATATGACCAAGTGTCTTGTAACCTTTCAAAGAGAGATGGAAATCTCCATACATTAGATGGGATTTTCTGAGAAATGCAATTTCTTTTGCTAACTGATCTATTTTAGTAAAGATCAAGAAATGATTCAAAAGTCATTCATACCAGATGCAGGCTTAAAAATAATTCAGCTTGGTATAAACATCAGTGTACACAGTCCTGTTGACCTTTAAAATGGCTATAGACATTCATTCTGAGTACTTGTAAAGGTGAAGTCTAAATAAACATATAAATTGGTGCCACGCATGTATTCCATCATACAGGAGCTGTGGCTCTTACATGAACCCTGACTCATTAGTAGGGCAGGAGTAATCCTTTTGTAGAAAAGATTTTCTGAGTTGTGTTAATGAAAATTAAATGAAATGTAGGATGTGAAAATTTAACTAGCAGTCAAAGTGGAAAAATCCAACATCAGGGTTTGAAATGTGTATTTCTAATGTACTATATATAGCTTAAGGTCAGCCCAATGAGATGACCTTCCAGTGTTTCAGTGCTGTGTCTCTTTATTCACATTTCACTGTCCTCATAAGTAAGATTTTCTATTTTCTGGGGTTTTAATTTATTTATCTATTTATTTATTTTGTTGTTGTTGTTGCTGTTTTCCTCACAGTTAGTTTAAGTTTAATTTAGTTTTTCCTCACACCTAATTTAACTCTCTCGCTTCATGATCTCTATGCCCATGATGGTCTCCAACCTTCACATCACCCACAGGTCCTTCTCTTTCAATGAACAGCTAGTCTAGCTGTTGGCTCACTCACCAGCTGTGTCAGGAGTTTATCCTCCACACACNTTTTCTTTTATTTATTTTTTATTCTATTTTTATTTTAATTTTCTATTTTATATGTATAGATAATTTTTATTTATTACGGTGCTTTTGGAAATCTTTGTTGCTCTATCCAGGAGCTACTTCAGCATTGCTGTGTTTTCTATAAATAACTCAGCATTACCTGGATACTGTCACAGGACTATGTTAATCCTTGACATTTTCTCTGGATCGACAGATATTGATTCAAGTTAAGATCTAAATTTCACACCTTTGGGAAACAGAAAATCAGACAGAATGTTATCTGACAGAATTTTGACATAGTCTTTGTGAGGCAAGTCCACCAAAACAGGTATTGGACAAATCAAACAAAACAAATGTGACTGAGGAGTAGAAGATGCTAAGAATAATGACAATGTTTTCTACTTAAGGAGGAAATGGAATTTCAGTAAGGGAGAATATAATAATTTTAGTTTAGGGGAGGAAGGAGANACCTAATTTAACTCTCTCATTTCATGATCTCTATGCCCATGATGGTCTCCAACCTTCACATTACCCACAGGTCCTTCTCTTTCAATGAACAGCTAGTCTACCCGTTGGCTCACTCGCCAGCTGTGTCAGGAGTTTATCCTCCACACACTCCAGGAACTTCTGTGCTGAGCAGTCACTGATAGGTTATCTCACCTCCATACTGTCTAATTCGTAGGCATGTGTTTTGTTTTTTTTTAATTTANCTGAGGAGTAGAAGATGCTAAGAATAATGACAATGTTTTCTACTTAAGGAGGAAATGGAATTTCAGGAAGGGAGAATATAATATTTTTAGTTTAGGGTAGGAAGGAGAGAAGAAATTAAACCTCAAACCATGTTCAGGGTGAACAAAGAGGAGGAAAGATATCCTAATTATTTTAACATTACTGGAAAATAGAAGCATTGGAACAAGTTGTCCAGGGAGNAGAGATTTTTTTAAGACCTATTTCAATGTTTTAAGCTCCATTCTCCTGAGATACCTGTAAATGAAATATCCCTGCCTGCGATACATGTGAGAGTATTTTATAGGGTTTGATTGTCTTGAGCATAATGATGGTGATGATAGGGTTGAATGTCTGTGGGTAAGAACAGGGGGAAAGCCAACAAGGCAGATAGCATGGTAGGAATCTGTTACTGACCACCCAACCAGGATCAAGAAGCAGACAAAATATTCTACTGTCATGAAGGACAATTAAAATTTTTCCCTTTCTTTTTTTTTCTTTCTTTCCTCTTTTTCTTTTTTCTTTTATTTATTTTTTATTCTATTTTTATTTTAATTTTCNTGGGGAGATCAGCAGTCCCTGTCTTGCTCTGTTTAGTACTGTGTGTGATGTTGGGCTTGTGCCTATTTCTCTGTGCCTATTCTAAACAGAATAATAGCACTTGCTCAACTCTTCAGAGCAAGGCTCGTGGGATGCTCATCTTCCAGGATAATTAGGATTTGCTGTATGTTGGAGATAATGCTGATTGCAATATGTTAACTGTTTTCTGTGTAGGAATGTCCCAAGCAAAGGAAGATATTTCATCAGCCTAGCTTGCTCTGAAAGGCAATGCCTGTATTTTCCTGAGCTATGTTTGGAATTGTGTATCACAAAAAAACAGAATTACAGTTTTTCTAGCAGAAGAATAATATAGATGTTCCTGAAAGCATAGAAACTGATTATTTTTTGAATTTGGTTTTTGTGTGTGTGTGCATGTGTGTTTATCTCCCTGTAAAAATGCTGGTAGGTTTCTGATGGATGACTAAAGTAAGTAGATTTTTGGAGTGCATTTAGAAATGAGTCAGTAAATGCTAGCAAGGACTGTGTAATGATTCTGAAGAAGTGATTAAACAGGTAAAGTGGACCAGTAATAATGCTGCTGATTTCCAGTGGCCAGAAACTCTGCCCATGAGAAACACTTCTGTAGTGTTGAGTATTGGATCAGTGTATGCTTACTGCGTGAAGATATCTGAGGATGTTGTCTCAGATAACAACCCTTAATTTCTGATCTTTGATTTCTCAGAAAAGACTCAATCCCACTCCCACAGGGGAAGTCAAAGTTGAAAGAGCAGCATAACTAGAAATAAACTCCTCTCTTAGTAGCTCTCAATAAGATACACAGATGTGCTTCAAAGATACTGAAAAGGGCAACAAAAAACCCCTGATGGTGATGTTCTAGAGCTCCATATTGCAAACTCCATGTTGTGTTAAAAGCTCCAGTAGCCTGATTTCTAAAGCATCTCTTACAATCTAGATCTGATTATGATAGATTAAGTTACCAGATTCAGGAAAAGCACCGGATAGGGAAAAAAGCAGAGAAAAGAATAGTAATAATAATAACACCTCCTAGGGCTTTATGTTTAGATCAGAGGGTTTAGATAGAAAATTACAAATGAAGCAATGTTTGAAGGAGAAAAGTGTTAAGAATATACAGGAAGGAAATTTTAAGCAAATTAATGAAAGGACCTTTTGATTTATTAACTATTACTCAGAAGAAGCAACTTTCAAATGCCAAAGAAAGGTAAAGCGATGAATTAAAAAAGAAAATGATCACACTTCTTATCAGCCTAAAGGCAATGTAAATGTAGCAGTGCACATAGTGCTGCTGTAAACTGTTTATCTTGGCTTATCTTGGCTTGCAATGAGAAGCCAGGCACAAAGGGATTTCATGCAAAAACTCTCCAGTGAAATAGAAAAAGGAGATCAGTGCCTTTGGGCTTAATACAGTGGGCCTTTTACTAAACAATTTCCTTGTTTGGTGCTGGAAGAACACAAATATTTTGGTGACACTCTCCCAGTACCATGTGGTAGATAGTAAATCTCGAGGTGTAAATGAGAGAGAGCACATGCCAGTCACCTCTTGTGATGCACACATCTGGCCACAGCAGAGCAGCATGAACTCTCCCAATGTCTAAAATCATCCATCGCGAAATTAAAGGAAAAAAATATAAAAATCACAAATTAGCCAGAGGAAATGGAATAGAAATTCCTGACTGAGAATGGCATTTAGTTGTGTGGATGAAGTTCTTTCATGGAAAAGGCATTGTTTTCTCCCGTGCTGCAGGGAGGATGGGGTGGTGCCTGGAATTTTCAGACTCAGATGCAAAGTCTTGCAGGCTGAGCGAAATCTGTCTCGGTAATTTTGTTCTATTCTTTCTCTCCTTCCTGAACAAAACCACTGCTTTTAGGCTTGTGCAGGATCAGTTGTTCTGAATATGTGAATAAAATTTTGTCTTACTTCAGAAGGGATTTAATTTCAGCCAAGATTGAATTTCTGAGTAAAGATGTGGAACAGGCAGAGGAGCAGGTACCACAGACTCGATTATGACAAAAAATGAACAGCAAGCCCGAGTTCTTGCTGTAATACATTGTGAATGTGTGGGCTGGTGAGGGGGTTGGTGGATGAAATTTCACTTTCCTATTCTTAATTAAATTATTGCATATTTTAAGGCTGAGGCACATTCCTTTAATATGTTTTTAGCTATTTTCTCTCTGCTGCCTTGATGGTCTTGAAACTTATCTAAAAGTCCGACAGAGTTAAGGATCTCTGTTTTGTTCTCAACACACAGATTGTACCAATCAGCATAGCTGAGAGAAAAATTCCAACAAATACTTTATTCCTCCCTAATACAGGGGTTTTTAGTGTAATTTCCAGATCACTATCTCAATTTTTGCCAGATTGTCAGACTATTTTTTTAATTTTTTTAATTTTGAAGCAAAGCTAAGCCCTCATTGCACCAAGTTTAAATGTAAAAAATGAAATGACCTTTGGTCTCATAGTCACTCTCTGTTGGACCAATGTTTTATCTGGTTTTGAAATGTGCAGAGGTTGGTAGCTAGTACTGCTAGAGGGTGGTAAAAATCTGCTAGCTCGCTGTCTTCATGAGCGATAGGGATGAACAAAAATAGGTCCAGTTTCCTTATTAACACTTCTGGATTCTCTCACTGCTTGTGAACCACTTCTGCATTCAGATACTAGCAATGGAGTTAGTCTTGTGCAGTCTTCTGAGGTGGAAGTTTCTTCTTCTTCTGCCTCTTTGCAGCAAGTAGGTACCCCAAAAGACTTATGAAATGGATTTAACTCTGGCAATGTCATTTTCAGAATGGCATTTTTTCAAACAGCTGTCAGACTGTGTTGTGTGTCAGCCCGAGAGAGGTAATTACAGTTCCTGCCCTGTGCATATGTACTCTCCAGGTGACTCAGAAATGCACATGAATTTGCAGCTCTTGTGTACATCAGATTTACTGTAAAGGCACAGGCCATTGGTACAGCACCTGCTCAGGATGGCCAACACATCCAGGAAAAGGCAAACTCATTTTATTCTTTTTATATATGTCCTAAATCTGCTGCATCCAGCCCACCAGCATGGTGCTGAGGAGATACATCATGCATCTAGCATACGGGGTGCTTCATGCATGATCATGCTTGAGCACCACTAATTACAGTGCCTAGCGTTCAGATTCCTCCAGGAAAAGATTTCTCATCAGGAAAAAAAGGCAGGACCAGAAAAAACAACGTGTCTGGCATCCTCAGCTGGATCAGGAATGGCCATTTTCCAGGGTGGGTCAGCATTTTTAATGGGCAGGAAAAAAACTTACTGATGTTTGTCTGTGTGAGTCCAAGGGAGCTTGAATTATTTAGCATGTGCCAGCGTAATTAGTGTCATAAACATAAGCTGAACAGTGGCAGGCTGCGAGGGACAATCCCTAGCTACCAGCTGATGTCATTGTGAATTAGTGGTATTGACTCACAAGCTCAGTAATGGTCATGTGGTTGGCTCGTTAGAGAAGATTCATTAATGACCCATATTCAGATCCTGTAGTTGCACTGTAGAGTGCAGCATTCTGGGATGTAAAATTGTGCAGTGGCACCGTGCTGGGGAATATTTGACATATCTCTGCCATATGATAAGAATTAGTCGACCCAAATTACAACTCCATCCTGTACTTTTTGGTATGTCTGGTACCTGACATTATGAGCACCACAAATACTGTCAAATTAGAACTTCCATGGCTTTTAATACCTTGATATCATGATGTCTACATCACAGCAACACTTTTCAGATCTAGAAACAATGCCCTATGTTCATAATGTTACTGGATGGTATGTCCCAAGGCTGCTGGAGTGGCTGAACTCATGCTTTGTTAGAGTAAGCCTATCCTGAAAGGTCTCTAGGAAGCTGGGACATTCATGGAGGCTTGACTATTATGTAGTGTTCCTGAGGGGCAAGATGGGATTGAAAGGCCAAGGTCAAATAGCCCGAAGTGGCTCTGAAAGGGAAGAGGGTGTTCTGCAGGAGGCATTGGTGAGAATACTTTGCGTCTGTTATTTCTTGCTTTCTTAACTTCAGCTTTCTCTTACACACTTATGGTTGCTTGGGAATATTTTACATGTTTTAATTTGGGCACATTTGGATCTTAATGAGTCATAGCATATGAAGCAGTCTCAGCACCCTCCAATGTATCCCATTTATCCCAATATACTCGTGTATGTCCAGCTTCCTGACGTGGTCTCGCACTTTGTCTTTCTCTAACATGAACCTTTCTTGCTCCCAAGCTCTGTGACTAATCATGGCCCTTAGTGCCATGATATAGTAATTGGAGTTGGATCAGGGGTTGGACTCGATGATCTTGGAGGTATTTTCCAACCCAATCTATTCTATGATTCTATTCTAATCACAGACGTGGAAGGCCTGAGAGCAGACCTTGCCAGTAAAGGCCAATGCAAGGAACATTTTAAGTCTTTGCTATGTCCCTTGTGACTAATTGCCCTCCCCACTTAGCAGCTACCCACATTTTACCTGATCTTTTTGCTGCCCATGCAGCTGTCAAGGACCTTGCCACCTCAGACATCCCCACCACTGTCACCTTTCAGCCAATATTTCTCCTTGCTGATTCCATCCCCATGCACTTGGCACCACTTCTGCACTGCTGGCGGTNTGATCTTGGAGGTCTTTTCCAACCCAATCTATTCTATGATTCTACTCTAATCACAGACGTGGAAGGCCTGAGAGCAGACCTTGCCAGTGAAGGCCAATGCAAGGAACATTTTAAGTCTCCTGCACACAGGCATAGCGTCAACTGCAGCCAAAGCCTGAGACAAAAGCAGCTATGAGACAGTGGGGAGGCTGCAGACAAGGCTCAGCTTTTCCAACCAGCTTATACATTTACACTGCAGTCTGAGCTGAGCTTACATAGCTGTGCCACAGGGAGCTGACCTTGGAAGCAGGCAGT
The DNA here is from genome assembly GCA_013399075.1 of Chloroceryle aenea. NCBI lineage: Eukaryota > Metazoa > Chordata > Aves > Coraciiformes > Cerylidae > Chloroceryle > Chloroceryle aenea. Next base: position 23,516 of record VWZY01010410.1, read on the forward strand.
AAAACCCTGGAGGAGGCATTGAGGAAGAGGCTGCTGTTGGTACATACCAGGCTTGAACAGAGAGAGGGAATCTTCATGAGATCTCCTGCTCAACAAGAAACTTCTTGCAGTATCTTCTGGTTTCTTGTGGTGGTTTACTGACTTAGGGAGCATCGAGCCTGCCGTACATCCTTTACTGTTGCTCTGTGCAATCTATACAAAACCCAGCTTATTTTCATAGGATTATAATCACTGTGGAGTATCTGTGGACTTAAACTGTTTAAAAGAAGTTTATTGCAACTCCAGATTTTTGTCATCTTTATTTTAAGCGTTTATCTACTTTGTATTTAGGGAAAAGGTTTTAATGAAACAAAATAAATCAACTAGAAAGCACTTAGCTAGGTGTATTTCTCAGGATTTCATCTTGTTCATGGCGAAAAAGCACATTGGAGAAAGCATCTTTAAATTGTATCAATATGATAAATTGCCAGAAGAGGAAAACACTGGCCACAGTTCTTTAATTTACTGTGCAAGGCAGTGCATATAATCCTCTTCCATGAGAATGTGTGAAGCTACGTGGTCATATGCAGATTCAGAATCAAGAAACAAGTGTTGCTGCCAGTTCAGCTTTCTTCCAGTCACTTTTGCTCTTTAGCCTGTTGTTGATGGGAAGTTCTGACTTCTCAAGCATAAAATCTGATTCCCAGCACTCTGACTGGGGGAGGAAAAGATGACCATCTACCCCTGTAAAGCGAAGTCAGCACACTAAGGTAGATGAAGCCAAGTATTCTCTCCTATTAATACAAAAGAAGCTCGTGTATCTGATGTAAGGTGAAGTATCCACTCTCTCATCAGTGAGTACTTGCATTATAGCATGCACAAGAGGATGGAAGTGGTTGGTTGGTTTTGTTTAGTTTTGTTTTGTTTCTTTGTCATGTGCCCCCCTACATCCCTGTCCCCATCCCAGCCAGTCCCTGAGTTTCTTTGCTGTCTGGCTGAGTTTTTCTGATGGCAGGGACCAATGAGATAACCACCAGGCAGCAGCCTGGCAGGAAATTTGAATAGAAGACATTCAGTGTCAACATGCTAATGTTGACTCAAACAGAGGAAAGTGGACACTGGGATTGGAAAGAAGGAAGGAGTGATAAGGCCTGGTGACAGCTCTCTGCTGTGAGTGCAAACCAGTCAAATGGCAGCTTTTAATGGAAATCTGGTGATGCTAGCCTAAAAGGGAGGTGAAAAGAGTGCTTCATTCCTATGCAGTTGAGTCTTGGAAGTAAAGTTGTTGAGATTTAAGAAAAATCTCTGTCTTAAAATAGATGTGAGCACAAACTGTGGTCACTGCATCAGCCCACAGCTTATCTTTGCAATTATAAATACCATAATATTACAACAGTAGCCCTCTAACTATTAATGCTGAGCAAGTAGAGTGCAGCTCCTGCCCCTGGAGAAACCCACTTTCTATAACAGAGAGGGAACAAGAGACAATGTAAACATGTGCTAGTGTCAGCAGTGATATCTCACCAACACACCACAGATCGAGGTCAAATGTGTGTGGAAAAACCCACAGAAGAAGCCTGTAGGGCTGCTGAGTTCTTAGCAGATCCTGTCACTGTCTCTTCCTGATTCCCTGGCATCGGCAGCTTCCCTGAAGCACCAATGCAGCTGTATCTGTGAGGAGAATCTCCCCAACAACCTTCTTCCCCTCAAGTTATACATAGTGGTAAATGTTAGAGCATCATTTAGGCCTAACTCTGCCAAACTACGTTGTAGTTAATACTCCAAAATGGCAAAACCAGAGTGAACCCTTCCAAAGAATGCCCCAAAGTTGTTAAAAAACACTGAAGTCTTTATTTCCTCTTGCCTCCCGCAAAGAGCACGAGTGTTTCAATGATCATACTTGAATAAATTCTGAAATATGCTCACTGCACATGCCACTTAATGTACTTAGCCAAGAGCAGTAAAATATTATAACTCATTCATCATCTGTTACACAGTGGATTGCTTGTTAGAGCAACCCATTATAGACTCCACGACATATGTTCGAAGGAGGAGTACACAAGGCAGAGCAGGGACCTGAATCCCATTTATCTTCAGTTCTTTCTACACTGCCAATGAAAAACAGTCTGAGAACAGATGCCAAGGAAAGGTACAAGACCTTTGCAATGGTCAGGCTGTATAAGAGATCCTTGTGTAAATGAGAATGCGGGCTGAGATCGTCATCAGTGGGACTTAGAAGACCAAGCAGAGATAACACCAGACAGAGGAGACACCACGAGAACTACGTACATGGCTTCAGTGAGGTGGAGACATCTTTAGACTCCGTGTGTAACTCACAGCTGACCATTCGATGCCCTTTTCCACAACTCCCACCCCTCTCTGTGGGGCTTTCTGCCACCTGCCACTGGGTCTGGGTTTAGAAATCCTGTGGTTCAACTGCCAAAAAGCAAGCCAAAAACTAGCCACCTCCCCAGCCTCACAGAGACCGAGGTATACTCTTGGTTTCTTCCTTTCACTGCAAGCCTGATCTAGTAAGACATCTCAATGAATCATCAAGCCCACAACAAGCTGCTCTCCATACAAATTGTTTATAGCAGTGAGCAGAATTCAGCAGAGGAATCCGGTGCTGCTCCTCGTGACGAGTGTGTACTTAGTCAGCATCCATTATGAAGGCTGGCTGTTCTTTTGGGAGCAGGCCTGGTGACACTGATTGCTGTTGTACCTCTGGGTGACTTCAGATAAATCATACAGCTCCATCTGTGTCTCGGGGACATAACACCACGGAAAGCTTACATTCTTGTATGAGCCTGAATACCTGCCATCAGCTGGGCCACTAGAAGTGATATTTAAAGTCCCCTGAAGCAATAACTGAATGTTGCAGGAGCAAACTGCTCTCAGCAGAATAATGCTCAGCATATCTATACCATCAGTTAAGTACATGTTCTTAAGACAGATTTCCTCACAACTGGCCATTATAAATCCTCCAACTTTCACATATTGCTCATCTGAGTGCAAGCTTGTAGTTCATGGCACAGGGGGAACCCAGACAAGATTAGCCCCTAGTTGTAGGTGTTAAGCTCCCACTGAAGTCCTGGATAGGCTGAGCTGGAGTGGGACAATCTGTTGCAACTCCAAGCTGAGAATGAATGCTTTGGTTCAAGGCTCCTGCTGGCAGAGTAAACTGAACCTGCACATGTTCTTCACTGTTAGCTGGACACGAAGCCCAGAGGGTCCTGCCTGACTAACCTGACCTCCCTCTCTGACCAGATGACCTACCTGGTTCATGAGGGAAGGGCTGGGGATGTTGGTAAAACATCTGATGGGTAAAACCCTGGCTGGGTGGCCACACTATTCCTGATCCAGGCCAGGATGCTGCTGTCCTTCTTGGCCACCTGGGCACACACTGGCTCATGTTCAGCTAGCTGTCAATCAGTGCTCCCAGGTCCCTTTTTTCTGGAGAGCTTTCCAGCCACTCTTCCCCAGGCTGTTCCCACTCCTGCTGTGAGCTAGACATGTGATCTGGCTAGAAGGGAAGAAGAAGAAATCTATGGGATTACTTCCAGTTGTGTCAGTTCCTTGGTCTGGGTGACAGCAAAGCTGCTCAGGCAGCTGTGCCAGTACAGCTGAGGAGGTGATGTGCTGTGGCAGGAGGTGCTGGTGCTGAAGACTTTATTTTATTAAATCCATTTCACATCTGTCTACAGCTTGAGAAAGAGTGGACCCTAAAACCAGATGCTCTGTTAAATGTCCAGTGACTGGATTCACACTTCAGAGCTAGCAGGGTCTCAGAGGGAAGGACTAGGAGGGAAGGATTTATTGGTTTAACTTGTAACTCTTATTTGGTTAGCTGTTACTAGGTTTATTATCTGTGAAGTTTGGGCCAATTAGTGATCCATTTTACATTTGTAGCTGGTTCCTATCAACACCCTGTCCTGTTTCTAGCTCTGTGCAGTAGTAGTAAAGTGTAATTTTGCCAGCTGTTCAGTATGTTTAATTGCAGTTGCATAAGATGCTCTTATCATTTAATTTCATAATGATACCAAGGCTTTATAACTGCATCCCCTTTTGATTTAGGCTGTAGCTTTTGAGTTAGAGTGGTAAGTTGAACATTTGTAAATTGAATGAGGGCAACTCAGGTATTTAAAAGGGAAAAATAAATAAAAGAAACCAAATGCAAACAGAAGCAAACCAAAATACATATTTTATATCAAATGCTGCTCTGCAGGCCTCATTGCTGCTGAACCAGGGCCTTTGTGATGTGTTTTCTATCAGCTATCTTGTGAATGGTGCTTGAAAACCGTGCAGTTTAGCCAAGAATGAGCAGGCTGGAGCGCTCACCCTCCACCCTGCAGAGCTGTAGCACAAGGAGCCCTGCTGCTGAGCAATAGAGCACTTCTGTGTGAGTGAGGGATGCTGTGTTTTGCTCTCAGCCATTGGCTGGTGAAGCAGTGGCAAGTGGTTGCTCTTGCAGAAGCAGCTGCCAGAAATCAGCAAGCAGACACCAGTGCTTTAATGCACGATGAACCTGTTCTGTCTGTGCCTTGTGCTTTGTGTCTGAACACTGGTCAGTCATACTTGAATACCACCTTGCTCTTCTTTTTCCAAAGACAGTGGAAGTGAGCTGGCTTTCTCCTTCCTCCTTTCCTTGTTTCTTTCTCTTTTGCCTCCTTCCTGAATCACAGAGCTACATCAGCAGAGGTATTTCAGGCACATCATGGTGTGAAACGTGAGCAGTGGTTGGTACTGGAGACTTGTAAAAAAGGAAGCAAAGCTCAATGCTTTTATCTTCATTCAAGCCTTCAAAGAGAGTGAGCAAAGGATTTAAAGGGGCCTCAGAATAGATTTCTAGGTCAGACTCTCAGGTACCTTGTAACATCTGTGTGTGCACGGAGCAGTGCAAGCACCTGAACTGTATTTTGCTTATGTCAGGGGGCAATAGCTGATCATCTCTTGAATCAGGCAGAAATTTAGGGACTGGGGGAGTACCCTTGCCTTTCTACACCAGCTGGCATGCTTGTGCCTGAACTTGGGAAACATTCAGGAGCAGAGGAGGTATTTGGTCTGCTCAATAAAGTCTTTATTGATCTTGCACATTCTCCTTTTACACTTAAGAACTAAATTTAGCTATGGGCTACCTGAAGAATGAGAGCTGTCATATAGGCATTGTAACATGCCTTCTGACTCAGACCTTGGCTACAATCAGAGGCAACAAGGTATGCATAATACAGCAGTATGACATGATGAGCTGCAGTTTATTGTGTTGCTAGTGTCTCCTTTGGGCATACCATATGGTGAAGCTGCCCTACAGCTTCCTAATTGATCTCTCTCTCTCTTTATATTTTTATATCTCCCCCCTGAAAATGCCTACCTGAGCAGGAAACTTGACTAAACAGAACACCAGGAAGGCAATAAGAAAAAAAAAACAGAGGGGTCTTGTGCATTAAGAGACATTCTTGTAGAAGTGTATGTGGTTTTGTTTTGTTCATTTGTAAAATGAACAAACTTAGTGTTTTCAAGTGAAAAATCAACCTCAATTTGCTAAGGCTGCATAGTGGGAGGCAGAAGGGAAAGTAAAATGAGCAGTGTGGAGGTATAAGTATAATAACAACTTGGCTGTACATTTTGAGCCCAAGGCTTGAACTGTTTAGTGCAAATTCTTAGATTCAGCTTAATTAAGTTTCCACAGGTAGTAAACAACTGTAGAGATCTTTTTTTCCTTCTGCAGTGCTTTGCAGAACACCTCCAAGTACTTTCTGATTGTTTGGTTATTCAGCTTTAGAATATTCCTACAACTGCTACCTGGTCTTATATAAACTTTTCTTGCAATTATTAATTAAGAAATTCCACAAGTAAGCTTTTGTAGATTACCAAAACCTTGTCCTTAGCTCTTGCTTCCAACAGTTTCACATTTTTCTGGTGTGCAACGTTCAGTTTTTCACTCCAGCAGGCTTCCTGTCTTTTTCTTCAAGACAAATGTATCCTGGACATTAGGAAATTTTTTTTCACTGGTCAGTCACTGGTTCAGGCTGCCAAAGGAGGTGGGTGAGTCAGGGTCACCCAGGGCATTGCACACAGGAACTGATAAAAAAACCCACCAAAAAATGTTCTGGAGAGCTGGTGTTCAGCAGGGCTTTATCACAAATCTTGGTTCATCTATACTTTAGCCAGCGTGTTCCCAATTAGAGGTTTCAGTCTGATATTATCTAAAATTCAGGATGTGATGCTGACTAAAGTGTAGTACTGAATATACAGGGAGCCAGAAGGCCCAGAGATGCCTTACTTTATTAGTTTCTTTCATTGCATTGGCTTTATCCCCTGCTACTCCCTTATGCCATTAACATGAAACTTTAACCACGAGTAATTCGTGTAGAGCAGTGCAATAGCTAGTTGCAAATGGGAGAATGTGTTTCCTAATCTCAACTGCCTGGCTTTCCAGCAAAGCCATTGTACTACTAGGAGCGTGGAATAATGCTGAGGAATGCAGAATGGTAACATTTTCAACTTCTGCTATGGATATAAGCACTAAAGGAAAGGTGGAATGGCCTCAGACTTGCTTGTTCATAGAAAAAAAAGAAGAAAAAAGAAAGACAGACCATGAATCTAGAGTAGTGTTCTTCAGCTGATGAGTCACAGCTCCTTAGAGAGGGGGTGAAGATCTACCAGAGGCACTGTGAAGCACTGAAAGTTTATTACAAGTCTAAAGCAAAGAATATTTCATTCTTTTTTCCTCTGTACATTATTAGCTTTCACAGGCAAGTGTTCCCTGTCAGCTCCTTTATCTGGTGAGATAAATTTTTTAACTTTGTGAGACACGTTCACCTTTACTTTCACAAAAAAAGTGGTGTTATTGGGAACTAGAACATGGGCTATGGAGGTTCAGCCTGTATGCCAGAGGCCATCTGATTACTCTGTGTACTTTTCTCCACGAACCAAGTGACTAATAGGGTCGTGGTTGTTCACAAGTCGTTGCCTAGAGAAAACTGAACAGTGTCAATATCTACAGGACAAGCAAGTGGATTCTATGGATGGTGGCTTCTAAGTGTCCTTCTTACTGTCCTGGAGCATCCTCTCTTGAGCTAGCGACTCATTTCTCCCAGTATCATAGCTCCAACCAGGAGGAGTGAGAATAATTTCCTCCAAGTTACACCATTTGCTGGTGGAGTCAACTAAGAGGTGGGTCAGATCTGCTCCTTGCCTAGTTTGTACCATGGTCTTAAATAAAATTCCCTAGGTGCTGATGAGATCTGGTCTCAGATCTCCTTGCAGACCTGAACTTTCTGTCCATAGGAGCTGCACGTTCACTCTGCCACTTCAGTAGTTTTCTGAGCTTCATTCCTTCCTCCAAAATTCAGGTGTGATCTGAATTTTCAAACAATTGGAAAAGGATTGAAATTTTCATCTCAATGAGTTAAATATTGACAAGGATTAATAAGACCAAAATGAAAGAAACTTCACTGTATCTGTTAAGTAAAAAAGAGACAAACATTAAGCCACTTGCTTAGGATGCAGCTTTTTGAGTGTTAAATCTGTCAGATAATCTGAAACCTAGCCCAGGCTGTTGTAATGATCTTATCAACAGACTGAAATGCTTTGGCAAGCTCAGAGAAACCCATTCTTTTCAAAGAACTGAATGTGTAACAGTGGTGCAGGAAAGTAACACTTCTTACTCTTGCTTCTTCTGAATGAGGGAGCAGGAAGCAGGACTAATTTGTCATACACAGGTTGTTACTTAATCCAGAAGTGAAAGAATTCTATAAAACAGATGTGGAAGAATAAATCTGATTGCAATTAATGGTTTATTTAAACATAGCTGGTTCTTCTGGACTCAAAACTTTCTGAAATGCCTTTACATAAGAGAGCATCACATTGTGTTAGACTGGAGGGAAGCGAGTACCATGGTCCCAGATGTGGGTGCTGCCTGCTGAGGAAGTGATTTTCCTACTTCTCCTGTTTGTTTCATGGCTAAATTCATGCATGAGTTGAAATAGGGATGAATTAGAGCAGCCAAGGGTAATCCCTAAAACCAAAATACTCTCTTTGCTAGGACTTCTTTGTACATGTCACATCTAAGGACCCAGAGCCACACAATAGATTAAGGAGCTACTCGAGGAAACCTAGCTGCAGTAGCAGGTGCTCAGGCCAACCAGATCTGAGTCTCATCCAAAGCACAGGCAGTGACAGAAATGGTTCTGAAGATGCAGCCTACTTGCACCAAAACACTTCAGCTGAATTTTGGAAGGAAACTAAGATGGGAAGTGTAGGCTTAATTAGTGAAAATGTCCAGAGTAAAGACAGAGAAAAAATATTTTACATGAAATATGTAAAGTTTATTGTTAGTTTCTAGGTTGTCACTCATGTAAGCAGTTGATTAAAGAAGAGGCAGAGACCACCTAGTCCCACATTTCATCACTTATCCTTTAGTTAGTTAGATTGCCAAACAATTCATTGAAATACTTCTTCCATTTCCAACAATTCTTTAGGGAAAAAAATACTTTTTATAAAAGAAATATGAGATTTTTACTTACTTTTAACTACAAGCTAATTACAAGCTTGGTGAGGTGCAAGACTGAGAGCTTTTGCAACCCGAGATGTCATCGTGTTTAGGAGAGCCAGGGACAGGCATTCAGATGCACACAGCTTCTATCCTGACACGTGAATGTGGGGTCACTGGCAGCCCCATTCCTACAAAGTGTTGAGACCTGCTAATTGATAGCAGCCAGAAGCAGTCCAATGTCTGCAAGCAGGGAAAGGAGAACAAGCTGTCATTACAGGCTTCAAATGTTTACTCTGTTAGGTAATGTTGATGGCTGAAGCAGCTCCCTTTCTTCCAGGGTTTGAGGGTGCATCTTTCTATCTGCAACTAGTAATTACAGCTTGTTCTTGCTGTAAACACCCCCCACAGAAAGACAAGTGACACAAAAAATGCAAGCAAGCAACGTATTGGTGATTGACTGGGATTATCACCTAAGTCTTAGCTGCTTAGACAAGATACAGTGATGCTCTAGAGACTGGAAAAATGGGTATTTTCAAAAGCAAATTTTAGTCTGTCTGCATCACTTTATCAAAGTGAGTATTGTGGCAAAAGAGACAGGAATGTTTAAAATGAAATGATTAAAATGCTATTAGCTACTAAAGAAAAAAAGGATAGATGTTAAATCAAAATTAAATTCTGCTGATTTATTATTGGTACCTGCTCAGTTTCTCCTGTGTAATGGAGTATGAAGCAGCTGCAGCTGCTGGTTACTACTGCCTCTACTAGCCAGGGAGCAGCTAACAGCCTCTAATTGCAGGCATCAGCTTGGCTGCCGTCTGACGGGCGAAAAATGATCCAAGTTGCTCCCAGTAATTAATCTGCTTCTGTCTTCCTTACTCCCTAGGAGAGGAGTTGCTGCCATCCATCAAAGGTAGTAGCTTTTCCCCTCTTTGAGGACAGGAGTGGTAGAAAGGCAACGAAACCCAGAAAAGGTCAGGCTTGCAGGGAGCTGGTTTAAAATCGACAGGCTCCTTTAGCAGGCGAGTCAGATCAGTGTTACTCCTGACACGTGAAGGGCTGCAGTAGCATTTTCTGCTTGTTTCATGAATGAGTGGCAATTGTGATGTGCTAGATCAATAGTGATGCTGTTATCTGTGTTAGAAGGCATGTAAACCCCGAGATTCAATAGCAGTTGGGCTCCCAAAGGTGCAGAGAGTGGGCAAGGAAAATCTTCAGAGTTCTGTCTGGGGGTCAGATGCATCCCTTAAAAGCACAAGAGAAACAGCTAGATTATGTTAGGAAATAATGGGGTTTTTTCTGTGTTTTTTGCTTGTTTGTTTTGTTTTGTTGGTTGGTTTTTGTGTGTGCACTGCTAGGCACCAGCTACTCAGGAAATCTTGCTGTGATGCTCAGAAGTAATGTCACAGTAAAGATAGTAAAAATGAAGTTTTCTCTTAGTTCTTTTATCTTGGCTTCAAGATTTTTGCTGTATTTTGGCAGAGTAGGAAAACAGTTATGTAGGCAGGGCATCTGAAAGCTAGAAAGAGGAACTTTTCTGCACCAACGGTGCCTCAGTTTGCAAATCCTTCATTGCAGAGCTTGGACTCTAAAAAGCTAAATATATTTTTTAAATATCAAGGTCTCTTCTCAAACTGTTAAAGCAACAAAGTAATTCCCATTTCCTTGAGGTTTAAATTCTCTCTATTCTAGAGGGAAAGTTTACTAACAGTAGCAAGTTAAAGAAAAAAAGTGCCTGCTTCCTTCCTCTTGGACAGATTTCAGCAGATAAGTGTGGGTAATTTTTTTTTTCTCCCCAAAAAATTCTTTCTAGTGTGGATTCTGTTGGACTGTGGTTTGGTTTCCACTTCTGTTCAGCCAGAAAAGGGGCCATTTCAGAGTTAGCATGGGATCTAGCTATGGGGTCAAAAAACTTGGGTAAATCTGACCTAGACACTTTGACTCTCCTCATGATCAAGAGAGAGAAGCAGGCATTGAGAGCAGAGTAAGTTTAAAATAAGTCAAACAACTTGCTTTCTGGATCTGCTTATTACTAGTTTGTGATTTATGTGGAGGAATGTGAGACCAGATTGCACTTCAGGTGGCTAAAATTGAAAATGAATCATTCATTCATTCATTTCAATAGCTTTTTTTTAGCCTATTGACAAAAGTCAGAGGTATGAATCTGCACATTCGACCAGCAATGGGTGACACAGCACCTTGGCTCTCAAAGAAGAGCACAGCAGAGATATGAATTAGTTGGCTGAGGCTCAGCTCAGATTAACTGAGATTGTGATGAGAGTTAGGAAAGTAGCCAGAGGAGACAGAGGAATTAATCCTCCCTCATCTGTAGGAAGAAATATCTCTGCCATTAGTTAACAGTACCCACAGCTAAAATGTGATTATAAACTCCCAGCTGCTGTTTGACAATTATGTGACAGCAGAAATACAGATAGCCTTGAATTACTGGTGTTTGGCTAAGGAACTGTGACCTTCTTTGTGGATACACACATTTCCAGTGGCATCCTATTTCTATTCCTTTAAACATTAAATTATTGCTAAACTTTTGACATTTATAGAGGGAGGCTCATGGGGATTCTGTTGGTTGCTGATGGGGGGAACAACTTGATGGGAATGTGGCTCCTCTCAGGTCTGTGCAGGCTTCCTCTGGATCTCAGGATGAATGCAAATGAGAGTTGGGGAACAGCCCAGCTCTTGTTCTGTGCTGGTTTTGCTGCAGTCAATATTTCATCACACCACTGACTGAGACACTGTCAGCACTCAGGAATTTGGTGCCTCTGGCCTGACATTGCCAAAACTTGGTGGTATCCTCACCTTGGCAAAAAAAAACCCAAACTTTTTGATAGTCTTGGGTATTGCAAGACAATAAAAGAGATGAGGAATTTTAGAAGCAAGTAAACTTCCTGGGTAATTGAGTTTGGCACTGCCTAGATTTATTTATTTTTAATTCACAGTTATTTTAGGATGATAAAGTCTATAAGGAGTGCATGGGTTGGTTTAAATACGTGTGAATTTTATTTTAAGTGAAACTTTAAGTCTGAATTTAAACCTCGTGATGGTTATTCTAAGTCTAAACAAAGTACTTAAGATGTGTTGCCCTTCTCAGGTGAAAAGCAACAAATTCCATCTGCCCTCAGCTGTGGCCATTAGACTCCTGGGGAAAGATTCCACATCTATGTAGAAGATCCAAACTACTGCTGACACCATTACCCTGCTGAATGTTGTTACGCAGAGCTCACAGAAGTCCAGAAAGTTTGCCTGGGTGGTGATCAGTGAATACTCCCTGGCAGGAGCTGCATGTGAGCTCTGCCTGTTTACAGGTAGGATGACACTGGGAAGCTTGCCATGGGAAACCTCTGGGTTGAGAGCCAGGAATTCTGCCATATGCACAATGGTAACTGCTGGCAGTGAATTGTTGCTTGAGAAGAAAGGTAGCAGCTTTCACGTGCAGACAGGGGAAACCAGGAAAAAATAAAGTCTTCTTATTTTGTTGTTCTCTTTCACTCCCAGGAAAGGAAAGCAATTCAGATACAGCAGGTTCCATCCACCCTCCTGCTCTCATATCCTGTTTGATCATCCATTTGAGACTAAAAGTTTGAAAGAATGAAAGGAAGGTGAAGATGGAAAGGGATGCTGCATAGAGGGGTTTGGAACATTGTGCTTCACCTCATTACTGGAAGTACATTAGAGCTCAGGAGCAGTAGGTGGCTTCATTAGCTCTGGGAATACCAGGACTGGACTGTGGGGGCTTGTTGTTAGGGTAGGTTATTTTCTTTAGGTCCACAGATATAAAGAACCTTCAAATTCAAGCAGCTGGTAATTTGAAAAGTTTGGCAACATCATCAGAACTGTGTATGAAGCGTTGCCTCTGGTTAACAGCAGTAAAATGTTAATGCAGTCTTTGATAGAACATATTAGCATGATAACTCACAAACCAGTTTGGGTATGCTAATTCTGAAATAAAGAATGTGTTCTGATTAATGCCTGAATCAATATGAAAACTACTGGATGTCTGAAATGACAGAGCTGATCAAAGCTGCCAAAACTGTGTGACAAAAATATTAACAGCAGGATAGGCTTTTTTTTTTTCCTCTTCCTGTCAGGAACAGTGAAATTTAATTATAAGTGGGACCCATTTAAACATGTAAGTCTTCAGCATTAAACCTGGATGTTCAGTCCTTACCTTAATTCACATATTATTGGATTTTGCCGGCGTAATTTCATAGCTGATATTTCTAATGAGTTATCTCAAGAGTTAAGCTCCTCTGAACTGACATTACGGATTTTCTTAAGTCTTTGCCAGCTATAACTCCCAGAAATATTGCTTTGCATTGTTGTTTGATAAAATATATTACTAGAGCAAAACATTATTGCCCCTTCACAGCATGGACGAGTCACTGGAGTTGCAAGGTGCAAAAATGGCTGGAGTGGAGGGGAGGCCCCCATACAGCAATGTGTTAGTCAAGCCATTATGGCACATTCCCTGTTCTCTTTACAGTGCTTGTTTCTTCCCCTTACTCTATGTTAAGTACTTGAATCATGCCCCATGGTTTACAGAAAGCACATGGGAAATCAGTCTCTCCCTTGAGCGTGTTTGATAGCGGCGGTTAGAGGAAGAGCGGTGAGGCAGAGTACAAAGATTGAGGTACAAATTAAAGCACTGTAGGAAGATGGAATGCTTCAAATCTAATTTCCTAATATGAGGGACCAAAGTGAGGTTTGCCATGTGCATGTGCTCTCCTGAATGGATGCTTTGCTTCAGGTGGAATAAAGATGCTAGTACCACTGCAAAAGCCCTAAGACTCCCGTTAGGGCTTTACAGAAACCTGTCATGCTGCATCCTTGCCATGTTATGATCATTTCTTGTCATTTACTTGGGAGAATGCTCCATAAATCTTACTAACGATATGCTAACACATTTACCTGCAATTAATTCTATGCTGTGTAATTACAGTATAAGTAAATGTATAACAGTATGAAGTCCAGTAAGATAATTGCATAGCAGCTTATTCAAGCCCCGAGTCAGTAGAAAGTCTGGCACTGATTTCAGTGGTGATGTGAGAAGTAAATGAGAATATTTCTGCATTCTCATGGGGTGGTGCTCTCAGGAGGGAGGATGGTTTCAGTTAATCTGCCAGGCCAGCTGCAGTTAAAACACAGACATCTCCCTGCCCAGGATGTAAAGAAGGGGGTCTGTCTGGCTAAAGGGGCATTTTAGAAGTTGATAAAAATGAAGCTGATCAGTGCCCTGCAGTTTCAGATAACCTCCTAATGCTGAGATGAGGCACTCAAGGGAGAGATGGATTTGGCCTTCCTTAGCTGGAAGCTGAGTGCCCACACAGTGATCTTGTGAGGGGTAGTTACTGATATTAAGTAGTAGAATTGCTCCACCATGAACCCACTCTCTCTTTTAATTCTGTAGGTATGACCAAAATTAAAGTGTAATTAAAGTGTTTCAGAAAGGGGGGAGGATTTGGCCACCTCCATTTTTTTCCTTCCCCCCAGGGAGTTAGGCAATTTCACTCAGATTAATAAAAGCTTGCTTACATGTATGGTGACTGACCTTTCTCCAAAGCAGGAGAGGCAAAGATTCTGCAGTAGGACAGTTCAAAGCTGTCACTCATACTCCTGAAGGAGTTTCTGGGACTCCTGACATGACTGCAATCAGGAGAAATATCAGCAGTGTTTGAGATGGTGACTCTGGTTCCCAGGCAAATTGTTCTTGCTTTGCCTCTTGGAGGAACAAAAGCAGATTTGTTTCTTTTGTAAAAGAAGGAGCAGTATCAGTGTCAGTATCTTCCTTCTCTTTTCCCCATCCTTAGGACATGGATGATGAAGACTCCTATCTCTTGAAAAACACACTCCCTTGATTTCTTCTGTCAGGTGCCAGAGGGAGGGAAAGGTAGACAGGTCTCATACAGGGTATTTTTCTTTCCCCTTCTTTATCATACCTTTTCTTCATTTTACCTAGTGATTTTATGGATGGGAAAAAAAAAAAGAAGAAAGTGACAAATTATGTGGAAAAGTGATCAGAAAATAGGTTATGGGAAGACAAAAGAACCCATGGAGAGAGAAGGGAGAAACAAAATCAGAGAGTGGAGCTGGAAATAATACACAAGACTAGAAGGAGGGACTTAAGGAAATGTAGGGAGAATAAGACAGCAGAAGGAAAAAAGGGAAAGGAAAAGAATAATTGTATCAAAATTTCTGGCATTCCTAGATCTGAGAAAGGGACAAATTGTACTGTGGAGCAATATAGGGGAGGAATGAAATAAAAAGAGAAGAGCATAATAAAAGAAAGGACAGCTTAAGAAGAAATGGCAAAAGTGTACCTTTTGTAGCACTAGAGAGGCAGACAAATAATTATATCTTTTGGTACCTTTAATCACACAATAAAATCTTCTTCATTTTTATTTTAAAGATATAACCTTTTTTTTTAATCTTTTTTTTTAAATTCAGAAATATCACCAAATGATAAATGAATATTCTAATTCTTCTTGGTAATATTTTAGTGCTCAGAAAACCAGTTGCTAGCACTCTTTATTTTCTTTCTTTCCTCCTTCTCTCTTTCTTTCTTCTTTCCTCCTCCTCCCTCTCCTTTCTTTCCAGTAATGACAAGAACTGCTATTCAAAAAAGCCTCATGGCCCAAGTTGACTCACTCTTGACATGGGAAAACTCTTTTTAAGTGTAGAATGTAGAACTGGTTTTCCACTCCAGCCAGGCTTCCATTTTCCATGTCACTTCTTGTAGTGTATGAAATTGAGCTGTTAATAAATAGCTGTTGAGTAAGGCTTCTTTCCAGATCCTACCTGTAGAGAAGCATTTGGTCCATTATACAAAACATAAGTGACAGAAACCCCAGGCATGTTCATCTTTAATGCTGAGCTCAGATCAGCCCTTACGTGGACCACGCTGTCTTCTGAATCTCAAGGCATCCTGTAGAATCAGAGGCAGGGGTAGGAGAGGAGTCAGGGCAGATCCTGCCCTCTGGAGATCTGGGCTCAGGAGAGGGTGTCCCAGGGGGGTGGCTCAGGATGACAGTGATGAACCAGGGCCCATCCAGGGGCTCCCATCAGGAGCTAATGCAAACGGGGCTAAAGAGACCAGAGATAAGGAGGTGCCCACCTAGGAGATAATTTGCCCACAGTGGAGGTCCATGCAGATCCAGGAGATACAACTGGAGACAAGCACTGTTGTGGCATTGTTGGGAATGCAGAAAGGCAGAAAGTTGATTTTTAGTGAACTTAAAGCAGATGATTTTCAGCATGCTGTAAATTAAGGCAAGTGGTGATGTTCTCTTCTATCAATTTCTGCCACACCCAGTTTAATTTCCTTTGGGCATCCCGAGGTTGCTAGAAGCCAGCTAGATTCTTACATGCACTAGATCATGTGTGGAGGACAGGAAAACATATTTTCCTTTTGTTCACATCACTGTTTACTAGAATTGTGGTTCACTCAAATCATATTTTCATTTATTTGCTGGTTTTATTTACTTTATTTTCCTTTTAAATTGATTTATTGTCTTGGTTTGGCTTTTTTTTTTGCCTATAGCCCAGAGTGTATTCATTAACTGCAAAATAGATGGATATAAACTGAATTAGGCTGAATTAGGTCATTTGTGCTAAATGGCTTCAATAAAAATCAAGGAAATCCATAGTTTCACTTGGACACTTTGTACAAATTTTAGCCAATTTAGCAGCCTCTCATTACTGCTGCTATTGTTGGTAAAGCTGCTTCTTGAAGCTGCAGCCTACTCCAAATCACCAGACCAGAAGCACCACCTAGAAACAGCTGCTATATGTGCTTACCTCCTTCCTAAAACTATTTGCTCTCTTTGTTACTGATCTAAGAGCTAAATAGTCCCACCAAACAACATATCCATACTAAAATGTGCTAAATTGATGGATTCTTGCCAACAGTATCTTGCCAGTGTGGCTGGGTTATCAGCTGTATTTATTTTGTTCTTAAAATAAGAATTCCCAGTAACCAGTATCACCTATTTTCTTAATGTAAGGAAAGCTAAGAAATTTAAGCCTTAAAATTGAAGCAGGATTCCTTCATCCATTAAATTTTCTGCACTGATGAGTTGATTCATGTGAAACTGATGATGAATATACTGGAGGATTAACTATCCCTGTAATCTGGAATGTATACCCATTGCTTGTTTTTTCCAGACGTGTGTGGATAGTAAGGAAGGATTCTACTCTTAACTCTTAAACTTCTACTGGTCTTTGAGGTTCTCTCTTTCCCTTTTAAGCAATCTACTAGCTTCCATGTCACTGTTTAACTTCAGACATCTTCTATGGCAAGAAGAATAAGCAAAAAAAGATCACCTTCCAAATATTGCAGTATGCTGATATTCAAATGGCTGGTGGAACAGCTTATACTGGGAGGATTCAGCACCTCTGCACAGGTCTTCAGCCCCTGAAGACTGAGAGAGTTTCTTCCTTCTTCTAAGGACACAACAGTGCCTGTCACCCTAACTTTCAGGCACAGTATGGCACTCAGAAGGTGGATGCTGGTTTTGGCAGCAGCTATTCTGTTAGGCAATGGAAAAATGACCACCTCCTTCTGTTCCCTTAGCCACGATTATTTACTTGTTTGGTTTTTAATTTATTTTTTTATCTGAGGCCCATCTTACAGGGCGACCCTCCTGTCCAGTTCTGTGGGTACTCACCCTAGGCTTGCTTTTTGTCCTGGGCAACACAAGCTGTGTCTGTCTATGCCTGGTCCTGTGGGACTCTGANACTATCCCTGTAATCTGGAATGTATACCCATTGCTTGTTTTTTCCAGACATGTGTGTGGATAGTAAGGAAGGATTCTACTCTTAACTCTTAAACTTCTACTTGTCTTTGAGGTTCTCTCTTTCACTTTTAAGCAATCTACTAGGTTCTGTGTCACTGTTTAATTTCAGACATCTCCTATGGCAAAAAGAATAAGCAAAAAAGATCACCTTCCAAATATTGCAATATGCTGATATTCAAATGGCTGGTGGAACAGCTTATACTGGGAGGATTCAGCTCCTCTGCACAGGTCTTCAGCCTCTGAAGACTGAGAGAGTTTCTTCCTTCTTCTAAGGACACAACAGTGCCTGTCACCCTAACTTTCAGGCACAGTATGGCACTCAGAAGGTGGATGCTGGTTTTGGCAGCAGCTATTCTGTTAGGCAATGGAAAAATGACCACCTCCTTCTGTTCCCTTAGCCACGATTATTTACTTGTTTGGTTTTTAATTTATTTTTTTATCTGAGGCCCATCTTACAGGGCGACCCTCCTGTCCAGTTCTGTGGGTACTCACCCTAGGCTTGCTTTTTGTCCTGGGCAACACAAGCTGTGTCTGTCTATGTCTGGTCCTGTGGGACTCTGAATGGCTAGTGGTGATGCATTCAGAACTGTGAAAAAATTATTGCAAGCTGATGAGCAGATCTGTTGCTCACGAGGACAAGTTTTGAGTGGGGAGAGTCCTTTGGGTGAACCAGTGGAGCCACTCAGCATAGTAGCAGAATTGTGTGGGGTTTGGAACCTGTGGGGGGAAAAAACCCAACAAACCAATGAAGCACCAACCTTCCTCATCAGTATCTGGAGATGGCTGGCTGCCTTTTTCCACAGCAGTCATTTAACTCCACTGCTCTCTTCAAATCCCTTAGAAAGGTAGAATTGAAATAGTCTTCAGTTTTTAAAGGTGCCTAGTTATCAATTAAAAGAAAAAAAGGCAGTAAATGAGTAGCCTCCAAAGATGCCTTCTGTTATTATTTATCAGTTTACTTTGTAACTCGTGTTATCTCCCTAAGACTGCAAAACCAGAGGCACCAAAAAGGCTGGACCAGGCTTCTCCAGAGCTGCATCAGGGGGAGATGGAAGAAAGCAGTGACACAAGGTTACCCTCAAACTAGAAATGATATCAGCTCTGTGAAGCATCAGATAGGGCAGAAATGCTGACGTGGCTACATTTGGTTGATGTTCTCCTGGACATTTGAAAATAAGGGCTTGTTTTCTTTGCTGATCTGTCCTTACTGGACAGTGCAAGTGCAAAACTGTTGCTTTTACCTCTGTGCCCTCTCCATGAAAACTCACAGGAAGGAGGAAATACAGAAGATCCCTAGTGGGATGAGTTGCCTTCATAATATC
Source organism: Chloroceryle aenea (assembly GCA_013399075.1). Classification (NCBI taxonomy): domain Eukaryota; kingdom Metazoa; phylum Chordata; class Aves; order Coraciiformes; family Cerylidae; genus Chloroceryle; species Chloroceryle aenea. The sequence continues at coordinate 42,115 of VWZY01010410.1, forward strand.
CAAGTGGACAAAAGTTATTCAAGCAGTGTTGCAAAATCACTCTTTCCTGCCTCAAAGGAGCTGACAGATTAAAGGATGAATGTTTCCAGATGCAGATGGTTTTTTATAATAAGCAGTGTTACTCTTTTATCTGTTTTGTTCAGAGTGAAAAGGGAGGAAGACAAGGAAGCCTGGATTCTAGCACGTGTGGAAGTAAATGAGGGACAATGACAGACTAAAGTAAAATATAATGGGTTGAAGTTCATTCCTCTGGAGTGTCTAGCAAAAAACTTTGATGCAGTATCACTGGGGCATAGGCATCCAACCCAGGAATCAAAACCAACTCAAGTAAGCAAGTAACACAAATCCCTTGCAGCACTCACCTTAGAGTGACGTGACTCTGCCCACTGTCTCACAGCTCAAACAGTCTCCCAGTAGGAGGGTCAAGCATTTCACCTCACTCCACCAGGCCCTGTCGCTGACACTGCTGCATGAAACAGCAAAGGAAATCATGGCTCTGATGGCAAGAAAGAGTTAAATGCTTAATGCTGTGGCCAGCATACTGTTCTCTGTTCCTAGCTGCCTAAACTTCATTTTAAGCATCTGCTCCCTGGCATTCACTCAGTTCCAAGCACTATTATGCTGATAGCTGTTTGTCAAAGCACAAAGGCAGAGATTATAAAACATGGTTTAAAAAAAAAAGAGGAAAATGATGAATAAACAAATCATACGTAAAACTGGAATGTCAAAACATTCCTTGAAGGGGGGGAGGTTGGGGAAATAGAAGTATTTCTAATTTTCTCCAGAGCTGTAAATTAGTTGTGCATATATATTTTGATTATGCAAGATTTTCTTCCAGTATATT
>VWZY01010410.1:42986-77324 GCA_013399075.1 Chloroceryle aenea
ACTAGGTTCTGTGTCACTGTTTAATTTCAGACATCTCCTATGGCAAAAAGAATAAGCAAAAAAGATCACCTTCCAAATATTGCAATATGCTGATATTCAAATGGCTGGTGGAACAGCTTATACTGGGAGGATTCAGCTCCTCTGCACAGGTCTTCAGCCTCTGAAGACTGAGAGAGTTTCTTCCTTCTTCTAAGGACACAACAGTGCCTGTCACCCTAACTTTCAGGCACAGTATGGCACTCAGAAGGTGGATGCTGGTTTTGGCAGCAGCTATTCTGTTAGGCAATGGAAAAATGACCACCTCCTTCTGTTCCCTTAGCCACGATTATTTACTTGTTTGGTTTTNACCAATGAAGCACCAACCTTCCTCATCAGTATCTGGAGATGGCTGGCTGCCTTCCTTTTTCCACAGCAGTCATTTAACTCTACTGCTCTCCTCAAATCCCTTACAAAGGTAGAATTGAAATAGTCTTCAGTTTTTAAAGGTGCCTAGTTATCAATTAAAAGAAAAAAAGGCAGTAAATGAGTAGCCTCCAAAGATGCCTTCTGTTATTATTTATCAGTTTACTTTGTAACTCGTGTTATCTCCCTAAGACTGCAAAACCAGAGGCACCAAAAAGGCTGGACCAGGCTTCTCCAGAGCTGCATCAGGGGGAGATGGAAGAAAGCAGTGACACAAGGTTACCCTCAAACTAGAAATGATATCAGCTCTGTGAAGCATCAGATAGGGCAGAAATGCTGACGTGGCTAAATTTGGTTGATGTTCTCCTGGACATTTGAAAATAAGGGCTTGTTTTCATTGCTGATCTGTCCTTACTGGACAGTGCAAGTGCAAAACTGTTGCTTTTACCTCTGTGTCCTCTCCATGAAAACTCACAGGAAGGAGGAAATACAGAAGATGATCCCTAGTGGGATGAGTTGCCTTCATAATATCCAAGTGGACAAAAGTTATTCAAGCAGTGTTGCAAAATCACTCTTTCCTGCCTCAAAGGAGCTGACAGATTAAAGGATGAATGTTTCCAGATGCAGATGGTTTTTTATAATAAGCAGTGTTACTCTTTTATCTGTTTTGTTCAGAGTGAAAAGGGAGGAAGACAAGGAAGCCTGGATTCTAGCACGTGTGGAAGTAAATGAGGGACAATGACAGACTAAAGTAAAATATAATGGGTTGAAGTTCATTCCTCTGGAGTGTCTAGCAAAAAACTTTGATGCAGTATCACTGGGGCATAGGCATCCAACCCAGGAATCAAAACCAACTCAAGTAAGCAAGTAACACAAATCCCTTGCAGCACTCACCTTAGAGTGACATGACTCTGCCCACTGTCTTACAGCTCAAACAGTCTCCCAGTAGGAGGGTCAAGCATTTCACCTCACTCCACCAGGCCCTGTCGCTGACACTGCTGCATGAAACAGCAAAGGAAATCATGGCTCTGATGGCAAGAAAGAGTTAAATGCTTAATGCTGTGGCCAGCATACTGTTCTCTGTTCCTAGCTGCCTAAACTTCATTTTAAGCATCTGCTCCCTGGCATTCACTCAGTTCCAAGCACTATTATGCTGATAGCTGTTTGTCAAAGCACAAAGGCAGAGATTATAAAACATGGTTTAAAAAAAAAAGAGGAAAATGATGAATAAACAAATCATACGTAAAACTGGAATGTCAAAACATTCCTTGAAGGGGGGGAGGTTGGGGAAATAGAAGTATTTCTAATTTTCTCCAGAGCTGTAAATTAGTTGTGCATATATATTTTGATTATGCAAGATTTTCTTCCAGTATATTATCAAAACTTTCATCTTATTTGCTGCCCAGTTACTGTTTTAGAGGTAAATATTAACTGATGACATAAAAATGTGTGTGCTGCTTTGCAAAACTGTTAATTTTTGTCCATCTTCTCAAACGTGAAGAAAATCATTGTCTGCACGTTGGGTCCCATTTCTCTGAAACAGTGATTTATTTGAGATTAATTATAGATTAAAGAAAAATTACCCCACAGTTCTGCCTGTTGACAATGGACTTCTCTAAAGTGGCTGTGTGAAGTGTGTGGATAAATTAATGGGATGATCTTATCTGCCCTCCCAATACATTTCAGTCTGGAGTCACCATTTCTGTTTGGTTGGGGTTTTTTTGGTTTTGCTTTGTTTTGTTTTGTTTTGTTTTCTCTTTTCCCCAGAAAAGGGAGGTCCCATGGTACAGAGAAGTGCTGACTTCTCTATTGTTAAGGGATAGGACAAGGGAAATGTGTTTTGGTGCATCAGTGTGGAAGTGTTCTTAATATTTTTTGTTTGAATGCACTTTTCCTGTGGTGTTGTCAGAGAAGGGAGGGATTGTAGCTCTTCCTGTGTTCTTTATAAGAACAGATGTTTAAACAAATATCTCTGCCTTTCCTCAGCATGGTTTATTTTGTGAGCTGCTCTGATAAGCTACAAAGGCATCATGCAGTGACTGATCTCGAAGGGATTCAAATGTGGCCTTCTCTGAAAAGCTGGTTTTGCTGAGCTGGAGCTGGGCAAGCCTGGTCTTCTCCCAGGCTCTTGCTGTTGGGTTTGAGGAACCCAGCTGGTGTTTACTATAGAACAACAAAGCTTTTGACATCAGGAATTTTATGGTGAAGTGCACATACTTTAATAATTTACCTTGGCACTTTAGGAGACAGGAGGCAGGAGGACACAATCAGCTAAAAAACTCTGGTTTTCTGCCCAGACCTAGCACTTCGTTTTCTTCTGGGTGCAATGTGCATGGAATTTTGCTGATGATTGTTTGGGTTTTTTTTCTTTTGTTTTTGTTTTCTGTTTAGAGGCAGTTAAAGCACAAACTGGAGCTAAGTGCAGAATTTGCTGTTGTGCAACCTTCCTAGGAGGGAAAAATAAGATATGCAAAGAACAGCTTTAATTTGAGATCAGCTCTCAGGTGGAAGGGTAACTCTTTTCTACCTTCCTAGGAGGCTCTTGATGCCCATCATGCAATAGAATTGAAGCAGTATTGAAAACCAAATATCAAATGGGATTATAATCTGGTCTCAACCTTGTTCCAACTTCAGTCAGAATCTTTTTAGGACCAGAGGTCATCTGCTGTAGATGTTTGAATGGGAAAAGGCATGATTTTGGTGTCAAAGAAATACAAAGTGGAAACAGCCTTTGAAGAAATCATTTGGTCCACGTGCACACTTTAGGGCAGAATTGCACATATGTACACATATTATTTTCTTTACTCTTGTCTTATATGAATATATAATTTCTTCAATCTATCAAAATCATTTGAATTCTTATCCCACTTCCAAAATCTTTACTTTGTCTTGCCCAGTTTAAGATACATGCTTTTCACTTCCATTGTCTATAGCACTCTCAGAAAGAGGAGTTGGATAATAAATACAGGATAGGTGAGGTCACTGTCTGAGCTAAAATGCTCTCTCTACATTGAGACTAAACAACTGTCCTTCAAGGACTTTTTTTTTGGTCTAATTACACATTTCCAGTATTTTTTCCAGTCTGCTCATAGGATTGCTGATCAAACTCGATCAAAATCATTACTAAAGTCAAAATAGATTGCATCTGCTTTATCTTTGTAGCTTCTAGAATTTGTCCCATAAGGAGGAAACAAGATTGTTTTGATTAAAACCTGGTTTTGACTGACTAATGTTGGCTGTTCATTATTACTTGATCATTCCTGAGCTTCTTAAAATGTGATTAATAACCTAGCAGGTAATATTTTCCCAGGCATCAATGTTACGTGTTCTGTTAGGCCTATACCTCCTTTAATCTTTCTTCCTTCCCTTCCCCCTTAATGGATCCTAGCTCTTTCCTTTTCTTTTTCAGTCCACCGAGTCCTCATGAGTCATCCCAGAAAACTGCCTAAACTAGTTGCCTTTGGTGGTTTTCATCAGGGAATGATAACTTCAAAGATCTAATTTATCTTAATATAATTAGCCCATTTTCTCCCTAATATAGCCTGTTTTCTTCATCCCTTATTTTTAATATTAACCCTGTTAAGGGGCTGATCTCAGCTTTGCTCTTTACATAGAACAAAGGAACTAAACTGCAACAAAGACACTTTGGTCTCCTTTGTCACCTGCAGTAGTTCACCTTCTCCCTTTAGATAACAGGCTTCTCTTTCCCCCATCACATTATTACTTCTAATGCATTTCAGAGCTTTTCCTGATTGCCTTTTATGTTTTCTTCCAGCTGTATATCATTTTGTGCCATAGACTTCTGTGTCTATCCCTTCATCATGTGCTATTCTTCTAAGTTATTTTTTGGCAGTATGTCCTCGTTTCCTTTGTGTGCAACCTCTTCCCACCCCCCACCACTCCAGAGCTCCTGCTGGAGTTGGTGTCTTACTACATCCCTCAGCTCTTCTCTCTAAGGTTGTCATCAGACTTTGCAGCCTTATTGTAATCAGCTCCTCTCCTGCTCTATGGAAAAGGTGCAAAATCGATTATTAAAATAAATTTGAGGTGTTGGCATGAGCTGTTAAGTTGGTAGTTCCCCAAGGAGCATCAGAAAATTGTTTAAAATGATTATTCATCATTGTATGTAAAAACATCTAGTAGAATATGACACCCTAGACATATAACAGTATAGCTTCTGTAAAATAAAGTAAAACCTTTGCTGTCAATGAACAGATCAGTCGATACTAAGCTGTATGATGACAGTAGTCCTGTTCATGGTTCAAGCCTTGCAATGTTTGTACTCCACATAATGGAAAGAGCTAAGAACCTGATAAGAGATGCACATTTAAAACAAGCTCTGAACATCATCTTTCACAGCTCTTGTGAGACAGAGCACTGATTTGGTGGTCCTGTGGGGCAATCTGGTTTGCATTTTCAGCAATTGAACTGAAATCTCAACCAACTGTGTCTGGACAAGCAGATCCCTCAGGTTACACCGGTGAGCAAAGCCTTTCTTGGAAGTTCATAGGGCAGTACTGCAACCCAAGAGCCAATGAGTGTTGGAAAAAAAAGCAATTGAGATTTTTCAATACAAATTCAATGCTGAAATATAGTGGAAAAGTTTAGATTTCTGTGATTAGAATAAAGAAAATAGCCAAAAGAAGAAGTGCCCTAGGTCTGGATGGCAAGAAGTCCAGATTATAAGTGAAGAATCCCCAAAGCTTGGCTACCATTTAAAGGAAGGTAACACAGATTAGACTTCCAGATTAGAAAAGTGTCACTAAATTGCATGTGTTTTCAGTTAGAAATGCCAGTATTGTAAGACTTGATCAGAAAAGTTGCTCTTACCATTGCCTGACACTTGAGGGTGTCAAGAGAAAGCACATGAAAATATGAGATGGCTGATGTTTGTTCAGTGCAAAGCAAAGAATCACCTGAATTTGGCCTTTTTTTACTCTGCTCATACATACTCTGGGGGCATCAATTTTCAGTTTTGAGTTCAGTAACTCCTAACTCATGCCATGCAGACACAGATGGTTTCCTGTAATGACACCAGTCCTTTATGACACAGCACAATGTCTCGTGTGGGGGTAGCACTGTTGATATCAACAGTTATGCAGTAAAAATGCCAAAATATACCTATCTGTGCAAGATGGGCCTTTTTCTTCCAAAGGAGGATGCAGCTTTTGAGGTGGCTAAAGGACTCAAGACATAATGAAGCATTAGTGGGTTTTGATTGCTTTGGTTTCTTGACATATCTGTTGCTAATCAGAAGAAAGCAACAAATCACAGAAAATCCACTCTTATTATTTAAATACTTTTAAAAAAAATAGCCCAAACCATCAACCTCAGACTTTGCACCAACCTAAAAATGTCTTACTCCAGTCCACAGTGCAACCACAGCTCCTGAATAAATAACACGAGTTAGTGATCCTTGAATAAATGTTGAACAAACCAAGAAAAAGATGAATGAGCAGGACTTCAAGACAAGAAGGAAAGAGTTGCAGTCCGTCCATGATGCAAAGAGCTGCTGAAAGCTTTGGGGCTGTCTTTTGGTGCTGCTGCTCCTGAGCAGAACCAGATGCCATACTATATAGGAATACCAGAGGTTCTCTTTTCTATACTAGAAAATTCTTAGGGGTTTGCTGATTCCTCAGTTTGAAGTCCTATGAACTCAGCTGTCTGAGAGGCCCAGGGGCAGCACTCCACTCTGTGGAGCTGGGCAGTGAACGCCTTCATCACCTGGTGATTCTCATTTTGCATTGCAGCAACCCCTTTCCCCCCCTGGTCTCCTTTTCCTGGCTCAGTGGTCAGCCACTGCAGCAATAATTGCTGTAGTTCTGCCAAAGCAGAAGCAGACAGGCTGATGGGAAACTTGCAAGAAGAGAAGATTACGCCTGAAATGGGAAAACTTGACTGGTAGCTGTAACCCCACAGTGCCCTGTAGAAGCATCTCACAAAGGATCAGCTGTTTGAGACTGATGTAGTGTGGGCTGGTAAGGTGTAGTATATCTTCTGTGGCAGAACTCCTCACGGTGTGCCCACAGCACACCAACTAGGGGGGTTTGTAACCTTGTTGTGTCAGTTGCCATCTGTTTCTGATACTGCAGCCACTAACAGAATCTCTGAGGATAGGTAAGGTTTTTTCACCCACTCCCTCTTTCTTGAGTTGATTGATGAATATTTTCTATTAGAAAGAACAAACAAACAGCAAATACTTTTCTTTTTCTCATAATTGTAAGTCAGTGTTTGCAGCAGTCCATCTCCAAGCAACCCTACAAAGGCAAGCATCTGCTCAAATGCCTAAAGAAATGCAACCAGAACAGGGGCCTGAAGTGAAGCTCCACTCAGAGCAGGAGTTCTTGGACTCTTACCCCACCTAATCAGCCTTTCAATGTTGTTGAAATGTTTTGTTTATTTGCTTTTTGTGAAGTTGCAGCTACTTCTAGTCCTTAAAGCATTCAAAACTGATGAGTCCCAAAGGTAATATTTTAAAATCCCATGGATTATGTTTTCATACAGAAGAAAATAAGACTCACTGGGCTTCCAGCTCCCCAAAAGACTTTTCACTGTGTAGGGTAAATGGATAAAAGTTGTCAAATAGAGCAGTGGGAAGAGGCTGTAGTCCACTGCTATAGTTCAATAAGTCAAAGAAAGGATTTCAATTTGGGTTTTATTTCAGATAATTTTGTAACATTTATCCAGCCTTCAGTAGCTAAATACACTGGAGACTAATGTTTTGGTTGCATCCATAACCAAAGAACTCCAGCCTAGCATTTTCTGAAAGCAGGAGTGGTTACCATTACAACTGACCTCATTGCACCGTGGTAGATTTATTGTACTTCTCGTTGTTCACACCATGATTTGTTGATCCCTGTTTGAAGCAAAGTCTGGTGCTTGATGGTGTGGGAGGAGTGCTGTGCTCTTATTTTTCTCTCTGTTGTTTCCTCTTTTCATGAGTCCTGTCCTCTTGAGAAACCAACTCCTATCATGCCCTGAGGCTTGACTGATGCTGGAACGTGTGTCTAAGAAAACATCCTGAAGGGGGGTGATTTTTTGTTCTTAGAAGTCTTAGAAAATGTTCAGCTTCACTGTGAAGTGGTACAAAAGACAGCTCCTCTTTGCAGAGGAAGGCAGTGGCTGGGTGGGCATTAAAAAGCCTGGAGAAGGTTTCTCTCCTCTTGCTTCCCAGAGCTGCTTCACCCTTTAATGAGAAAATGTGAGGGGAAAAGTCGTGATCCAGTTATAACTTGACAAGATGATGTTTACCATAAAAAGGACCTTATTCTGTAGAGAATTTCCTTGGTGTGTAAAGTGAACTGGAGTGAAGACAAGCAGTGCAGCTTCTGCTGCAGCTCTAGAGAGCACTGCTGGGTAAACCCCACCACAACAGCATGAGGTAGCTGCAGTGTCAGTCTAGGCAGGTAATCAAAGGAAAATTGTTCCACAACAGCAGTTGGTGACAGACTGTTCCTTCCTCCTCCTCCCACCTACTTCTGTTGGGAACAAACTGTTCAGAAATTACTAGAACAGTTGTAAGACCAAGTGTTGCAGTTTCAACAGCAGTCTACTGTATCACTGTTTATTGTTTTGATTCAGTGAAAAACAAGCCTATCCAGAAGTCCAAGAAAGCATTTCAAATCAAACACAGGACCATAATATAAAAGCTTTCTGAAAGTACTGAAAATAAGGTCTTGCCCACCATCCAACACAACCCACTCATCCTGGTTTCCCAGAAAGAGCCTGGTAGAAAAAGTATCCTTTGCAGCTTGAACTGGAGGTCAAGTAATTCAAGGTTTGTGGAAGGATGGGGAAAAGAAAGTTTTGGAGTTCAGGACCTTTTGGCAGAACACTCTGTCTCAGCACCTTTCAATTATATCAGGGCTCTGTTAATATCTCAGGCAATTTCCACTGCCATGTTACTCAACTGAAAGAAAAACAACAAAAAATAAAAGGCAGTCTTGGTGATAACAGGAGACTTCCCCAGAAGCCTGGATTAAGTGCTTCTGGGTACAAGCAAAATGCACTCCTTTTCTATGGTTATATTCTTTTAGCTTGCTATTGTTTGTTATGAAAAGCAATGCTCATTAATTAAATATTAGTAACAGCAACCCTTACTTTGTGCTTGGAAAATATCTGGATATACCAAAATAGAGATTTTGTTTATTCTTTATATTATGGTAGCACCTAGAGGCCAGAGCTCTGCTGTGCAAGGCACTGTACAAATCTACACAAGGGGCTGGGACTTGTTTTGAGTAATCTCTTGGAGGATGTAAGCACAAAAGGGGTAATGCAACAGTGAAGCGCAAGAACAAACAAGATGCTGGTGGTCAACCTGGAGAAAGGTGACTGCAGTGAGTCATTTGTGGAACTGTGATTGGGTTTTGTGAAGCACTGTGTTAGAGAAGAGTTTCCTGGGTGGATATGGAAGCAGCCATTTGAGCATAGGCTGTGAGGAATTACATTGAGCATACGTTGTTGGGTGCATCCGCCAGCATCCTTTGCTAGCTTCACTGTCCACTGTATTGATTGTCTTTATGTGTTCATCAGTGACTAATAGATGACAAAAACAATTTGCCTGAACTTGCTATTCCCTCATAGAATTGCTCAATGTGGGATTTACATATGTCCTGGAGACTGAGGACATTGAGTTTTCAGGTTTTCCTTTTCAGTGTTACCTAAGAAAACCCACTGACAGCCCTAGAACTGCATTTCCCACTTTGTTTGCCTCTGCCTACTGAGTTGGTGATAGAAAAAGTCAGGAGCTAGTATGGGTTCAAAAGCAACAGTCCACCCCCAGAGAACCCTACTACTGGTGTCTGTTTAAATTTCATAGCAAGCATGCTCCTGCTCTCAGCTGGAGAATGTTATCCAACCTGACAGGGACTTAAGACACGGGGTCAGGATTGGGGTCTGAGTGTTAGAATTGGCTTTGGTTCAGGTACTAAGCCTGTTGCAGAGGGGGTTTATCAGTGTCCATGAATTACTTGTTGTATTTTTACAAAACCAGCTGTGAGAGCCTCCTTGGAAGTGGATGATATTCGGCTGGTGAGCTATCTGTGGAAAAGTTGCAAGTTTTATCACATGCCAACATTCTGCTCTGGCAGCAGGTCTTCTGTGGAGCATCATTCTTCTTGTTATCAATGGCACTGGACAGCTTTCTGCTGGAATATTTTCCCAAACTCTCTAGTTGGCTGGGAAATAGTGATACACGTGTGCGAGATGTTGACCCATCTGTGGTGCCTGGCACGTGTTACTCTCTTTACTTGAAATGACACGGGGTAGAAACTGCAGCCCCAGTTTGGCAGGACAGTCAGAACCCTGTCATGAACAGCTCTGCAATGTCCCTGGTTTGTCACGTGTCACCTGCTAGTCCCACCTCACTGGGGCTGTTACAATGAAGTGGTGAAATAGCAGAAGGGTTAAGAACCTGATATTACAATGTAAAGACAAAGTCACACACACAAAATAGATGTCAGAGAGCTTTGCATTCTGTGTTCAGCTCCTCTGTAGTCCAGTAATGATGTTGAATTCCACTCATCTTTTCACTAACCTCTTATGCTCCTCTGAATTACATTTTTCTTTCCTATACTTTTGTGTTTCCACTGCACGTGGCTGGGGGAATGCTCCTGCTAAATCCTCACAAACTGTTTTCCATAGGGATGTCACCATGAAAGATCCAATCACAATATTTGAGATCTGTTTATTCCTCATAGCCATTAGCAGAGTTCTCTTTCTAGCCCCCATACTTCAGGCAGTCTGTTAGCCTGTCTCTAGCAGCATTTATTATTTTAATTTATTGTTTATTTTTGAACATTTCTCTATGTGTAAAGTGGAAATAGACTGTCAGATGAAGAGACAAGACTTAATGGAGTTAGTGTTAATTTGACAAGTGAAAGGCTATCAGTAACACAAGTTCCATTTTTATCACAGATAATTGAAGGTTACTGACTGCACAAGTGTTTCTGGTATCCAACCTGGTGAGGGCTGGAGAAGACCAATAAAACAGTGCACACAGAAATTCCAGCAGCAAAGGAGTAGTGCAGGCAGCTGAAGATATGATAATATTCAATGACATTTTCCTGCTTCTGGAAAGTTAGACTTTTCTTCTGCCATTGCCTTTTCCTGTGTATACAGAACCAATGTCAGCAGGCATTTGCCAACAGACTCTGTAGCTGGTGGTTGTTTTGCTCACCTCCCTGTCTTCTTTTGTCTTCCAGAATTGCCAGGCAGAGGCAGCAATTTATTGAGGAGGGCTCCACAGCCCCGTGGTGGAAGTGCCAGCCTCCTTCACCCTGATGCCCTCACTCCAGATGTGAGTTCGTGGTGCTGCCAGAGGAACACCCTGGGTAGCTCCAGGACTGAATACTGTTCTTCAGGTATGTTTGGGGATGCACGTGAGTGCCTTTGCATAGTGTATTGCATGGTGCAAAGCCTCAGGGCTTAGACTGGCAAACCTGCACCAGAGGCTCTGAAGATTACTTGCCCTGGGCCCTCTTCAGTCTCACGGACTGCAAAATGGATTTCATTGGCCAAATCTCCCTTTCTTTCAAGCATTAGTTTATATGTCAGGATTGGTGTCCATTTAAGGCAGTTCCTTCAAAAGCTGTAAAATGGCTTTTACTTTTTCCCCCAGGGACTGGGTGTAAAATTCTTTTCTGTGAAGACAATAAGTCTGATTCCTTCTTCCTCCTGCTTAGTATAATCAGCGCAGGGTAAAGAGGCACTGGGGAAGCAGTGGGGAATCTGGCTCAGGAAATGTCATCTCGTGGTGCTTTTTATTGCATGAGAAGCAAAGGACTGGGGAGAGAAAAGAATGACCTGGGTCTTTTGTAAACAGGGCAGCACAGTTTATCACCAAGCTATTACTGAAGTGTCTAAGAGAGGCAGTAATCAAATGGAGGCAAAAAAAGCCACACATAATTTTTCAATTATTACTTCACAGCCCAGTGTCTGAGTCCATAAAATGTGCACCAGAGAGTTGGATTTAGCAGATTTTGCATTCCTTCAGTGGTGGTTTAAGTGTGCATCCTCATCTTGCAGTCTCATTCAGCACATATTTCTGCAGTCATTTTGCACAGGAGCTCAGCAGCCTAATGCTGGTGTCTTCACAATATTGCTCTGAGTACTGTTCAGATCCTGAATTAAATGGGAACAATGCATTATTTGCCATGGCTGATAACTTAGATATCAAATATGCTTGTATAACATCCAAGTGAAACCATTTTCAGTGACTACACAAACCAAAGCAGTAAATTATCCTCAATGGACATAACCATGTTTTTTCATTAAGTATCTATTTCACAATTCTCATTCTTTACTCTTTGCCTGCAAAGCTCTTTTCAGTTAAAGGTAACATGTCTGCAGTCAGCAGTATGGGACCATTTAATAAGCAGTAATTCGTGTGGCTTTACCAATAGTCTGTGAAATGTAGTTTTATTTTTTATATAACAAATGTCCAATAGAAACCATTTCCTTAGAAACCTTTCCTTAGACACAGAGGCCTAAGCCAACACTCCTTTCAAACACAGACATTCAATATTTGAAACGTATTTTTTCTGTCATTAAAACAAAAGTGGTTTGTTTTGGACTTACCCAGAAATGGGGAGTATTGTGCAGATTTGACAATCCCAGGAAAAGCACTTGGGTTATTCATGGGCAAAAATGGAATGGTTTTCACCTCCATGGTGAAATATAAACCCTGGAGGTCATGACACTGATGAAACACATGGAGTCCTCCTTCCTCGTGGAGAGGGGACACAGAGACACAGCAAGATCCTCTGTGTCAGCCCCTCTGAGGTTTTGCTGCTCAGTGAGACTTCAGACTGTGGCTTAATATTTGTCATGACACAACAAGTAAATAAATACCTTGGCACAAAGCCTAGAGCCTGTCAGCACTGTCCCTGCTGCAACCTCCCGTTCAAAATCCAGAGCTCTATTTATCATCTTTCACCTAAAGCCTGTTTAGAGGAAATCACCTAGGATATGTTTATTCTCCCACTTTGGCTTCTTGATGATGTCACCTAGGCAAACCTCATTTCCAGAGACCCTTGCTGAGAGCACGAGGCCAAAGTAGCTGCGGGGGATCACTTGTCAAGACCATTTAATTCATCATGATGTGTTTCATAGCTGGGGTGTGCAAAGTCAGCTTAAGCAGAAGGCTTATAACTGTGTGATTTCCCCTAAATGCTCCAGCAGGTAATAGTTGCAGCAGCTGGTTAACAAAACATGGAAAAGGATAGGGGTGACAACAAGGGAATTGTGGATGAGATGTTGAAATCAAAGAATGGAAAGAGAAGTAAGAGCAGTACCCAAGGAAAGGTAGACATGAGAGTTAGCAAGTCAAGTGGGGCCTATGGATGGAGGGAAAAAAAAGTTGAATAAAACAGTTGTGTTTTGGGAATTACATAAAGTCATGTCCTGGAAGAACAATTCAAATTGTTGGAAATGTGTGATCCTGGACTTCCTTCCCCTGGCCCCTTGGAGCTGGCTACTTTGAGAGGAGGCTGTCAGGACCCAGAAGTTTTGCAGAGACTCGGCGTGCTGTAGATGATGAGGAAAGCAAGGCCGTGGGCAGCCATCTGCTGCTCAGCCTAGACAGTGTCTCTAGTTGGAGTATGAAGCATGTACTGAGGGACCTGATGGGGAAGAAACAGATAGTACATGAATAGGAAGGTGTCCTTCAACTGTCCTCCTGGACTTAAAATCTTGAGTCTGTGAACACCTCTCTTGGATACTCCATTTCTAACCTCTTTTGGAAAGCATTTATTTTTTTCCAGAGATGGAACAGGGGATTTTCTGCATCCCTTCAGAATGTTAACCTTTCAAAGTCAACAGGAACCACAACGTAACCCAGAATTTCAGTCCTGTTTCACCTCTGATGGCTATTTAGAATTGCTACTCAAATAGGAAGTCTGCTTCTGACCTTTGATGCTGGAATATACTTGAAATTCATGCCTCAGTGTGCCCTGTTATCTACTTTTCATGCATACTTTTCTATGTGGGCTAATAAATATGAGTTTGGGAGCAAAAGCTTTAGCAGTGAAATCCAGCCAGTGATTTTGCTGTGAGACAAGCTTGGAAAAAGCTTATCTAGCAACTGAAGGAGAACAATTTTTCACATAGAGCAGTTTTGACTGTGTCATCCCTGTTTATGACTGACATTCACAAGGAATTTTAATGTTCCAGTGACACTTATGGCAAGATCACTACAATTTAAGTAGCCAGAGATACACATTTTAATTAGGGCTCTTTGTTGAAACATATTTCCCCCGAATCTGTGATTTAAGAGTTTATTTTAATATTATCCAGGCTACACTTTTGTTATTCCAATACATTACATTTCAGTCTGTGTGAGGCAAAAGAAACCAATGGCCTGTGTATTCCAAACTGTACGATGCTCATCTTTGTGCTGGGAAACAAACTCAGCAATCTCAGGCTTCACAATTTTATACCAATCAGGAAGTATTTATACAGATGATGCTCAGAAGGCATTGAGGAGTAATGGGATGCATCAAATCCTTTCATTCTCACAGCCCAGGCTGGGACTGAAGCAAAGTCAGCAACTGTTGCTTAGTCTGAAGTGGATAGGAGCAGTGATTTCTGTCAAGGCACAACCCAAGCAGTAGTTGCTGACCATGGATCTCAACCCTATCTTCTCTAGATACCACAGATAAAAGTCAGCTGTGTATCAATCCCGCTGTAATATGCTGACATTTTTAAGGCTGAAATAAATTCAGAAAAGACTGGGAGAAATTAAAAGTGAGCAATAAACTAACTGTTGATTTGCAACACACTGTTGTGCTCCCGGACTACTGGGATACAGAGAAGGCAATTTAATAGTGGAAGTTTTGTGTGAATAGGTAAGGGTATGAGAAGAGAATATTCCATCTCTTATCTGGAAGCTGTCAGTGTCATTGCTGCAGGAGTTTATCCATCATGACAAAAAGCAATATTTGGGCACTGACAACACCTCGAGAGCTTTAGGCACATAAGAACAAATCCATCCCTGGTTCTGATCGGAATGTAAAACTGCAGGATGTTTTCATTTTCACTTTTCTGTGGCTTCCTCACACCAGATTCAAATGAAAGTCAGTTTCATCTTTTAGGACCAAAACTGGTTTAAAAAAATGAGCAGACAGTCCTTCCTACAAACTCTGCTTGTGTAAGAATGCTTCAGGGGAGCACAGCACCAAGTAGCTCTAACTCCACTGTTTTGCAAAGGACTGAATTGTTAAACATGCTCACATATTTTTCCTGTCACAAGTTGGAGTTAATGCAACTTGTTGTTCCTGCAACTTTAGTATGAAAACAACTCCGAGTACAGGACTCAGAGAGAAACATCAGTTGGAAATGGTTTGTGCTTAAATGGGTTCAGTCTAAGGTGTCAAAACCAATGTTTTTCACTCCGAAGTATTTAAGGTTTGTATTTTAGTTATTCAGCTTTGCAAAAGGAAACCTCAAAATAAAACTTTTTTTTTTCCTAAATATTTTCTTAATTCAATGACAGCTGTCTTTGCATAGAATTCAGTAGGCTTTGGATCAAGCACTGTTTTCTCTAGGGTGATACCATCTGGGATAGATGATAGCTGGGAATGAGTTGTGGCTTGTACTAAATGTTACTTGGGTCTCAGTTCAGCTGCAATCAGATGAGGGTGTAGAGGCAGAGGCTGATGCAGGCAGGAGAGCACTGGGGGAGCAGTGGTGTTGCCAAGAAGCCTGCACCCTTACCCCAAGATAGGAGTGTACAGGTTAAAGCTAAGGCAGAAATCACTGCTGGTTGTATCAGCCCAGACTCTCTCATATACCCTCTAATTTACTTTCCGTGCCGCATGGGACACATGATCTGATTGCAGTGCCCTCAGTCTCCCCTTGATCTTATTCCCAGTGTATAAAGGACTGACACTCTCCTGCAAAACTGGCTGAAATTAATATCAATGACTCCATCAACTGGCAGCTTGGACATCTGTGAAAGAGACACCAGATCAGGTTTACTCATGACTGATTGTGAGCAGGGAGTGTAAAAAGATCTCAAGTCCCTGGAAGAGGTCCACAGTAATGTATTCCTGGGGTCACATGCCCAGATCTTCCTTGATCTCACTTATTGGAGCTATTTGATTTTGAATAAAATATTTTAAATATTAATCGGGTTGGAAACTGCCTGGGAATGGTTCTTCCTCCTGACAGGCAGAGTACTTGCTAGGGAGGTGGAATACCTGTGTGCAGCAAGTCGTTAGTAAGTTTATGTAAGGTTGAAGAGCTGCTGTAAGAGAGTGTGAGAAGCCATCATCTCTCTGCCCTGGAGTGTTAGCAGTCAGGTCACTAGGACAGCTGTTCCCAGACAGGTGGCAACTCTGCTGACCCCTGTCCTGGCTGCTGTGCATGAACTGCTGGTTAATGAGGTAAAACAGGCTGACACATTTCTTCTCTTATTATCCTCAGATAATTGGTTGAGAGCCTTTTCCATCTAGTGAATTAGAGCCAACCATTTCAGCTGGCTCTTCTAGTATCTATTAAACCATTTCCTTAACCAAAAAATAAAATAATCATAGAGTGAAGAATTGAAGAAGAGGGATAGATGAGCCTATCCTGTATTCAGGATATTTTTCACTTAACACTGGCAAAGCCACGTGTCTTATGTTTTGGTGCTTGTTTTGAGATCTTGACAGAAAAGATGCTCTTGAAGGACACGGCTGTGTGGCTAAAGGTGAAAAAGAGTTTATTCATTTTAAATGATAATGTATTCTTGAGTGCTGAAGACCATTTGATTACTTCTTTTGACCCCTTTCTTACCCTTGGTATCTTCTGGCTGTAAACCATTATACCACGTAGCATGTTTCACTCCTTTCTTGAGTCTTGTTTTATCCATCTTCTTGCAAGATTCACTATCCTATTCTTATTTGCCTTTTCCCACTCTTTTACTGTCTTGAACATATTATTTCTTCTCTCTAATTCTTCAGCTTCCTTTAGCAAGTTCCTGTGCCCTGTATCCTGGATTCTAAATGAGGCAGCACCACTGGTTTTGAACAGCATCCTATAATCTTCAGCTTGTTTTTTAGCCATTTTGGTGTAAAAATTACCAACTTGGCTTTAGCAACAGGCATTGTACAGTGAGCCGAGATTTTCACTGAGAAGCCTCCAAGGGAGTTTGTTTCTTTGATTCCAGCAGGTGACTTAGGCTCTTCTGTTGTTTGGAGTGGTATTGTGTGATACCATGAGTACATTTGTGTATTTCTGTGCGAGAAAGAACGTTTACAAAACCCAGCAGCTGATGGTGCAGAAAGGCCATTGTGTAAGTCCCCAATTACGCTTGAAAACACTTTTGTCTAATTTATGACTAACAAACCCATGATGAGACAACAACATAATGAAGGAGGGGAAGGTAGGTTAAATGTCATCTGCTTATAAGTACCAAAACATTTGCTTTTATATTCTGTCTGCCTCTTTAGCATTTCACGTTTGCCAAGTCTGAAGAGACTGCAAACTGGTGAAGGAGAAACAATAATTTATCAAGTATTTATACTAAACATGGTTCAAGGAGACCTCAGTCCTGGTGTGAGCTTCAAGAGACTATAAAAATGCAAGCAGGGGGAACTTGGCAAACAAGTAGGGTCAGGATTTCTGTAACACAGCCCATGAAGTAAAATTGAGATGAAACTGGACAAAAGCTACTTGAGCACAGCTGCTGATTCACTTTCTAATGGTGACATCTATCAGAGTGATGCAGTCTCGAGAGGGAAGCAGCAGGAACTCCAGCAGTGAATCATTTAAAAATTAGTCTGCTAAACCACTTGAGAATATAGTAAATAGAAGAGGTCTGTGTAGGTGGAGGACAGCTGAAAAAAAAGGAATATGTAATTTCCAGCTCTCAGTTCTGTGAGTCTGGGACAGCTACCACACACTTGTCTTTCACTTTTCCAGTACATCCAACCAAACTGGATAATTTTTTTTAACATTTGGGAGAAGGAGAGATAAACTGTATTAAATGATTCCACTCATGAGCTGCATAAAATGCCATGAAATTTATGGCAGCTCTTTCTTCCCAGTGCAGGAATTTCTTCTTCCAACCTTTTCCATCAAAACAAATAATTCAATCAAATCCAGGTGCCAAAATAAAAAGTGAAAAGGCAGTGTTCTTCAAAATGTTCAGAGCCAGCTGTACAAGGTGATTTACTTCACTGTATGTAAACTCTATTTTTCCAAAACCAGCTTTGGAATATACTATATGGTGGAAATTAATCTTAACCTTATTCTCTAGCAACAACATGTAAGCCACAAGGAGACCAAAAAAAAAAAGAAAGAAAATGCAAATTCATTTGCTCACACTGTGTTAAGCTCTGGAAGATGCTGTTCATTTATAGCAGAGCAGAATTTTCATTTTATATAAATTGGATTTTTCCTTTTTCCCAATAAAATGGAGTGTATTACAGGAGATAGTTTAGGGCTTTTACAAACAGATAAACACCTTTAATTACTGCATAGAGAAATTCTCCAGTACTTGCAGCAAGTGTTCTGCTAGGTGAGTAGAAACAGAAGCTGGGTGGATACAGCATTTGTGTTGGCACCAGGGAGGCAGTACCAAAACACTCCACCACAAGTGTGACCCATTCTGACACCAACATAAGGAGCAGCTCTTGCTGTCTGCACCATGAAAAGATAGTGGTAGGCTTTTCACAAATCATGACAGGTAAATGACAGTGCTCCTCAGCTTTGTTTAAAGCCAGAACCACTGGAAGCATGGACTCTGTTATTTCTGTCATTTTGTTTTCTACCTGAGCTGTGTACAGCTGAGTTTAGAAGGTGTAGAGGACTAACCCCAAGTCTCTCCAACCATGCACAAGAAATCCCTGTTCCCTGGAAAGAGCCAGGACTTTTTTTCCAAGAGCCCACAGAGCCTCTCTGCCTCATCAGTGAGTATTTTTTCATTTGGAATAGCAACCTCCAGAGACCTCCTTGGTGTTAGACAAACTACAGACACACATTGCTCTAAGCTGCTCTTTAAGAGCTTGAAGCCTACTTAAAAGTTGATGTGCATGTATAATGAGAAGTGTGACATGATCAAAAAGAAGTGACAGGAAAACTACAACAGCACAGTGGCTTATCTCACATGTGCAGGACTGGGTAGGTCTGATGTACTTCAACTCGTTAAGTAGGTTTAATGAAATACTCCAAACCTGCTGCCACTCTGCTGTAGCCCTTCACATACTTACATGCTGCCCCTAAGCTTGCCTGTACCTTTAACTTTCATTACTTTTGCCTTAAAGAGCTTATTTTGACATTTTTTTCCTATGAGATAAATCTGATGGCAGCTCTCCAGGGCACAGGATGCAATGGAGAAGGCAGAGGTCTCACAGCAGAGCTGGGTTTGTAGCATCATGTCTTGACCAGAGAAGAGCCACAGCAGGTGGGCTATGTAAACAGACCCTACCTGCTCCCAGTTCCATTTTCCAGTTGTACCTTTGAGCTGTTACCTATGGATTCCTATGGATATCACCTATGGAGGGTCTGCAAAGCTCTTAGAGTTTGCTGGGCTGGAATCACTGCAGCACAGCATCTCTGTGAGTGACCAAAACACAAGTGTATGGAAACAGAGGTTTTGCCTCCTGTAGTCTTTCTTTTTTCCCTGGAGTGTGTATTCCCCCAAATAAGGGGAGGACTGGAGAGTCATATTATTTAATTAAAAAAATGACACAAGAAGCACTTAGTGGAACTTATGGTATTGGTTTTCAAAATGATCTCCACTGAAAACAACTCCTGAGGACTCAGACATGCTCTAGAGCAGTCAGTGAGGTCTGTGATTTTATTTGTTCTTGGAAAAAAGAAATGGAGAGGTAAAACTTATGGACTGAAATAGCAAGGAATTGGGAGGAAAAAAAACTGTTTTAGAAAACAGTGGGCCTGTTGCTAGTACAGTTTTGTAGTATCTGGAAATTAAGTGTGCAGGGTAATTGTGCATACATCCTTTGTTCAGAGAGAACCAATATTCCTGTAACAAATCTTCCCTTTGCCACAGTAGCGTGGAAGGGAACCCTGGATCATTTTGAAATATTTCTGCAGAAAAGCACATTATACCTAATGACTGCACACTGGGTGATGGAAGGCACTTCACTTATCTGGGGGAAAAAAAAAAATGCTTTTTAATGACTTCATTTATTCATTTTTAAAAACCAGTAAAGTTGTCATGTTATAATCTCCCAGAGATACTCCCGGGTGAGCTGTGGAAAGGCAATTTCAGCACACCTAGGGCTTCACACTGTAACAGAACCTGTTGTGCCTTCCAGCTTAATCACACTGTGGCATTTAGAGATCACTCATTGTGGCTGGCAAAAAATGTCTTGCAATAACAGCAACTTACAGTTTTGCAGCAATTTTTACTCCTTAAGCAAACACACTGAAGTCCTTTACAAAACACTGACTACATCCCAGGTATTCAGTCGCTGAGCGTTGTGAGTCCCCTCTGTACTACCAGTGGCCCTTCTATAATAAAAATATATCCCTGCTTCATAAGAAGTTATTGCTGTTATAAAGCATGCACATGTTTTTAACTCACAGCAAAGTTCCTTTTCCAAGGGATCATACTGTGTCGTGGGCTCAGGCACCAAAATATAACCCACAGCACCTTACAGCCACCTGGAAAAGAGCAGTCTGGTCCCGAACAGTCAAATGTTTGATAACACAAGTTGTGATAAAAAGTGCTTCTAGCAGACTTCCAGACTTCAGGGTGTGCTGAACTCCACAACCCAGGCAGTTCAGCATTCTCAGTATTCAAGCAACAAGTGCTCATCCACATTTGGGAAGGATTCACCTATTCACGTGTCATGGTAGAATATGAAAATAACCCTTCACGGGTGAAAAGTATATTTAATTTGCTAAGATTTTGGGTGTCATTTTAGAAAGCTTTTGATGTTCTGGATGCTGCAACTGAAGAAAGAGTTTCCTAGTCTCTGCATGCTCCTCTGCAGCAACTTGCAGGAGGATTATTCACTGTCAGATGGCCCCATCTAAGCCAACTGTGTTCTTCATTGATTCTTGGAGGTCATTTCCCTGCATGGCCAGGGCACTGTGACAGCAAGCTTGTCCCAGGGCTTGCAGGCCCAGCAAACTGCCATAAAAAGGGAGGGACAGAGTAAGTGACTGAGTCAGGAAATCTATATGCTTCTCATTACTCAGTACAATAGGTATGATATGTTGTCTATAAATACAGATAAATTATTACAGAATTGGAACATTTTACTTAAACAGATAATAGATGGGCTATGTGAGCAAGGTGGAAATCACCCTGTTTCATATATCACACTCAAAACCAATATATGATTTTCTGTATATGGTGTACTCCTGCTGTACTTGAGAAACAATGCCCTGTGTATTTTTCTTCACCGAGTGAACCAAATCCATTTATATCTTTGCTAACATGGCCACAAGAAGAAAGAAGAGTGAAATCTAGCACTGCTATTGATATATTGAAATTGGTGATTGGAATTCTTTATGAAATATTGCAAAAGAAGAAATAGCATGCTTATTCTTTTCTGGATAATCTTATGAATGACAAAACCTACAAACAGACTTTGCATTTTGGAGAGGAGGAAAAAAATCTCCTGAACTAGAACTCCATTGCCAAGTGACCTTTAATGCTGGCCTAAAACCAACTGTGGCATGAGCCTTCTAAGTAGGAACCCCCAGAAGTGAACAACATTGCTAGGTAGCCAGGATCTGGGGACTAAGAACAGGGAGATACAATCCAAAACTGAGAATTCTGAGGGAGATGCACCTTTTAGGACATGAAAATGTTTTGGGGGGGAAATGGTGGGGAAATTGAGATGCTCAATTCTCTTTTAAGAGAGTAATGGGTTTAGCTGAGCTGTGTAAATCTAAGATGTGCAGCTGTTTCTGAACTATTTGTTCCTTTGGGTTTTCACATGCAAACTGACGAGCTGCATTCAGGAGCAATGCAAGGTGCCAGATTTCTCACTAAACAACCTAGGCAGCACAAACAGTATATGAAGAAGCTGAAAAGTCAGTCTTCTTCATCTGCCTTGCTTTAAAACTCACAGAATTGGTGGCTGCAGCTCTCAGGGGTCACCCATACGCAGCACGACTCAAAGCTGCCACCTTTATCACTGCAGCATCGCCTTGATAGGGCTCTGAATTGAGGCAGTTCTTAAACAGATTTTGCTTAGGGTATGATATAAAGTTATAGGGAATATGAAATATCCTTCAAAATGGAAACTTTCCAAGTACAATCTGATCACAGTACGAGAAAACCAGTGATCTGACAACCCTCTGGAATGACATTATGATAAACAAGTCAACGTTCCAGGAAGGATGAAACAGATAAATAAATATCACCAATCAGCTCACCCAAGGCTGAGGTGTTTTCATGTGTGAGTGCATGCACCTGAAGTGGTCTGAGGTCAAACTGATTTTCCAGTAAACACCATTGGCTCTTCCCCTACAGCACAAACAAATCTGTCCCAACCTTGGGCTGATGTCATCCTTACAGTCCCCAGCTATTTTTTCTTTCCTACTCTTGTGTCATTGTTTCCCTTTTAAGCATTCTTCATTATGGAAAGAAAAAAAACAGGGAGAGATTTGTGAGCAAGGAAGGAATGAAGGCCAGAATGCTTATCCTCCCATGGCTCAGACAGAAGCCATGGGCTTTCAGCAGCAGTGTGTGTCTACGTTTGGAGTTAGTGTATCTTTAATGCCCACATGGAGCCTCTCACTTAAAAGCCTGGCAGGGAATGATAGTTCAATACTTCACACCAATCTTAATTTCTTATCTCACCTAATTGCCATTAAAATTGCACATTTACTGGGCATTTCTCTGTATGAAAAACAATGTCAGTCATTATTATAGCCATTATTATGGCTATTAAAATCAGATTATTCAGACTTTTTAATGTTTTAATAATTATTTACTAACAGCTATCATGTATTCAGAGCACAAACTCCTCTGAGGCTTGAAAGCCTGTCTAGAAGTTTCAATTCTACCCATAAGATATGTGCAAACAGCACTGGAATCTATAAGGGCCCACAAAAATCCCCGGGTCTAATCCTCAGCACACTTAAAAGCACAAAGCTCAGTTCCAGAGGAATCCTGATCCAGTTGTTCTCAATGCTGCTGTGCCAGAAATTGGGTGGCACAGCAGTGTGGATGCAGATGCTTTGCCCAGGTGAAAAAAAAAACCACATCTTTCCAGGGAGGGGAAGGGTCTGGCAGTGTTTTAGGAGGCTGGCATACACACAGTGCCCTGGAGTTTGAGAGGAACTTGTGCCTGAGAGTCATCTCACTCCATACCATTTTTTCAGGCTCTTAGTAGTTCAGAAATACCAGATGTTTGTTAATAAGGAGCTAACTACTTGAATGATTTCTAAATATTTTGGCAATTAACAAAATCAGGTTCAACTCAGCAATGAGTGGAATTACTCCTTAATCATCATTTCATTAATGCTGTGCTTAAAAAGAACAAAAGGGGAAAAAAACAATACAAAACTAGACTTTCATATGCATTAAGATATAGAAGTGGGTTATGTTTCATAATACAGTGACTTTGGGTGATTTCTACCAAGCTCTTTTGGCTGAACTCACTGTGAATACTTCTGCAGCAAGTGAAAACAGCTGACTTTTCATAGGAGGGAAGCCCCAGGGGAGAGGCAGAATGTGCCTCGTTGCTGCAATGCTTTCTCTGAAAGCCCTTTGGGCAGAAGGAAACCTCAGAAACAGAGGAACAAGGCTGGATCCAAAAGAAGTGCATGTGCTTGAAGGACCATTAAATACTCGTGAGCCAGAAACTATTTGCATGACCAGCAGATATTGAAATACTGAAGATATCTCAGTTGGGGTTTCATTTATGAGTTGATTTTTGTTTGTTTTAGTGGAAGTTACCCCTATGCACATCAGGAAAAATTCATCGTTTTGTGTTCTTTCACAGTCATGCCTCTAGGTCAGAATTAAGACACCAAGTAAAGCATCCTTCTGCCTTTGCCTCCAAAGTGATCCAAAGATAAGCTCTGGCAGGCAGTACCACACCAGGCTCCATACAGAAGGCAACAGCACCATTTCCCTAAGTGCTGGGTGAGACAGGAGGGAGACAGGGCCCCTCATGTGCTGCTTCTCTCCACAGCTCTCACCTTTCAGAAGAAAGTGGTAGGTAGCAGGGTTAAAGATATTTGGCACACAAGAAAATACCTGGAAAAAGGGGTTTGCTTCCCATAAGCTGCCTCAGTTCATTACATCAAGGAGTGTAACCCTGAGCAGGAGATCCTGTGTGTGGTTCTAGTCTTACAGGACCCTTGTGATACACTCAAACATGAAATCCCTGAGGCATCTGGGGGGGTCATAGTCACACAATAGCAATGAAGTTTAATGAGTCTCTAAAACACAAACATTTACTCAAGTAAACCCATGGGGTTACTCATGTGATTAAGCATCTGTCAGAATGAAGCCTTAAATATGTCCCCCATCCAAGCTGGTTGTGGGTGTGAGTACAGAGTAATTCAGAACTCTAAACACCTTCACATGCCATCCTCCCTGTAGCTGTCAGTGACTCATAGAATCACCTGCTTATCCAAAATGAATTCTTAATTAAAATATGAGACTCTTCTTAATGTTGGGTTTGGGTTTTTTTCCTGTGTGTGGTTTTTTTCCTGAATGGCTGGAAACTAATTAGAGCTCTAATTAAGTAATTTCACCTGACATAGTTATCTGAATATTATCTCATCAGTAGTAATGCAGTGAGGGATTTTATGTGCTTTGGGAAATCTGCTCAGATTCCTTCAGACCCTTTGAGTTCTGTGTCTGCCAGTTTTATGTGGCCTCTCCAGGCTTTTGCCTGGGGATTGCATGGACTGTGTTCTGCTCTGTTATTTATGTGTACATCAGTAGAAGATCTCGATGGATTTTCTTTTTTATGGGTGATTTCCTTTTTGAGTGGTGGCTTTTTTGGCTGTCATTTCACATGTTAGGAAGGCAGGAATTTTTTGCAGTAGCAAGCATTTGATGAGTAATCAGATCTTTGCTCCAAATCCATACCTTGGTGCTGCCCCTGCACACGCGCTGCTGTGAAGCTGTTCCTTTGACTGCATTGTGTTTTAGTTGCACAGGAACAGCCTCACACAGTTCTGCCTTCTAGACCTGTTTCTTAGGATGTTGCTGAGGAAAAATATCCATCATTACCCTGGCAGGTAAAGTTGTACCCAGCTGGCTGTGCACTCGTGAGATAAACCACAGCCCTGTGCCACAATGGCCTTTCAACATTAAAATGCACACATAAAAAATGCTCTGCCTGCTCCTATAACAAGAAAAATTAATATCTGCACACTTGGGAATCTTTCCATTTAAATGCAGATTGCAGCTTTCCCCACAGCTCTTTGGAACCATTAATCCATTCAGGAGACTTCTCTTCCCAGGGTGGAGGGAGATGGACAGGGTTGGCTTTCAACGTGTTGGGTCATTTTGTTGTTGTTGTTTTGTGCACACCTTTAACTTTTAGAAGCTGGTGTGTCTGCTCCAGTTTTATTGAAAGGAAAACAACAAGAGATTAAGTTTGTTACCTCTAGCACTGGAAAAATTTCATTATTTCCAGAATGTTCCAGAACCATGACAACACTGAACAAGATTTTGAACCTATATAAACATAGTCTGGGAAACACTCCAGGTTTTCAGTAACTTACAGTTATGGTAAGAGCAGTGGTTACTGAGTGGTCTACAGCTAAAGAGACTTAAACAAATCCCCCATTCACTGTTCCCAGGCTTACTGCTACCTGCAGCCCTCCTAACAGATTAATTTGGGTTAAGTAGGGTCGTGCCTGCTTCCAAGTACGCTCCAAGGAGTAATAAGGACAGCATTTAAGTGTCCTACCTGGTGATGATATCTCTTTGGAGGCAGCTTAAATAGGAGCATGTCTTTCTAAGAGTCCCTAATGAGTTTTGAAGACAAGCAGTTAGGATCTTAGATACCTGAACTGTTTTGCTGCTATATGCCTTTGTGTTAATTGCCTCAGTTATGAGGCATCTAACAGTTAAGTTAGTGAGGGTTTGCTGTAACACAATAGATTAATTTATGGTCCAGTCATTTCACAGCAAAATAACTGCTGGTGATCTCTATCTTTTTTTTTTTTTTTGAGGTGATCCAGCTCAATCAAAAGTAAAGAGAGAAAGGATTGATGAGGAAGCTTCAGGCTAATGAGTTTCGGACAGAATCGTGTTCTGTTGCTGGATAGAAACCTCTCTTCTCAGGCATTTAATTTGTTAAGGAGATCAGGGCTCTACACTTTAGGCATTAAAATAAATATATAGGATGTCCAAGGCAAGCCAGAAGTCAGCCCAGTCCAGGAGCCTTGGAAGGTCACTCAAATTCATTCTTCTTTCATTCTCTTTCTTTTCCAAGGATCTTCACTTTCTTCAGATGAAGCTGATGATTTTGACATTGGTTACAGAGGAAGCTTGAGGGACTCTGATGAAGCAGGAGGAGCAATGAGCTCTCTCAACAGAGGTACTGAACACCACCCTGAAGGCATTTAAACTCCTGTGCTTGGTTTTTCCCTAGGGTATGCGTGCTGCGTGGTTGAGCATAAAACACTAAGAACTCGAGACTGCAGTTTCACCAGTAGTAAAAGCGACTGGGAATGTATGTAGTGTGAGGAGGAATATTAGAATACTGGTGGATGTTAATGACTTTTGCTTTGGCTTTTTTTCCCCTACCATATAAAATTAAAATAATACATCTAGTTGAGTCAGAAGAGTGAAACACTCAAAAAGTGAGGGCACACTGTGAGCAGATTGCAAAGCAGCAGCTTTGCTTGATATATTTTATTTAAAAAGCCCCCAGAAGCTGAAAGCACTTTGGATATTTACCCAACTTTCTGCCAGTGAAGGAATTCCTGCTCTGGTGGCACCAGGAGGGATGTCACAGGCTTTGGGTCTGTGTCATGGTTTCAACCCACCCAGCTGTCAGCAAAGAACCATGCAGCTGCTCACTCCCTCCTACTCCTCTCCAGTGACACGGGGAGGAGAAAATACAACAAAGGGCTGGAGGGTTGTTGAGACAAAGGGCAGGGAGTGCTCAGTGATGGGCAAAAGACAGAGTAGATTTAGGGAAAAAAAAAGGAAAAAAATTAATCACAAAGCCCATGACCAGTTTACTAATTGAATCAGCACAGGCCAGTAAGAAATACAACTGGATCTTAAAAACTCCTTCCCCCCACTCCTCCCCTCTTCACGGGCTCAGCTCTGCTCCTGGTTCTCTACCTCATACACCCCTGGGCAGGGAATGGGAGTTGCTGTCAATCCATCCCATGTTTCTTCTGCTTCTTCCTCCTCACAGAGAAAACTCCTCGCAGTCCTCCCCTGCTGCCACATGGTGTACCTACCAAGAGAGAGATTTCTCCATGTGGGTCTCTTCTGCAGGCTGTAGTCCTCCCACTGCTGGCCACTCCAGCATGGGCATCCCTCTCATCCTTCCTCAGGAGCAGGCTCCTGCTCCAGTGTGGGGTCCTCCACGAGCTGCAGGCAGGATTCTGCTCCACTGTTGATCTCTAAGGGCTGCAGGGGGTCAGTCTGCCATCCCACCACTGGCTGCAGTGGAATGTCTACTTTGGCATTCCTCCCCTGATCCTTCCTCACTGAGCTTGGTGTCCTCATGGTGGTCACTTTCCCACCCCACTCCTCCAAAAGCAAAAGAATCCCCAAAAGAAAAGAACTCACCTGACAGGTTTTGCCATTCTTAAATATCTTATCCAAGAGGAGCTGCCTGGCTCATCCTTGGCTAGAGGCAGGTCCAGCTTAGAACCAAGGGATCTTCTTGAAGCTTCTTACANCTACTCCTCTCCAGTGACACGGGGAGGAGAAAATACAACAAAGGGCTGGAGGGTTGTTGAGACAAAGGGCAGGGAGTGCTCAGTGATGGGCAAAAGACAGAGTAGATTTAGGGAAAAAAAAAGGAAAAAAATTAATCACAAAGCCCATGACCAGTTTACTAATTGAATCAGCACAGGCCAGTAAGAAATACAACTGGATCTTAAAAACAGAAGCTGTGCCAGTAGTCCCCTCCTCCACTACCAAAACTGCCAGACACAAACCCAAACCACTCATAATTGCTAAAAATCCCTTAGCAACACAGTGGCTTATGAACCAAGACCCAGCCTGGGATAAGTGCTGCTTCACTTGCTTTCATGTGGGCTGGCAGCTCAGCTTCTGTGGGAGCACTGTCTCTAGCTCTTGGAGGAGCCTTTATGTGNTCCTTCCCCCCACTCCTCCCCTCTTCACGGGCTCAGCTCTGCTCCTGGTTCTCTACCTCATACACCCCTGGGCAGGGAATGGGAGTTGCTGTCAATCCATCCCATGTTTCTTCTGCTTCTTCCTCCTCACAGAGAAAACTCCTCGCAGTCCTCCCCTGCTGCCACATGGTGTACCTACCAAGAGAGAGATTTCTCCATGTGGGTCTCNCACAATTCTCCTTTCCTGTGTACTGTCAGCACTCAGAAACACTGAAGAAATAATGTGGCTCCTTTTATTCTATCCCATGTTTCCTATTTGCTAGGTATTGCCTAAGCCAGTGCTCTGTCAGGGAAAGCACCCCACAGCATATTGTTTTGTTCATCTTGACCACTGATTTTTTTACCCTNCTGCAGGGGGTCAGTCTGCCATCCCACCACTGGCTGCAGTGGAATGTCTACTCTGGCATTCCTCCCCTGATCCTTCCTCACTGACCTTGGTGTCCTCATGGTGGTCACTTTCCCACCCCACTCCTCCAAAAGCAAAAGAATCCCCAAAAGAAAAGAACTCACCTGACAGGTTTTGCCATTCTTAAATATCTTATCCAAGAGGAGCTGCCTGGCTCATCCTTGGCTAGAGGCAGGTCCAGCTTAGAACCAAGGGATCTTCTTGAAGCTTCTTACAGAAGCTGTGCCAGTAGTCCCCTCCTCCACTACCAAAACTGCCAGACACAAACCCAAACCACTCATAATTGCTAAAAATCCCTTAGCAACACAGTGGCTTATGAACCAAGACCCAGCCTGGGATAAGTGCTGCTTCACTTGCTTTCATGTGGGCTGGCAGCTCAGCTTCTGTGGGAGCACTGTCTCTAGCTCTTGGAGGAGCCTTTATGTTGTCACAATTCTCCTTTCCTGTGTACTGTCAGCACTCAGAAACACTGAAGAAATAATGTGGCTCCTTTTATTCTATCCCATGTTTCCTATTTGCTAGGTATTGCCTAAGCCAGTGCTCTGTCAGGGAAAGCACCCCACAGCATATTGTTTTGTTCATCTTGACCACTGATTTTTTTACCCTTGACCACTGATTTTTTTACCCTTCTGCCATAGGTTCTTGGGCTTTTCATATGATTTTAGATTTATCTATGGTTGAAAGGTCAAAGTGTGCCCAGGAATGTGTAGCTTGCATTGCACAGCAAAAGGCAGAGGATGAAAGCTTGATCTCTACGCAGTCGTATCCTAAATTCTTTTATTCTAAACACAGTTTGGAACTGGGGTTTTAGAAGTCGTAAGGTGGACTCTTCAGCCTCAGATCAGTCTTAAGGTCCTCTGGTTTTTCACCTTCCCTTCGTCTCCTCTGAGAAAAGTCAGGTGCATGTGAAATACATTTATAGAATGGGGAGCAGTACTGCCCAAGTTTCTGTACAAGCTATTAGGAAAATCAGATGCTGTGGAACCAGTCAACCATGAAAAATACCTGATGTCTTCCATTTACTGCTCCTCATTGCATGCAGAGGAAAATGTCATCTGAGTTTCCTTTCAGCTTTTTTTGACATTTCTAAAGAGATTCAGCTACTCAGATGGAGCTTTTAGCAGCTCCATCCTTTCATTCAGAGTATTTCACTACATTTTCTTTTAGTCTTTATCCATATGGGTAATCTCTCTGATCCGTTGTTTGTCTCAGACCTTTCTAATTTATTGTTTCAGTTTCGACTGCCTTTGAATTATGAAACAAAAGCTGCTTAAAAGTGCAATTTTCTTTCAGCATCACAGCAGTCAAGAGACCAAATATATTCAACAGACTCCCAAAGCTTAAAACTATTCTAGTTTCTTGGCAAGTGTTTGGGAAGTTGTCAGAAAAGTGGAGGGCTTGAAGGCAGTGGCAATCGGTTGAAAGAGGGGAGAAAAGAGAACAAGTCTAAATGCAGATGGAAATAAGTTCTGTTTGGTCTCTTCTGTCATGCATAAATCTAAACCTTCATTTTTAAGGAGATGGTAGCTTCTCCTAATCTGCTCCTTTTCAGTCAGTCCTTTCACAAATAAAAGCTTTTCATGTAAACTCATTAACCAAGCCCACCACAAACCCATCTGTCTATGATATATAATTCATGAACAAAATACACAGGCACTTACAAGAAACACATTGTGCCAAAGAATTAACGACTCCAAAGTAAAATGATAAAAATAGGTATAATAAACAAACAAGTGGCTCAAAGAGATGTGATTTGTCATTAATGTAATGGATTTTTGCAAATATAAACAAGGAAGCCATTAAACTTTAGCCAAAAAAAATAATATTCTAATTCAGGTGACTCTTCTGGAGTCCAGCTGTAACAAACCAGCCTCCATTTCTCCTCCTCTACCAACAGCAATCTTCAGCATTTCAATTGGAGCAAACTTTTTGGGAGGGAGAAAAGCTGAGGGCTATTGTACACAAAACTTAGGCTTCTCCTGTTTCTCCTCTTTTATCCTCCCACAAAACCA
Source organism: Chloroceryle aenea (assembly GCA_013399075.1). Lineage (NCBI taxonomy): Eukaryota > Metazoa > Chordata > Aves > Coraciiformes > Cerylidae > Chloroceryle > Chloroceryle aenea. The sequence continues at coordinate 73,065 of VWZY01010410.1, forward strand.
CCACACACCCTGGTAAGGAGAAAAAACTTCTTTAAAAGTTAATCTTTTTGAAGAATTTAAGAAATCACAGCAAGAAAAGCATCAGTTGCAGCTGTTGGTTGGGAAGTTTTTAAAGACAGTTAGAGAACAAACTGTAGGGGCTGGAGAGCCCTGGAATGTAGAAGTAGCTGATCTGAAGAACTGGTTTTTAATGGACTTTTCTGGTAAGCTGTCAAGACACTTTTCCCCCATGAATTTTCAATCGTTTCACCAACTCTCTCCATCTCACTTGCTATTTATTCTGTAATGATGGTTACTGACAATTGTTCCTACTGCATCTGGATCAGTAATTCCCAAACTGCTCACCAGAACATGATAGCTACAAGGTTGTAATAAGCAAGACCTGTTTTCAGCAAATCAGGGTGAGTGTTCTAGATGTTTTCACATGTGGTATTATGACCACGGCTGCAAATGTTCCTGGTGTTAAAATGGAGCAGGTTTACATGAAATCTATTTTAGCAAGAGACAGCAATAGTTGTGTTAGGCAGGAAAGGAGGGGGTGAAATCATTTACAGTCTGGCTATTATATTGACTATTTACAGATGTGAAGCCAGTAGAAGAGCTTCACTTAGGCTACATCTGGACTGGGCTGGTGCATCCTGGCTCCTGGTCCTCTGAGCATCAGGCTGGGACCAGGGCACACCAGGGCTCCTCTTTGTCCTAGATCTTCCTTCAGGGATGAAGTCCCAGTGAAAGAGAGTGGATCTATTAGCAGACCATGGGGAAAAACATTGATCCATAATATATGTGTCCAGCTTCTGAAGAGAGACTGTCCTCTGGGGTCAAGTAATGAGTCAGATTAACCTGAAAACTGCCTCCATGGTGTGGTTCAGAGTGGGGTGTGACAGGTGACCTGGTGGCTGGAGCCGGAGTTTTGGGTGAGAGAAGGACTGAGTCAAAAGCAAGAAGCTGAGCAGGAAGAATGTAGTCTTGAAAAAATTAATGCCTAACTTTTGTCTTTCCCAGCAGCATCTCTTCGAAACAGCATTAGCAGAGTTTGGCCAGCTGTGTTATACAGAATTTCTTGACTAAAATAGGATTCTCTTTTTTTTTATCTTGCATATTGTTTTGCTATGTAGCATATGGTTTTAGACTGTGGCAAATTTCACCATAATGAAACAATAATCAGCTTCAGACAAGGCAGAAAGATGGATGTCTGGATCTTTCCCCTCCACAGAATCATATTCAGAAGAGAACAAATTGTATCATTCTCCCTTGTGTTCACAGAGCTTAAGTTCCTGGATCTATGAAGTATACACAGTGATTATTGGGGGGGGGGGGGGAAATCTGGAGGACAATTTTTGTTTGCCAGTGCTTGTTTGTGCCACTGGACAGAGTGAGTTTACAAAAGCCATGGCTTTGTGAACTCTAAATCCTACCCACTTTTTGTGAACTAAAATCCTACCCACCAAACAAAATCATGGCTCACACAGTGTTCTCCCTCTTATTTCTCCATCATCTGCCCCAAGCTGCTGAAGCTCTTCCAACAAGCTTCCCAATATTTTCCAGCCATTGATCCAAACTAGCCAAGTAACTCTCCGTGTCTTTTAGTAGCTCCCACTCTCTCTCAACATTTTTGTTTGTTCACCCTCAATCCATCCCAGCTCCAGGTCACCATTGCCTCCTAACATTTCACCCAAAACAGAAATTTCCAGAAATCCCAAGGGACTTAAGAATATGAAGCACGGGGAAATTTGAATAGGGGATGGATTTATCCTACATATAACATGGATTGCATTCTCATTAGAGTAGCACCCTTGTCTTTCTTTTGCTGCACACCAATAAAGTGCCAAGGAAGCTATTAGAGCCATTTCTTTTTATTTTATTATCTACAGATAGTATAAGTAACTGCCTAATCTAACTTAGATCTCTCTGGCATTGGAGGAAATTGAAGCAGAATCAAGTAATAGAAAAGTGGTGATAGAAACAATGAGCCAGATGCTAAGATGGTGTAAATCAGTGTGACTGTACTGAAGACTAAACAGCAATTCCAGTTTGTACTAGCTGAAGATCTGCTATCTCTTGAATATATATTTGCTAGTGAGAGGAATGCTAATAGGAAAATTGTTAAACTGAGGCTAAAAGTCTGCCTCATAATAACAGCAACTTGATCATTCTCTTTCCTCTCTCATGCTTAATTTGTATGCAAAATAGTAGGGTTATTTTTATTATCTAAGTAAACTTTCTAATGAAAAAACAATCAGAGGTTTATAGCACAAGCAGGCAATGTGAAGAGCTCAGCTCACCTGCACTGATTAGAAAAAGAGGATTTATCCCTAATTAAAAAAATAGATTTATCATTTTCCTATTTGTATGAATTGCATTAAATCTTAGGGGTGGTTGTCTTTTCCTTTTGTTTTGATTTGGGGGTTGGACTTGAGGATCTCCAAGGTCCCTCCCAACCCCTGACACCCTGTGATACCTGTGGTAATCATTCCTTTTTGGTTTGGTTAGTTGTTTTTTTCAGTATAGGCTGAATTGGTGTAGTACCAAGTCAAAGTAATTCCTTCCCCTCCTGCAGAGCTTTTGGATTTGCTTTATTTGGATATACTGATTTCATTTTTCCATTCTCTTTAGCATTTTGAATAGTCCTCAGGATTATTGAACAATGGAAAGTAATTATTGCATAATGGTAAGTAATTACTTTCCTNGCCAGTGCTTGTTTGTGCCACTGGACAGAGTGAGTTCACAAAAGCCAGCAAAGCACCCCAGCATGGCTCACACAGTGTTCTCCCTCTTATTTCTCCAACCCCTATTCATCTGCCCCAAGCTGCTGAAGCTCCTCCAACAAGCTTCCCAATGTTTTCCAGCCATTGATCCAAACTAGCCAAGTAACTCTCCGTGTCTTTTAGTAGCTCCCACTCTCTCTCAACATTTTTGTTTGTTCACCCTCAATCCATCCCAGCTCCAGGTCACCATTGCCTCCTAACATTTCACCCAAAACAGAAATTTCCAGAAATCCCAAGGGACTTAAGAATATGAAGCACGGGGAAATTTGAATAGGGGATGGATTTATCCTACATATAACATGGATTGCATTCTCATTAGAGTAGCACCCTTGTCTTTGTTTTGCTGCACACCAATAAAGTGCCAAGGAAGCTATTAGAGCCATTTCTTTTTATTTTATTATCTACAGATAGTATAAGTAACTGCCTAATCTAACTTAGATCTCTCTGGCATTGGAGGAAATTGAAGCAGAATCAAGTAATAGAAAAGTGGTGATAGAAACAATGAGCCAGATGCTAAGATGGTGTAAATCAGTGTGACTGTACTGAAGACTAAACAGCAATTCCAGTTTGTACTAGCTGAAGATCTGCTATCTCTTGAATATATATTTGCTAGTGAGAGGAATGCTAATAGGAAAATTGTTAAACTGAGGCTAAAAGTCTGCCTCATAATAACAGCAACTTGATCATTCTCTTTCCTCTCTCATGCTTAATTTGTATGCAAAATAGTAGGGTTATTTTTATTATCTAAGTAAACTTTCTAATGAAAAAACAATCAGAGGTTTATAGCACAAGCAGGCAATGTGAAGAGCTCAGCTCACCTGCACTGATTAGAAAAAGAGGATTTATCCCTAATTAAAAAAATAGATTTATCATTTTTCTATTTGTATGAATTGCATTAAATCTTAGGGGTGGTTGTCTTTTCCTTTTGTTTTGATTTGGGGGTTGGACTCGAGGATCTCCAAGGTCCCTCCCAACCCCTGACACCCTGTGATACCTGTGGTAATCATTCCTTTTTGGTTTGGTTAGTTGTTTTTTTCAGTATAGGCTGAATTGGTGTAGTACCAAGTCAAAGTAATTCCTTCCCCTCCTGCAGAGCTTTTGGATTTGCTTTATTTGGATATACTGATTTCATTTTTCCATTCTCTTTAGCATTTTGAATAGTCCTCAGGATTATTGAACAATGGAAAGTAATTATTGCATAATGGTAAGTAATTACTTTCCTACCTTACTTGTTTTTATTTAAGTCTCATTTCTGTGAAATTATTTTATGGTGTTTATTACAACTTTACTTTTTCATTTTCAACTCCTGGTAGCAACTTTCTCAAGTATAAGTTTCATTTTGGGACTAACTTAACATCCAGGCTGGCTAATTTAATGACAGTGCTTTTGTACATTTGCTAACGATAGCTCACATAGTCTGGCACAGCACAGAGCAGCAACTGTGTGGTTTTCATGTTTAACAACTTCTAGATATCTGCAGAGCATGGACCAA